>NC_069419.1:44358617-44509656 GCF_026875155.1 Cherax quadricarinatus | reverse complement strand
CCAAAACCTTCCCACATCTCAGATATTTTTCTCCACATTCCCATACGTATAAAAGGCATTTCTTCCCTAAGCATTCAGTACTTCTGAATTCCAGTGCCCACCCTTTATTAAACACCCTCATAAATCTATGTAAACACCTTCACAAACCTATATAAACCAACTTTTGGTTCTACTCCTGCACTCCTTAGACAGTGCTTGATATGGTTCGTAAGTAGCGGATGGAATCCTCGCTGCTTTTGAGGTAAGAGTGGCTAAATTGGTTCTTGGTTCACTGTGTACTGAAGATTATCACTGTGCTCTGTTTGCCTTAGCCCAGTATGTTTCTGTACACCCTATGGTCTAAAAGCTCCTCCAGGAGTGGATAGAGCACAAGTGGAATGTGGATGTGGATCTTTAGTGGTACTCGGGCCATGTTAGTGTACTGGGATAAGAAAGGGTGGATGCCAAGGCAAGTGCTGTTGTAGCGAGCCCTTTCTACAGTAACCTTTTCCCTTACAGACGACTCTCTGCCCCTCTCTGTAGAGCCTGTAACGTGCCGCTGACTGCTGAACATAAGAGTTTGCCCTCGGATTAGACCTTTCCACCTTCATGGTTTTTATAATTACCGACGTGCCTGCAGGGACCTCGGGGAACTTTTAGGAAAGCCTTTTGGTATCATTTTTGTTATTAATTTTAACTCTGATAATATTTATTTGTGTTTTGTTTATAGTGGGTTGTTTTTACTGTTTGCTAGCTTTGTTCTAGCTTTTACTGTGTGTATTTTGTGTATGTTTTATGGCTATAAGTGCTGAACAACCGATGTAACTGACTGCTCAGTAAATATTACACCTGTTGCAGCTGCTGCTCAGCTCTACACACCCATTTACAAAGATTTTCCTTCGCAACCGCAGTCCTCCACTTACACCCACACTTACACTTCGCTTACCCACAATTACACTGCACCCACACACACTTATACTCCACCCACCCACACTTGCACTTCGCCCACCCACACTTACACATCACCCACCCACACACTCCACCCACCCACACTTACACTCCACCCACCCACACTTATGCAGAAGCACTTCCCCTCCCGTCCACTCCCCTGCCATCGTCAGCAACAAAGTCAGGAGTGCAGGTGCACCTTTCTTGGCCCTGATTCTGCAGCTACAACTCAAGTGTTTCCCACGGGATGCAAGTTACCTCCCTCACTCCCCCCCTCACTTCCCTCACTCCCCCCACTCACTTCCCTCACTCCTCCCTCACTCTCCCTCATTTCCCTCACTCCCCCCTCACTTCCCCTCACTCCTGATTTATTCATAGAAACTTTTGCATTCTGCTCCGCTCATTTCCTCCTCTTCACCTACCTTTGCTACTCCCTCCCTCCCCTTCCTTTCCCACACCTTCCCTTCCTTTCCCACACCTTCCCTTCCTTTCCCACACCTTCCCTTCCTTTCCCACACCTTCCCTTCCTTTCCCACACCTTCCCTTCCTTTCCCACACCTTCCCTTCCTTTCCCATCACATATTCGTAGCAGAGTACTGCTGATGTATCTAATTTTATTTACTATACGACAAAACATTGCAATAAAAAATACTGAAAACTTACTGGTGTTTATGTATGTATGTATGTATGTACGTATGTATGTATGTATGTATGTATGTTAATGCATCCACGATCGAGCAGTTTAATTAAGCAAATACTAATAATGAGAATAGCCGGGGATCGAACCCCCCAGCCCACCAAAATTCCGAGACGCCTTAGACCACTGAGCCATCAACTCTACAGACATCAGGTGCCCAGTGACATGGGCACCCACAATATGGGAGACCGTGGTCGTCGCACAATATGGAAGACCGTGGTCGTCCCACAATATGGAAGACCGTGGTCGTCCCACAATATGGAAGACCGTGGTCGTCCCACAATATGGAAGACCGTGGTCGTCCCACAATATGGAAGACCGTGGTCGTCCCACAATATGGAAGACCGTGGTCGTCGCACAATATGGAAGACCGTGGTCGTCGCACAATATGGAAGACCGTGGTCGTCGCACAATATGGAAGACCGTGGTCGTCGCACAATATGGAAGACCGTGGTCGTCGCACAATATGGAAGACCGTGGTCGTCCCACAATATGGAAGACCGTGGTCGTCCCACAATATGGAAGACCGTGGTCGTCCCACAATATGGAAGACCGTGGTCGTCCCACAATATGGAAGACCGTGGTCGTCCCACAATATGGAAGACCGTGGTCGTCCCACAATATGGAAGACCGTGGTCGTCCCACATATGGAAGACCGTGGTCGTCCCACAATATGGGAGACCGTGGTCGTCCCACAATTGGGGAGACCGTGGTCGTCCCACAATATGGGAGACCGTGGTCGTCCCACAATATGGGAGACCGTGGTCGTCCCACAATATGGGAGACCGTGGTCGTCCCACAATATGGGAGACCGTGGTCGTCCCACAATATGGAGACCGTGGTCGTCCCACAATATGGGAGACCGTGGTCGTCCCACAACATGGGAGACCGTGGTCGTCCCACATGGGAGACCGTGGTCGTCCCACAACATGGGAGACCGTGGTCGTCCCACAACATGGGAGACCGTGGTCGTCCCACAACATAAGAGACCGTGGTCGTCCCACAACATGGGAGACCGTGGTCGTCCCACAACATGGGAGACCGTGGTCGTCCCACAACATGGGAGACCGTGGTCGTCCCACAACATGGGAGACCGTGGTCGTCCCACAACATGGGAGACCGTGGTCGTCCCACAACATGGGAGACCGTGGTCGTCCCACAACATGGGAGACCGTGGTCGTCCCACAACATGGGAGACCGTGGTCGTCCCACAACATGGGAGACCGTGGTCGTCCCACAACATGGGAGACCGTGGTCGTCCCACAGTATGGGAGACCGTGGTCGTCCCACAGTATGGGAGACCGTGGTCGTCCCACAATATGGGAGACCGTGGTCGTCCCACAATATGGAAGACCGTGGTCGTCCCACAATATGGAAGACCGTGGTCGTCCCACAATATGGAAGACCGTGGTCGTCCCACAATATGGAAGACCGTGGTCGTCCCACATATGGAAGACCGTGGTCGTCCCACAATATGGAAGACCGTGGTCGTCCCACAATATGGAAGACCGTGGTCGTCCCACGATATGGAAACCGTGGTCGTCCCACAATATGGAAGACCGTGGTCGTCCCACAAATATGGAAGACCGTGGTCGTCTCCAATATGGGAGACCGTGGTCGTCCCACAATATGGGAGACCGTGGTCGTCCCACAATATGGGAGACCGTGGTCGTCCCACAATATGGAAGACCGTGGTCGTCCCACAATATGGAAGACCGTGGTCGTCCCACGATATGGAAGACCGTGGTCGTCCCACAATATGGAAGACCGTGGTCGTCTCACAATATGGGAGACCGTGGTCGTCCCACAATATGGGAGACCGTGGTCGTCCCACAATATGGAAGACCGTGGTCGTCCCACAATATGGAAGACCGTGGTCGTCCCACAATATGGAAGACCGTGGTCCTCCCACAACATGGAAGACCGTGGTCCTCCCTCAATATGGAAAGACCGTGGTCCTCCCACATATGGAAGACCGTGGTCCTCCCACAACATGGAAGACCGTGGTCCTCCCACAATATGGAAGACCGTGGTCCTCCCACAACATGGAAAACCGTGGTCCTCCCACAATATGGAAGACCGTGGTCCTTCCACAATATGGAAGACCGTGGTCCTCCCACAATATGGAAGACCGTGGTCCTCCCACAATATGGAAGACCGTGGTCCTCCCACAATATGGAAGACCGTGGTCCTCCCACAATATGGAAGACCGTGGTCCTCCCACAATATGGAAGACCGTGGTCCTCCCACAATATGGAAGACCGTGGTCCTCCCACAATATGGAAGACCGTGGTCCTCCCACAATATGGAAGACCGTGATCCTCCCACAATATGGAAGACCGTGGTCCTCCCACAATATGGAAGACCGTGGTCGTCCCACAATATGGAAGACCGTGGTCCTCCCACAATATGGAAGACCGTGGTCGTCCCACAATATGGAAGACCGTGGTCGTCCCACAATATGGAAGACCGTGGTCGTCCCACAATATGGAAGACCGTGGTCCTCCCACAATATGGAAGACCGTGGTCCTCCCACAATATGGAAGACCGTGGTCCTCCCACAATATGGAAGACCGTGATCCTCCCACAATATGGAAGACCGTGGTCGTCCCACAATATGGAAGACCGTGGTCCTCCCACAATATGGAAGACCGTGGTCCTCCCACAATATGGAAGACCGTGGTCGTCCCACAATATGGAAGACCGTGGTCGTCCCACAATATGGAAGACCGTGGTCCTCCCACAATATGGAAGACCGTGGTCCTCCCACAATATGGAATGACCGTGGTCCTCCCACAATATGGAAGACCGTGGTCGTCCCACAATATGGAAGACCGTGGTCGTCCCACAATATGGAAGACCGTGGTCGTCCCACAATATGGAAGACCGTGGTCCTCCCACAATATGGAAGACCGTGGTCCTCCCACAATATGGAAGACCGTGGTCCTCCCACAATATGGAAGACCGTGGTCGTCCCACAATATGGAAGACTGTGGTCGTCCCACAATAGTGAATGATCTAACTCTACAACTCCATTACCGTCATGGCAAACAAATATTGCCGGTCGTTCTTGCAGTACTTCATCAATCTTGTCGTCGCTTCGTCAGGTCGTTCTGACATCCTGGGTGTCCCACCACCACATCATAGCCGCCTCGCTGGATACATTACTTCTGTTACCATTAGTTTCTCACTCCATTTTGTCGACCATCTTTTTCTAATCAATATATATATATAACAATATTATATATATATATAATATTATATATATATATATATATATATATATATATATATATATATATATATATTATATATATATATATATATATTATATAATACTGTTTTGTCATGTCAAAACAAACACTATTTACGGAGTTTAAAATAGAAAAAACATCATATATGGTAAACGGAGTTTACCGTAAAACGTTCACTGTTAAACGTGAGTCAGTGTCTGAGGGGCACCGATGACTGCTCATACAGCGACACAAAAAATAAAAGCGATACAATGACATAGATGAATGTGACCGTTCAGAGGTTAGGTAAAGACGGTGGAATGTGGATGGTGTCTTATGTGACCCTGTGAGCCAGTGGGCATCTCAAGTCTCTCAGGTGACAAGCACTGCTTGTCCTCGCCCTCGTCCTCGCCCTCGTCCTCGCCATCACCCTCTCCAAAAAAAAAAAAAATTAAGGCCAATTTATAAAAATAAAATTTAAAATTCTCACAATTTCTTCCATTTTCTCTAAATTTCTATAGGTCCGCCGTCCACCTTTCTAAAATCCTGCCGTGGACCCCAGTTTGATCTCCACAGCTGAATAACCCTTACGGGTTTAGTGCAGTTATGGGTGGGTTCTTTAGTATTACAAATTATGAACTAATAAACCTGTGTGGGTCATTCAGCGCAGGGAGTGGTGGAGGCTCGATACTCTGGATAAACAGCCAGGATGACCCTGGGTGCCACATTTGCTCACCTTCCCTGATCGCTGCGCCAGAAAAAAAAAAATCCCAAGTGGCAATGGAACGTCTCTGCTTGCCCAACAGCGGATCAATAGCATCTCCCTAGTGTGTACTGATCCTGAAATCACCCACAACTCTACTGAAGCATCGCTGCTGTAACTGAAACCAGCTATGTTGCACGGTATCACAGAGAACACGATCTCTGTTGCACGGTATCACAGAGAACACGATCTCTGTTGCACGGTATCACAGAGAACACGATCTCTGTTGCACGGTATCACAGAGAACACGATCTCTGTTGCACGGTATCACAGAGAACACGATCTCTGTTGCACGGTATCACAGAGAACACGATCTCTGTTGCACGGTATCACAGAGAACACGATCTCTGTTGCACGGTATAAGAGGGAAAATCATGCTGCCCGGTATAATTTGAAAACGATCTAGTTACCCCGTGATCACCGTGATCACCGTGATCACCGTGAACACAGTGATCACAGTGATCAAAGGCTTCACTAAACTCAATATACTATACATTTTTGTTAACAGTACACTATTGGTACTAAAGCGACAATACCATTGTAAGTGATCACCTGAGGATACAAAACTAGTCACCTGAGGATACAGAACTAGTCACCTGAGGATACAGAACTAGTCACCTGAGGATACAGAACTAGTCACCTGAGGATACAGAACCAGTCACCTGAGGATACAGAACTAGTTACCTGAGGATACAGAACTAGTCACCTGAGGATGCAGAACTAGTCACCTGAGGATACAGAACTAGTCACCTGAGGATGCAGAACTAGTCACCTGAGGATACAGAACTAGTCACCTGAGGATGCAGAACTAGTCACCTGAGGATGCAGATACAACTCTCTTATTTCCCGTCTTCACTTTATTATAACACAAAACCTTGAAGGATATCACATAGCATCAAGGAAGGAACCACAGCTCTAGCGTGGTCTCCTGGCTTGCCCCACAGCGTAATTCAAGTATTAGAAACACATAAACCACCTGGCTTATCACAAAGCATTACTGGAACCAGCAAAACAACAACGACACCAAGCTTGATCTATGAGAACACACAATAGCATCTGCCTTTAATGAGTATCCTTGAAGAGAGACCTTAAAGTGGATGCTAGCCTTTTTTTTTTCTTCCTTATCTAACTTTCGTTTCGTTTTCTTGCACCCAGAAAGGTCTCATTCGATCAGCATTAAAATTCCAGCGCCTGTGTACGGTAACTAGGGCTAAACTCTTGGAACAGTTGTCGTGCACAGGTGCCCTATGACACCAGCTAGCGAGGAGGTGGGGTGAAAAGGTAACAGGGAGGTGGGGTGAAAGGGTAACAGGGAGGTGGGGTGAAAGGGTGAGTAACAGAGAGGTGGGTAACAGGTATGTGGGGGAAGGGTTGGTAACAGGGAGGTGGGGTGGAAGGGTGGGTAACAAGGAGGTGGGGTGGAAGGTTGGGTAACAAGGAGGTGGGGTGGAAGGGTGGGTAGCAGGGAGGTGAGGGAGGGGTGGGTAACAGGGAGGTGGGGTGGAAGGGTGGGTAACAGGGAGGTGGGGTGGAAGGGTGGGTAACAGGGAGGTGGGGGAGGAAGGGTGGGTAACATGGAAGTGGGGTGGAAGGGTGGGTAACATGGAGGTAGGGTGGAAGGGTAGGTATCAGGGAAGTGGGGGTGGAAGGGTAGGTAACAGGGAAGTGGGGGTGGAAGGGTAGGTAACAGGGAAGTGGGGGTGGAAGGGTAGGTAACAGGGAGGTGGGGTGGAAGGGTAGGTAACAGGGAGGTGGGGTGGAAGGGTAGGTAACAGGGAGGTGGGGTGGAAGGGTAGGTAACAGGGAGGTGGGGTGGAAGGGTAGGTAACAGGGAGGTGGGGGTGGAAGGGTAGGTAACAGGAAAGTGGGGTGGAAGGGTAGGTAACAGGGAGGTGGGGTGGAAGGGTAGGTAACAGGGAGGTGGGGTGGAAGGGTAGGTAACAGGAAAGTGGGGTGGAAGGGTAGGTAACAGGGAGGTGGGGTGGAAGGGTAGGTAACAGGGAGGTGGGGTGGAAGGGTAGGTAACAGGGACGAGGGGTGGAAGGGTGGTAACAGGAAAGTGGGGTGTGCAGTGGTCAGGTGAAATGACCCTGTAAAATGCCTCCATTAAAAAACCATTGCGCTACATATATTAAGAGAAAACTAAATAGTATAAAGGATCTAAATGTTTATCACACTTATATATCCAAGGAAAACTTGGAAGACTGCTCTCAAAATCACTACTCTTCAACCTGTGAGTACAAGCAACCTGACTGTCAATGCAATTAATCATGAGACCTGGTCTATTGAGACGATCTCATGAAACATCGAAATGAAGCAACAGGCGATCAGGTGAGCAAGAAAGCCTTTGATTATATTTTAAATAAATCCTTTCGGATTTCATACATGTTTTCACACATGCTGTACTTTTCTTGACCAGGTTTCAAGCAAGAGCAAGTTGCCAGTCAGAGTAGATCATAATAATGGATCTGGAATCACAACACACCACTGAACCAGTTTGGTTTATAAAAGCCAGTGAGGATATGATAAAACTTTCGAAATTATCTAGTCATATTATAAACACAATGCTTCCTCATTGAAAACTTTGGACTAATGAGTTGTAAGTTTAGTAAAAGAGTCACTTTTTCAATAGTACTTTAATTTAGTGACGTCTAGGTTTAAACAAAACAAATGCATTTACTTACCTTTGCACTCGTGCATATGTTATTGGCTTCATCTCAATTCCTTCCTGGATCTTGTCGCTTAAACCCATCCAGTCTCCTATGGGTACTCTTGGCATTTCCAGATTTTTAGCTTTCTCCCACTCACACTCCAGCCACTCACTTCCCCAGTCTTTGGATTTCTTTAATAAATCCCCTATATCGTTATCTCTGAGCCACTCAGTCGTCAAGGTTTTAGATTTTATCCATTCAAGAGATTTCCAGTTGTTTAATTTCCAACTTTCAGCTTTCCAACATCGTTCGCTCCAAGCTGTAAGCTTAGAATTCACTTGCGATAACTGAGGCCTACTGGTCAGTTGAGTCAGGAATGAGACGCCTGGTTCCTGGGATACATAAGGGACACTTGACTCTTGAGACACATACGTTACACTTGCCTGCTGGGACTCATGGATAATACAGGGCCGCTGGGACGCTTGGATACAACTTGGCGGCAACACACGCTGGCTACTGAGCTGGAGGCACTGTTGAAAGTTACTGGACTGTTGGGACTCGTGAAGGCTATCGAGCTGCTGTGGCTCTTTAAGGTTACAGGGCTGCTGGGACTTGTGTAGACTGCAAGGCTGCCGCAGCTCTTGAAGACTGCTCTTCGGGTGAAGCTCGGGAAGGTTACTGGACTCCTGAAACCCGCTAGGATCGCTTGTCTGCGGGGATCCTTGCCTACTAATAGACTGATGCCACTTGAGAAATGTCTCCTTAATGTTGTAATACGATGTAGTATCAGTATTATGGTATGTTTTCTGTGTCTGAGCAGAGTAATGCCAACAGACTTCGATGTTTTTGGAGTTACGGTTTTTGACATTGTGGGTATTGTTGTTCTGGCGTGCCAGTCGCTCCTGCCGTCTTGTCCTCGTCTGCAGGTACAGAGCAGCGGTAGCACTCTGGGCTAACATTACTTTCCTCCTCCCAGCATTTGCCACGAGGTTCTCACTCTCTCAGAATGATCTCTCTCATTCTTGCACACTCCACCATGAAGTCGAAAGCTTCTTCGCGGGGAGTAACCACTTTAAATACATTTTACCTCAGAAATCCTATAATCCACAATTAGCTTTTTATACATTTGTAAGCACTGTTTACTATGACGTCTTCCTATTTAATTCCATGATTTTGAAAAGGGGTGAATGGTGGCATTCTGCTTGCCTTACTCCTGTACACGAGCGTCCCTTGCTGTAAGGACGTACATTAGCGGCCTCTGGTGTCCACGGGATCATAATCACCTTGGATTGTCCTGCCTCACTTACTCAGCCTCATAACTCTCTACTTTCCCTAATATGTATTTTTTTATATAAAGGCGATAAACGTTAACACTTCTTATATCTTAGCCGCAAAATAATTTTCAATATACGTCTATCAAAGCTGGATTAAAGAAGAATCGCATAGATTGTCTCACTGGTATAAATCAGATGCTGACCAATAATTATTAAAGAGGTACACTTTCACTGACCACACTACCGGTGAGCTTGGCCCAGAGCACCTAGTTAGCTGGGCAGCTGTAACACCTCACCCTTACGCCGCACTCCAACATACTAACACATAATTTATTACACTTCGTCACGATGCACCACCCTATCATACAGACACATACAACTAGTTAAAGACCTAGTACACACATACATACACACACACAACACACACACACACACACACACACACACACACACACACACACACACACACACACACACACAATACACACCTTCGCCACCACCATCCTAATATACTGACACACATTCTCACCCTCAAATATACTTAAGTACATTGTATAACGATATACTTTTAATATATCAACTTACATGGTTAGGTCAACACATGCACTTGACAATTTTATTTTCATTTGATGGTGTTTCAAGGTTTGTCTACCTGAGAGAAGTCTGCCCCCCGCCGGGTCCTAC
Organism: Cherax quadricarinatus; assembly: GCF_026875155.1. NCBI lineage: Eukaryota > Metazoa > Arthropoda > Malacostraca > Decapoda > Parastacidae > Cherax > Cherax quadricarinatus. Next base: position 44,499,427 of record NC_069419.1, on the reverse strand, counting down.
ATAATTCCCTCAGTCATACAGACAACTCACAAGACAGAGCATTAGATCTCATAAGATGAGGATCATGCAGTGTGTTCATACACTAAGCACGTCTCGGAGGGTGACTGCCTCATTTATCGACGTAATATTCTTGATCATGAAAAACAATTCGCTTTAGTGAGGCCCGACGTGTTTTTTTTTTGTTATGAAGTCAGTGTGGCGCCAGTTGCCTGGCTGGAGCTGGTTTGTCTCACATCCTTGGATGGGGGAGGGAAGATGTGTTGGGTGGTGTGTTCAAGGAGGGGGAGGGTCTGTGATGTGTCGTGTGTCACATCTTTGGATGCGGATAGGGAAGAAAGCTGTGTAGGGCGGTGTATTTAGGAGTTTGTGGGTGTACGTACGCACGCACACCCCTGCAACTACATAGAGACGTACACACACATACATACTGTACATACATAAAAACAGTACAAATACAAATACAATGATTTTAAAAACCTCACACGGGAGCCTGCACCTGGACTGACTTGTCTTACCTACTTATTCTCGTTCCTCGCGAATACCATAAATATCATCCACACCACTCAACACTACACTCAACACTACACTCAACACTACACTCAACACCACACTCAACACTACACTCAACACTACACTCAACACTACACTCAACACTTCACTCAACACTACACTCAACACCACACTCAGCAACACTACACTCAACACTACACTCAACACTTCACTCAACACTTCACTCAACACTACACTCAGCAACACTACACTCAGCAACACTACACTCAGCAACACTACACTCAGCAACACTACACTCAGCAACACTACACTCAGAAACACTACACTCAGAAACACTACACTCAACAGTATTGTGATCGCTAACACCTGTTATCTTTCATTTACCTATTACCTGTCTCGATAGTTTGCCAGCCCTCCCTGTTGATTGTCTGGTCAACCAGTCTGTTGCTTGACGGCCCACATATCCATCACAGCCTGGTTGATCTGGCACACCGAGGAAGTAGTGATCATGTTTCCCTCATCACCATCGCTACACTTTCATAATTTAATCAATCAAATTCAACGTCGATAATCTAAATTACTTAAATTTCCACTACAGACGCAATAATCCACAGTGAACCAGCGTTCTTAACACTCATTATCCTCAGAAACACACCATATACTTGTTTAACTGACAGTATTTCGTTAATCTAGTGAAGACTGAGAGGAGGAGGAGGCGTAAACCCCAACTTCACAAAGTCAGTGCGCTACTGACCGACTCTATACCATAACAAACTCGAGGACATAAAACTGACTAACTGGGACCCCTTCCGGTGGAGCAGCAAAACTGTGACCTCCCCTCCTGTGGAACAACACTGACTGGGACCCTCATCCTGTGGAACAACACTGACTGGGACTCTCATCCTGTGGAACACTGACTGGGACCCTCATCCTGTGGAACAACACTGACTGGGACCCTCATCCTGTGGAACAACACTGACTGGAACCCTCATCCTGTAGAACAACACTGACTGGGACCCTCATCCTGTGGAACAACACTGACTGGAACCCTCATCCTGTAGAACAACACTGACTGGGACCCTCATCCTGTGGAACAACACTGACTGGGACCCTCATCCTGTGGAACAACACTGACTGGGACTCTCATCCTGTGGAACACTGACTGGGACCCTCATCCTGTGGAACAACACTGACTGGGACCCTCATCCTGTGGAACAACACTGACTGGAACCCTCATCCTGTAGAACAACACTGACTGGGACCCTCATCCTGTGGAACAACACTGACTGGAACCCTCATCCTGTAGAACAACACTGACTGGGACCCTCATCCTGTGGAACAACACTGACTGGGACTCTCATCCTGTGGAACAACACTGACTGGGACCCGCATCTTGTGGAACAACACTGACTGGGGCCCTCATCCTGTGGAACAACACTGACTGGAACCCTCATCCTGTAGAACAACACTGACTGGGACCCGCATCTTGTGGAACAACACTGACTGGGACCCTCATCCTGTGGAACAACACTGACTGGGACTCTCATCTTTTGGAGCAACAATGACTGGGACCCTCATCCTGTGGAACAACACTGCCTGGGACCCTCATCTTGTAGAACAACAACACTGACCGGGACCCCTCATCCCATAATACAAAAACACTGACTGGGACCCTCAGCTAGTGGGACAACACCGGGCCCCCTCATCCTGTGGAAGAACACTGACTTGGATCGTCAGGCTGTGGAAGAGCGACGCTGACTGGGACTCTTATCCTGTAGGACAGCAAAACTGACGAGGGCCCCCATCCTGAAGAACAGCAAAACTGGGACCCCCATTCTGTGGAACAGCAAAACTGGGACCTCCATCCTCGACAGTGAAAAACAAACTGTCTCGTCCATATTTATTTTTAAATAGTAACATAAAGAAATTGATATATAATATATTATATAATATATTTTCAGCATATATATATATATATATATATATATAATATATATATATTATATATATATATATATATATATATATATATATTATATATATATATATATATATGCTTAACAATTCGCAAAGAGGCGAAATTATTTACAAACATTGCCTCTACGTTCAAAGCAGAACTCGAACCTGCTAACTCTGTATCAAAGTCCACAGTACTTTACCACTGAGCTAGACCCAAGATAAATATGGGCGCTTAGCCGAAGCTAAGTGATGTTACCCCATACCCCCGGGCACCAAGCTCGTTTTAAAAGTTTTTTCATCGAATCCTGCCACTTGCTTCGGCTAAGCGCTCATACTTATGTTGGGTCTAGCTCAGTGGTAAAGTACTGTGGACTCTGATACAGAGTTAACAGGTTCGAGTCCTGCTGTGGACGTAGAGACAATGTTTATATATATATATATATATATATATATATATATATATATATATATATATATATATATATATATATATATATATATATATATATATATAGTACGTAAGACACAGAGGCAACATTTATATATATATTATTGTGACCACGAACGAGTGGTATTGATCAATAACATTACACCACTAGCCAAGGACTCGAAACCATGCTGCTTTGGCCTGCCTCATGGTGGGCGAAAACTCGCTACCTCGCTATCCTCATATCAGACATAAACAGAGATATACACCACAGCACCGTATCATCCTTTGCGGATGATACTAGGATCTGCATGAGGCTGTCATCTGCTGAGGACGCGGTTAACCTCCAAGAAGATATAAACAAAGTTTTCCAGTGGGCAACGGTAAACAATATGATGTTCAATGAGGACAAATTCCAACTACTCCGTTATGGAAAACTGGAGGAGATAATAACTAGAACAGAGTATACTACTGACTCCGGCCATACAATAGAGCGGAAAAATAATGTAAGGGACCTGGGAGTAGTAATGTCTGAGGATCTCACTTTCAAGGATCACAACAGTGCCACGATCGCACGTGCAAAGAAAATGATAGGATGGATAATGAGAACTTTCAAAACGAGAGATGCCAAGCCCATGATGATCCTTTTCAAATCACTTGTTCTCTCTAGGCTGGAATACTGCTGTACATTAACATCTCCATACAAAGCAGGTGAAATCCCAGATCTAGAGAGTGTACAGAGATCCTTTACTGCACGTATAAGTTCTGTCAAGCACCTTAACTACTGGGAACGCTTGGAAGCACTTGACTTGTACTCGTTGGAACGCAGGAGGGAGAGATATATCATAATCTACACTTGGAAAATCTTGGAAGGAATGGTCCCAAATCTGCACACAGAAATCACTCCCTACGAAAGTAAAAGACTGGGCAGACGATGCAAAATGCCCCCAATTAAAAGTAGGGGCTCCATTGGTACACTAAGGGAACACACCATAAGTGTCCGGGGCCCTAGACTGTTCAACAGCCTCCCATCAAGCATTAGGGGAATTGCCAATAAACCCCTGGCTGCCTTCAAGAGAGAGCTGGACAGATACCTAAAGTCAGTGCCGGATCAGCCGGGCTGCGGCTCGTACGTTGGACTGCGTGCGGCCAGCAGTAACAGCCTTGTTGATCAGGCCCTGATCCATCGGGAGGCCTGGTCATGGACCGGGTCGCGGGGGCGTTGATCCCCGGAATAACCTCCAGGTAACCTCCAGGTAACCAGGTTACGAGCCACAGCCCGGCTGATCCGGCACCGACTTTAGGTATCTGTCCAGCTCTCTCTTGAAGGCAGCCAGGGGTTTATTGGCAATTCCCCTAATGCTTGATGGGAGGCTGTTGAACAGTCTAGGGCCCCGGACACTTATGGTGTGTTCCCTTAGTGTACCAATGGAGCCCCTACTTTTAATTGGGGGCATTTTGCATCGTCTGCCCAGTCTTTTACTTTCGTAGGGAGTGATTTCTGTGTGCAGATTTGGGACCATTCCTTCCAGGATCTTCCAAGTGTAGATTATGATATATCTCTCCCTCCTGCATTCCAAACGAGTACAAGTCAAGTGCTTCCAAGCGTTCCCAGTAGTTAAGGTGCTTGACAGAACTTATACGTGCAGTAAAGGATCTCTGTACACTCTCTAGATCTGCAATTTCACCTGCTTTGAATGGAGATGTTAATGTACAGCAGTATCCCAGCCTAGAGAGAACAAGTGATTTGAAAAGGATCATCATTGGCTTGGCATCTCTCGTTTTGAATGTTCTCATTATCCATCCTATTATTTTCTTTGCACGTGCGATCGTGGCACTCTTGTGATCCTTGAAAGTGAGATCCTCAGACATTACTACTCCCAGGTCCCTTACATTATTTTTCCGCTCTATTGTATTGTATTGTATGGCTCTATTGTATGGTCACAATAATATAAAATACTGCTCGTTGAACTAGTACACCAAACAGGGACTAGAATGAAATTAGCCTAGAGTCATCCACACCATCGTGTGTCCTTGGGTAGGGAGTACGACATCCAGTTCCGCTGGATGCCCTGCTTGTAAGGATCGTATGGTCCAGTGGATTAGGGCGTCATGCGTTTTCGCCCGCCATGAGGCAGGCCAAAGTAGCATGGGTTCGAGTCCTTGGCTAGTGCAACGTTCACATTGCCTTACCCACTCTCTGACCGCGGGTTCAATCCCGGCCGGGGTATGGTTTGGTCTGCTTGTGGAGGCTGGTATTCAAACGGGAGGTAGTTGAAATTAGCCTTGATCTTGTCACTAGCACGAGTGTCCTCGGATCACGAGCAACGCCTAGCGCAGCTGGGTGCTTGATCTTTGAAGGATCGCTGGTCAGGTGAGTAAGGCAATGTGAACGTTGCTGTCTCTTGAGGTTGTTTATATAGATGTGGCAGAATCTAATCTCGGCGGCTGGCCGCTGTTTGGTAATTGTTTCAATATCACTTGTTTCGTGCTTTCATTACACAATATATATATTTTTTATTTATTTTTATTATCACACTGGCCGATTCCCACCAAGGCAGGGTGGCCCGAAAAAGAAAAACTTTCACCATCATTCACTCCATCACTGTCTTGCCAGAAGGGTGCTATACACTACAGTTTTTAAACTGCAACATTAACACCCCTCCTTCAGAGTGCAGGCACTGTACTTCCCATCTCCAGGACTCAAGTCCGGCCTGCCGGTTTCCCTGAATCCCTTCATAAATGTTACTTTGCTCACACTCCAACAGCACGTCAAGTATTAAAAACCATTTGTCTCCATTCACTCCTATCAAACACGCTCACGCATGCCTGCTGGAAGTCCAAGCCCCTCGCACACAAAACCTCCTTTACCCCCTCCCTCCAACCCTTCCTAGGCCGACCCCTACCCCGCCTTCCTTCCACTACAGACTGATACACTCTTGAAGTCATTCTGTTTCGCTCCATTCTCTCTACATGTCCGAACCACCTCAACAACCCTTCCTCAGCCCTCTGGACAACAGTTTTGGTAATCCCGCACCTCCTCCTAACTTCCAAACTACGAATTCTCTGCATTATATTCACACCACACATTGCCCTCAGACATGACATCTCCACTGCCTCCAGCCTTCTCCTCGCTGCAACATTCATCACCCACGCTTCACACCCATATAAGAGCGTTGGTAAAACTATACTCTCATATATATATATATATATATATATATATATATATATATATATATATATATATATATATATATATATATATATATATATATATATATATATATATATATATATATTCCGATCACAAACTGAGGCCCTCTTCAGATCCACCAAATTACAGTATATACTACAATTTCTGTGGCAATATCTGGAGGGTGAAGCTGTTGAAAAAACAATAACTGGCATCTGACCAGCTGTATAAATCTTTCCCAGCATACCACACTTCTCATGGTCACTAACCCCCTTCCCTTACCCCCTCCCCCATCTCCCACGAATAACGCACCTTTTACTTCATCACCCTTGACCACCCAACCCAATAATCCCCCACCTGCCCCTCATCCCTCCCTCCTCCATCAATTCAGACCACATACCTCCACCTCCCAGTCTCTCCCTCCCCCATCAGTCCTAAGCTCCTACTCACTGTGATGCTTGACGGCGCACCACCACTCTGTCAACACCCACCCCAACCTCTTCACCCGTAACTCGAGATTTCCCCCAACCCTCCAACCCCAGAGGGACGCCAAGAACCGCTTCTTCAGAAAGTGGAATAACTTATACAGGACTTAAGGGAAACAGACTTTATACACACTTTTAAGAATAGATACGACAAAACTCTAAGAGTTAGTCATAGTCAAGTGTATCGTATGTAGTTAATATGCAGACTCAGGAAAGAAGACTCGACCCCCGCCCCCACAAATAAGTAAAATTAAATTAATGCACAAGCATGAACAGGAGAGAACTTAAGTAAGTTTATTTATGTACAGGTACACTTAAATACAGTTATATAAATTATCATACATAGTAATATTTGCTCAATAATCACGCAAATGAAAACAGAAACTTCGAAGATTAGTTGATTTGTTTATTTCGATCCCTTTCTAGGATGCTCTTCAGCTGAAGATAATCCCAGAAGGGGGTCGAAATATACAGGCCAATTAATCTTGTGTGTTTTTATCTCCATGTCTACCTGGAGTCTACCTGGAGGGTATCCCGGAGATCAACGCCTCCGGGTATTTGTAGTATACCAGTAACCGTTACAATCCTGCACAGAATTCACGCTCGAAATGGATTGAGCTGGATGATAAATTAGTGAGAGGAAACACCATACAAAGTTTCGTGATACGTGCCAGCTGAAGGACCAGAGGCAGGGTCAGGAAAAGAGATTTAACCCCTGTTAACACAGCTGGGTGAGTGCGTAGGGTTCCAGAAATTGATCTCGTGATTATGGACTTTCCCGAGAATTCCGCTCGTCTCGCCAGATCCTCATTCTATGCAATTTGATCCTCTCTCAGGCGTGCCAGTGAGCGGAAACCCTATATCCAATTGGGCTGTCTGGACCTCAACTGGATCGCCCACACACGCCAGAGATTCTCCCTGTCCCTCTCACTAACTGAAGAATAAAGTGTAGGATTCCCGAACTAATGAGGGAACGCCCTAAGAATCCTTCCCAGATCCCTTAATGCCCTTAGCCCTGTGGTGCTGGATCCTCCAGCTCATCATATGGCATGGTGAATCCGATGCTCTCTTCTTTTCGGGAGTTATATACATGTACTCTTTTTCCTGATATATATTTTTCTCCAGATTATAATATTTTTTGTCTAGTTAAATATGCAGAGGACACGAAGATTCTTTATTCACATTAGTCTACGTAGCGTCCAAATGGTCACTCATGCTGTTACCTGATCAATTCAACTGTGCTTTAACGTCACCACCACAGAGCTACAGCCATGACCATAGCGTCATATAGACCGTCGAATGAAACTGTACTAAAGAAATTCTTCTGTGGCAAATTACTATTGCAAGAGGCTATACCCCTCAAGATGAGGTTATTAATAGCAATAGCGCTCCTTGTAAATTGCCTGCCTCCACTATTTATGCGATGACAAAATAAAATGAAGCTGAAGGAGAATTTATAGGTATAGAAGGTTCAATATATCGGAGTTTGAGCCTCTCATCCAAGCCACCAGGGGCGTCAGTGAGGTTCAATATGCCATTCTGGAACCTCAAAAATATTTTCCGTAATTTTTTTTGGTATGAAAGGTGTTTCGTAACAATCGGAATCCGGTCACTAATGCCAGAAAGTACGTTATTAAGGATATATTTATAGAATGAGTAGCTAGTGAAGCAGCCTGGGATGTTGACCACATTTAACAACACAGCGGATGAAGGGTGGTATCAAGTACCGATGAGCATATTGTTACGACACATTTTTAGTGGAGAGGATTGTTTTTTACTGAGAAAACTCTTCAGTCATATAACTTTTTAATCCAGTACAGAGACGTAACTAAACAGGGTTAAGAGAGAGAGAGAGAGAGAGAGAGAGAGAGAGAGAGAAGAGAGAGAGAGAGAGAGAGAGAGAGAGAGGAGAGAGAGGAGGAGAGTAGGAGAGGTGCAGAGAAGGATAGGTCCAGTAGAGTATTTTTCATTTAATTTAATTCTACCCACCAGAACACTGCGTTTAGATGAATAGTCGCCCCACCTCTCTCTACCTGACCCCTACCCCTCTGTCCCTTACCCCCACCCCTTTCTACCTGACCCCCACCTCTCTCTACCTGACCCCTACCCCTCTCTCCCTTACCCCCCACCCCTTTCTACCTGACCCCCACCCCTCTCTACCTGACCCCTACCCCTCTCTCCCTTACCCCCACCCCTTTCTAGTTGACCTCCACCTCCTCTCTACCTGACCCCTACCCCTTTCTCCCTTACCCCCACCCCTTTCTACCTGACCCCCACCTCTCTCTACCTGACTCCTCCCCCTCTCTCCCTTACCCCCCACCCCTTTCTACCTGACCCCCACCTCTCTCTACCTGATCCCTACCCCTCTCTCCCTTACCCCCACCCCTTTCTACCTGACCCCCACCTCTCTCTACCTGATCCCTACCCTCTCTCCCTTACCCCCACCCCTTTCTACCTGACCCCCACCTCTCTCTAACCTGATCCCTACCCCTCTCTCCCTTACCCCCACCCCTTTCTACCTGACCCCCACCTCTCTCTACCTGATCCCTACCCCTCTCTCCCTTACCCCCACCCCTTTCTACATGACCCCCACCTCTCTCTACCTGACCCCTACCCGTCTCTCCCTTACCCCCCATCCCTTTCTACCTGACCCCCACCCCTCTCTACCTGACCCCTACCCCTCTCCCCTTACCCCCCACCCCTTTCTACCTGACCCCCACCTCTTTCTACCTGACCCCTACCCCTCTCTCCCTTACCCCCACCCCTTTCTACCTGACCCCCACCTCTCTCTACCTGACCCCTTCCCCTCTTTCCCTTACCTCCCACCCCTTTCTACCTGACCCCCAACTCTCTCTACCTGACCCCTACCCCTCTCTCCCTTACCCCCACCCCTTTCTACCTGACCCTATCTCTCTCTACCTGACCCCACCCCTCTCTACCTGACCCACACCCCTCTCTCCCCTTACTCCCACCCCTCTCTACCTAACCCCCACCCCTCTCTCCCTTACCCCCACCCCTCTCTACCTAACCTCCACCCATCTCTTCCTGACCCCCACCCCCTATACCTGACCCCCCACTTCACTCTACCTGACCCCACCTCTCTCTCTACCTGACCCCCACCTCTCTCTACCTGACTCCCACCTCTCTCTTCCTGACCCCCACCCCTCTCTACCTGATCCCCCACTTCACTCTCCCTGACCCCCACATCACTCTACCTGACCCCCACCTCTCTCTACCTGACCCCCACCTCTCTCTCCCTGACCCTCACCTCTCTCTCCCTGACCCATCTCACTCTACCTAACCCCCCACCTCTCTCTCCCTGACCCCCACCCCTCTCTACCTGACCCCTACCTCACTCTACCTGACCCCCACCTCTCTCTCCCTGACCCCCCACCCCTCTCTACCTGACCCCCACCTCACTCTACCTGACCCCCATCCCTTAGCATTTGAACCCCCTTCTTCCCCACCAACCTATCTCGACCACTATATAAAAAACGGTTTAGCACAGCCGTTTCTCCTCAAGCAAGAACGACCCAAAGGAGGAAAAACATTCAACATTCCTCATTTATTTAGTAATTTGATTAGAAAGTGAGGGAAATAGGGGAGGGAAAGTGGGGGAGGGGAAGTGGGGGAGGGGGAGAAAGGAGGTGCCGGAAGATGGTTACTGGCGCCTTAGGTGACCCAAGTTGTTCTCTCGGGTCCTGAAACACTGACACACACATACACACACACATACACACACACACACACACACGCAGGCCATGAGCTGTGAATCAACCCCTGTAACCACAACTAGGTAAGTACACACACAACTTAGCTGCTTCGTACCACGTCAAAAGAAAATTTCCGAAGATTCTGAGAGGGAGGCAAGAGGACTTAACTTCTCGAGGAGACATAAACAATTTAGACTCGTAATAAAGTTGCAGCATTGTATTTAGTCAACACCTGCAATGTATTTAGTTAAGTTGTGTATAGTAACTGTTCAACTAGGGAGGAAGTGTTTGAACATTTGTAACTTAAACGGGAAGTCTCTTCTAGTGTTGCATAATTCTTGAAAAAAAAAATTTGCCTACAGAGTTTAATTTTTTTCTTTGTCATTGTATCATTATTTTATCTTCGAATTTGAGCATTTCAAATTCATTTCTTATTTAATATATGTATCAGATTTTCTCATGGTCTCTTAGTTTCTGTTCCGGATTTAGATTTTTCATGATTGGTTTGTTATTGAAGATGGTTTAAAAACACTAGGATATATTTCTTGGAAAATGTTTCGGTTCTGAGGCCTTGATCACTTCTCAAGGTACCAGGACCGAAACGTTTTCTAATAAGTATGTCCTAGTGTTTGCTCAAGTGTCTTTTTAAACCAGTTTGTCGGTATCTATTAGCAAGGTTTATACTGTTATTGAAGGTACGAGTTTCACTGCTCGCTTTTGCCCATCTTCTTGTATGTAACGTGTATATTATATCTCTGATATGTTAGACTTTAAACTTCTACCTAGAAAAACTAACCTAGCATTATGAAGACTTTGTTGCTCACAGCTAGACTTTGTTTACTATAATTTAGATGATTTCTATTCACTTGGTTTAGCACTTATTTTAAATGAAATAATTCTAATCACTGTTTTTGGGTTTTTCTCTTCTCCCGTCTTAGTATGTTCATTTTCAGTAATTTCCACTTTCCAGGCTGACAGTGTCAGGAGCAAAATCATGACTTTGCTTTTGTCTGCACTTAAATTCGTCTTTTCCAACACCACTCAACAACACGATAAAGCTCTACGACTGTGTTGTCACCACCGTTCCAGCCGTCTCTGGGCGATAAGCTCCAGGAAGGACTCTAAGAACACCACCGTTCCAGCCGTCTCTGGGCGATAAACTCCAGGAAGGACTCTAAGAAGAGGAAGTGTGTGCTATGACCACTGGAAATTCATGTTCATCATGACACACTGAACACTGACGAGGGTAATTACACACACACACACACATACACAGGCGCACACTGTGAACACACTACGACACTGCCAACGGATCACTGAGTGAGAGAAGCCTGACTGGAATACCTCAAGGAGTAACACTATTAGGGAGGGGGGTATAAGGAGGGGTGAGGGGGAAGGTAAGAACGAGGGAAGCGTGAAGGAGGAAGAGTTAAGATGAGCAGTAAGGAGAAGAATAAGCGAGAGGGAGAAGAGGAGAGTGAGAAAGAGAAAGGGTAAAGGGGGGGGGGGGGGTAAAGCCAAGTGGGGATATATATATATATAAATATATATATATATATATATAAAATAAAATATATATATTTTATAATATATATATATATATATAATATATTATATTGTATATATATACATATATATATATATATATATATATATATATATAAATTTTTTTTTTTTTTTTTTTTTATTATCACACCGGCCGATTCCCCCCAAGGGAGGGTGGCCCGAAAAGAAAAACTTTCACCATCATTCACTCCATCACGTCTTGCCAGAAGGTCTTTACACTACAGTTTTTAACTGCAACATTAACACCCATCCTTCAGAGTGCAGGCACTGTACTTCCCATCTCCAGGACTCAAGTCCGGCCTGCCGGTTTCCCTGAATCCCTTCATAAATGTTACTTTGCTCACACTCCAACAGCACGTCAAGTATTAAAAACCATTTGTCTCCATTCACTCCTATCAAACACGCTCACGCATGCCTGCTGGAAGTCCAAGCCCCTCGCACACAAAACCTCCTTTACCCCCTCCCTCCAACCCTTCCTAGGCCGACCCCTACCCCGCTTCCTTCCACTACAGACTGATACACTCTTGAAGTCATTCTGTTTCGCTCCATTCTCTCTACATGTCCGAACCACCTCAACAACCCTTCCTCAGCCCTCTGGACAACAGTTTTGGTAATCCCGCACCTCCTCCTAACTTCCAAACTACGAATTCTCTGCATTATATTCACACCACACATTGCCCTCAGACATGACATCTCCACTGCCTCCAGCCTTCTCCTCGCTGCAACATTCATCACCCACGCTTCACACCCATATAAGAGCGTTGGTAAAACTATACTCTCATACATTCCCCTCTTTGCCTCCAAGGACAAAGTTCTTTGTCTCCACAGACTCCTAAGTGCACCACTCACTCTTTTTCCCTCATCAATTCTATGATTCACCTCATCTTTCATAGACCCATCCGCTGACACGTCCACTCCCAAATATCTGAATACGTTCACCTCCTCCATACTCTCTCCCTCCAATCTGATATCAATCTTTCATCACCTAATCTTTTTGTTATCCTCATAACCTTACTCTTTCCTGTATTCACCTTTAATTTTCTTCTTTTGCACACCCTACCAAATTCATCCACCAATCTCTGCAACTTCTCTTCAGAATCTCCCAAGAGCACAGTGTCATCAGCAAAGAGCAGCTGTGACAACTCCCACTTTGTGTGTGATTCTTTATCTTTTAACTCCACGCCTCTTGCCAAGACCCTCGCATTTACTTCTCTTACAACCCCATCTATAAATATATTAAACAACCACGGTGACATCACACATCCTTGTCTAAGGCCTACTTTTACTGGGAAAAAATTTCCCTCTTTCCTACATACTCTAACTTGAGCCTCACTATCCTCGTAAAAACTCTTCACTGCTTTCAGTAACCTACCTCCTACACCAATACACTTGCAACATCTCCCACATTGCCCCCCTATCCACCCTGTCATACGCCTTTTCCAAATCCATAAATGCCACAAAGACCTCTTTAGCCTTATCTAAATACTGTTCACTTATATGTTTCACTGTAAACACCTGGTCCACACACCCCCTACCTTTCCTAAAGCCTCCTTGTTCATCTGCTATCCTATTCTCCGTCTTACTCTTAATTCTTTCAATTATAACTCTACCATACACTTTACCAGGTACACTCAACAGACTTATCCCCCTATAATTTTTTGCACTCTCTTTTATCCCCTTTGCCTTTATACAAAGGAACTATGCATGCTCTCTGCCAATCCCTGGGTACCTTACCCTCTTCCATACATTTATTAAATAATTGCACCAACCACTCCAAAACTATATCCCCACCTGCTTTTAACATTTCTATCTTTATCCCATCAATCCCGGCTGCCTTACCCCCTTTCATTTTACTACTGCCTCACGAACTTCCCCCACACTCACAACTGGCTCTTCCTCACTCCTACAAGATGTTATTCCTCCTTGCCCTATACACGAAATCACAGCTTCCCTTCTTCATCAACATTTAACAATTCCTCAAAATTTCCTTCCATCTTCCAATACCTCTAACTCTCATTTAATAACTCTCCTCTCCTATTTTTAACTGACAAATCCATTTGTTCTCTAGGCTTTCTTAACTTGTTAATCTCACTCCAAAACTTTTTCTTATTTTCAACAAAATTTGTTGATAACATCTCACCCACTCTCTCATTTGCTCTCTTTTTACATTGCTTCACCACTCTCTTAACTTCTCTCTTTTTCTCCATATACTCTTCCCTCCTTGCATCACTTCTACTTTGTAAAAACTTCTCATATGCTAACTTTTTCTCCCTTACTACTCTCTTTACATCATCATTCCACCAATCGCTCCTCTTCCCTCCTGCACCCACTTTCCTGTAACCACAAACTTCTGCTGAACACTCTAACACACATTTTTAAACCTACCCCATACCTCTTCGACCCCATTGCCTATGCTCTCATTAGCCCATCTACCTCCAATAGCTGTTTATATCTTACCCTAACTGCCTCCTCTTTTAGTTTTATAAACCTTTACCTCTCTCTTCCCTGATGCTTCTATTCTCCTTGTATCCCATCTACCTTTTACTCTCAGTGTAAACTACAACTAGAAAGTGATCTGATATATCTGTGGCCCCTCTATAAACATGTACATCCTGAAGTCTACTCAACAGTCTTTTATCTACCAATACATAATCCAACAAACTACGTCATTTCGCCCTACATCATATCGTGTATACTTATTTATCCTCTTTTTCTTAAAATATGTATTACCTATAACTAAACCCCTTTCTATACAAAGTTTCAATCAAAGAGCTCCCATTATCATTTACCACCTGGCACCCCAAACTTACCTACCACACCCTCTCTAAAAGTTTCTCCTACTTTAGCATTCAAGTCCCCTACCACAATTACTCTCTCACTTGGTTCAAAGCTCCTATACATTCACTTAACATCTCCCAAAATCTCTCTCTCTCCTCTGCATTCCTCTCTTCTCCAGGTGCATACACGCTTATTATGACCCACTTCTCGCATCCAACCTTTACTTTAATCCACATAATTCTTGAATTTACACATTCATATTCTCTTTTCTCCTTCCATAACTGATCATTAACATTACTGCTACCCCTTCCTTTGCTCTAACCCTCCCCTCAGATACTCCAAAATTTAACCCCATTTATTTCCCCCCACTGAAACTCTCCTACCCCTTCAGCTTTGTTTCGCTTAGGGCCAGGACACCCAACTTCTTTTCATTCATAACATCAGCAATCATCTGTTTCTTGTCATCCGCACTACATCCACGCACATTTAAGCAAACCCAGTTTTATAAAGTTTTTCTTCTTCTCTTTTTTAGTAATTGTATACAGGAGAAGGGGTTACTAGCCCATTGCTCCCGGCATATATATTTTATATAATATTATATATATATTATATATAATTATATATATATAAAATATGTATATATATATATATATATATTTTATTATATTATATATATATATATATAATATTATATATATATATATATATAAAATATATATATATATATATATATATATATATAAAGTAAGAAATAGAAAAAAATATGAATAAATGAAAAAAAAATAAAGGATATGAATATAAGAAAAAAAGGATAAAAAAAATCTAAGAATGAAGAAGCGAAGAGAAAGATGAAGAGAAGTGTAATACACAAGAATAAAAGATTACGGCAAACTAAATATTAATACTGAGTGTGTCTGGGGGTGACGTTGAGAGAAGGGAAGGGGGAAGGAGGGGGAGGGGGAGGGGGAAGGGGAGGGGCGGCGAGAAGTGTTCTCTTGAGAGACTGAATCTAATCTGGAAGTCTGAAAGGAATAATTTACAGCCTGGCGAGTGACACCTCTGCGGCCGTGACCTGGAATGACCTGGAATGACCTGGAATGACCTGGAATGACCTGGAATGACTATTTTTTCCCCTTTAAGATCATTTTGGCAAATATTATCTCAAATTAGTTCAAGGTTATGAAGAAACAAAAGACAGCGCTATAAAGACCAATTAACATACTTATAGTGGGAGAGTGTACTCGTTATTAAAGACCACACCATATGTAGTGGGAGAGTGTACTCGTTATTAAAGATCACACCATATGTTTTGTGGGAGGTGTACTCGTTATTAAAGGACCACACCGCGTGTAGTGGGAGAGTGTACTCGTTATTAAAGACCACACCATATGTAGTGGGAGAGTGTACTCGTTATTAAAGACCACACCATATGTAGTGGGAGAGTGTACTCGTTATTAAAGACCACACCATATGTAGTGGGAGAGTGTACTCGTTATTAAAGATCACACCATATGTAGTGGGAGAGTGTACTCGTTATTAAAGACCACACCGCGTGTAGTGGGAGAGTGTACTCGTTATTAGACCACACCGCATGTAGTGGGAGAGTGTACTCGTTATTAAAGACCACACCATATGTAGTGGGAGAGTGTACTCGTTATTGAAGACCACACCGCGTGTAGTGGGAGAGTGTACTCGTTATTAAAGACCACACCGCGTGTAGTGGGAAAGTGTACTCGTTATTGAAGACCACACCATATGTAGTGGGAGAGTGTACTCGTTATTAAAGACCACACCGCGTGTAGTGGGAGAGTGTACTCGTTATTAAAGACCACACCGCGTGTAGTGGGAGAGTGTACTCGTTATTAAAGACCACACCCGGTAGTGGGGAGTTTTTAAAAACCCCCGGGGGGTTATTTAAAAGACCACCCATTTGGGGGAGGTGTACTCGTTATAAAGACCACCCCCTTGTAGTGGGGAGTGTATCTTATTAAAGACCCCCAATATGTAGTGGGAAGTTACTGTTATTAAAGAACCCTGTGGGGGAGAGGTATCGTTATTAAAGCCACACCGGTTTTGTGGGGTTTTACTTTTATAAAGCCACCCAATGTAGTGGGAAAGTTACTCGTTATTAAAGCCCAAAACCCGCGTGTGTGGGAGAGTGTACTCGTTATTGAAACCAACCTTGTAGGAGGAGTGTATCGTTTTTAAAGACCACCCGCGTGTAGTGGGGGGGTGTACTCGTTTTTAAAAGCCCACACCTATTAGTGGAGAGTTACTCTTTTAAAAAAGCCACCCATATGTAGTGGGAAGGTGTACTCGTTTTAAATTTTAAAGATTTTTAAAACGTGAGTGGGAGATGTCCCGTTTTTAAGACCCACCTTATTAGGGGAGAGTGTCTCGTTATTAAAGACCCCCCGCGTGTAGTGGAGGTGTACTCTTTATTAGACCACCCCCTTTTGAAATGGGAGAGTGTACTCGTTTTAAAAGACCACACCATTTTTGGGGGAGAGTGTCTCGTTATTGAAGACCACCCCCGGTGTTGGGGGTTATCGTTATTAAAGACTACAAGTGGGGGAGAGTGTACTCTTTTAAAAGACCACACCGGGAGTGGGAGAGTTTATCGTTTTTAAAAACCCCACACCGGTGTATGGGAAAGTGTACGTTATTAAAGACACCCATTGTATGGGGAGTGATCTTATTAAAGACCACAGGTGTAGGGGGAGAGTGAATCGTTTTAAAGCCACCCCGTTGGGGGAGAGTGTATCGTTATTAAGGACCACACCTGTAGTGGGGAGTGTACCGTTATTAAAGACACACCGGTGTGTGGAAGTTTACCGTTATTAAGGGCCCACACCTTTAGTGGGAGAGTGTACTCGTTTTTAAAAAACCAAACCGGTGTAGGGGGAGAGTTACTCGTTATTAAAGACCACACCGGGTGTAGTGGGAGGGTGTATCGTTAAAAAGCCACCCGGTGTAGTGGGGGAGTGTACCGTTTTTTAAGGACCACACCTTGTAGTGGGGGGGTGTATCGTTATTAAAGCCCAAACCCGCGTGTAGGGGGAGAGTGTACTCGTTATTAAAGACCACACCGCGTGTAGTGGGAGAGTGTACTCGTTATTAAAGACCACACCGCGTGTAGTGGGAGAGTGTACTCGTTATTAAAGACCACACAGAAGTGTAAAATCATCTAGTTATTTTTATGTATAGTTTGCCAAAAATGATAAGATAAAAGTTAGTTCAGGGTGGGAAAATTTTGTGGTAGTGGGGCCCTGGCTCGTCCAAAATTTCTGTTAGTTTGCTCCCTGGGCAGTTTCTGGACTCACTGCTCCAAAACCTTGTCTCGTTTCGCCACATGAAACTTATCTTTCCCAAAAAAAACCCCACTTCTCCCCCCCTAAGACTTTTTCTTCCCCCTCCCTTTACCCCGTACCCGCCTTTTACCCCTTTTCCAGCCTCCCTTTTAACCCCGTCCACCTCCTTCTACCCAACCAGCCTCCTTCTACCAGTACCAGCCTCCTTCTAACCCAAAAACCAGCCTCTTTTTACCCAAAACGCCCTTTTCAACCCCCCCCCTTCCTCCAAACCAAAACCACCCCTTTTCCCAACCAGCCCCCTTTTACCCCGGGCTTCCCCCCCTCCCGAGCCTCTTCCAACATTAAATTTTGGGAAGCCTTTAAAAATAGGGGGGAAAAACCGGGAAGGAAAAAACCAGTTTTTAAAAAAAGGGGAGGTTTTGTTTCTGGGGAAAAGCCCAACCCCCACCCCCCCCCCTAACCAACCATCCCTAAAACCCCCCGACCCAAAAACACCTCACCATACAAATAAATAAGGATTGGCAGCATTGCACCCCCCCCGGATCCCCCCGCGAAAAGGGAACCAGGAATCCCCTGAATTTCCGATTCCCATTATTATTCAAAAAAGCCAACCCCGGGTTTCCCCCGGGATCACCACTGCCAAAAGCAATTCCCATTTTTTTTCCCCCGATGCTGCTCTGGCTCTCATACTCAGCGGTTTAAATGATGATATATTTTTTCTGCACGTGCGCGTCGGAAACCCAGCTAGATCTTTACTATATATATATATATATTATAATATATATATATATATATATATATATATATATTATATATATATATATATATATATATTATATATATATATACACACACAGTATATAATATCCCGGGTGCCGACTCCAACTTAGACTCGTACCTTCACGAAGTGATTGAAGTTCATCTTTTCTGGACTCCCTCCCTATGTCTTCGGAAACATGGTAAAGTCGACGTGTTCGCTAAACTGCTAATGTATCAAGAGAATGTTTGAAGAAAGTAGAACGAAACAGAAATCTGCTTATCTGTAGAGCACCATGACGAAATGTGTCAAGAAACACATGACCAATGAATAACGTTAAAAGATCAACAGACTAAAAGACATCGCTGCCTGGCTAAGTGGTCACACATTGTATTTTATCGTACAAACATTAAGCCATTTAAACACATTCAAACAGTCCATACATAACATGATAAATCATTTTAATATGATATTTGATATCTTGGGATTTTATCTACAGTTTGCAAACTAGAGATAAAGAAACTTGGTATTAGGTTTGCCTCCGGAGGGATACCCTTAAGTGGCTGCCTGCCCTTTTTTTCTTCCTTCCTGTAAACTTTCGGTTTTGTTTCGTTTATAATCAAAGAACGACATATCTGACTGGCCTTAAGTTTTCAGGGCTGATGCATTGCAACTAGAGCAAAGTTCGTGCAACTATTGGCAGATGCAGGTGCCCTGTGATCAATATTATATAGAATATTCCAATGTTCTTTGAAATGAGTTCAATACCTTGTAAAAAAAGGTGAGACTGGTCGTCTCACACCACTGTGACACTGGTCATCTCATACCACTGTGAAACTGGTTGTCTCACACCACTGTGAGACTGCTATACCTCACTTCACACCTGTCAGACTGGTCGTCTCACACCACTGTGAGACTGGTCGTCTCACACCACTGTGAAACTGGTCGTCTCATACCACTGTGACACCAGTCGTCTCATACCACTGTGAGACTGGTCGTTTCACATCACTGTGAGACCGGTCGCCTCACACCACTGTGAGACTGGTCGTCTCATACCACTGTGAGACCAGTTGTGTCACACCACTGTGAGACTGGTCATCTCATACCAATGTGAGACTTGTTGTTTCACACCACTGTGAGACTGGTCATCTCACACCACTGTGTGACTGGTCGTTCATACCACTGTGAGACCAGTCATCTCATACCACTGTGAGACTGGTTCTCAGTAGTACCAGTTACCAGTAACCAGTTACCAGTAGTGTCAGTAGTAATGACTCATACACCGACCGTTACTGATCCTCTGCTCCTGCATGAATCACTGACTGTTATTCACTGTTACAGCTGACCTAGCATGATTTGAAGACTGCTCACCCTAGTGACTGACTTTAGGAAGTTAAACGTGAAAACTATTCCAGATCTTCCAGATCGTTTCCCACTTCCTGTACTAGATGATCTTTTACCTAACATCGGAGGTAACAGTCTTTTCAACCCTGGACTTGTTACAAGAGTTTTGGGCAGTCCCTCTTCACGAGGACAGCCAAGAGCTAACTGCATTCTCCACTCCTACAGGTCATTATCACTTCCTCCGTATGGTCTTTGGATTATGATCCTCCCCTATCACATTCTCAAGGCTCATGACTAATATCTTTAGAGGTCTCATAGGTAATGCACTTATGGTGTACTTAAATGACGTAATCGTCATGTCTGAAGACGTGGATACACACTTGAAAAGACTTGATGTAGTACTTGGTAAGCTTGAAGAAGCCAATTTAAAGATCAAACTGTCTAAATGTCAATTTTTCAGATCAGAAATCAAGCTTCTTGGTCCCATAGTCACTCCTAGAGGGGTTATGACTGACCAAAGTAAAGTAACTGCAGTACTAAATTTTCCATCTCCCAAAACTGCTGATGCCGTAAGATCCTTTGTGGGCTTAGCAGGTTTTTATAGATCTTTCATTGACAATTTTTCTTCCATAGCAGCTCCTCTGAGTTGCTTAAAAAAGATACACCTTTTGTTTGGACCTTCTGTCAAGAAAGAGCATTCCAAACTCTAAAAGAAAAGCTAACATCTGCTCCAATTTTGAAATTTCCAGATTTTTCTAAGCCCTTCTGACAACTGATGCTAGTTCTATTGGCATAGGTGCCATACTAGCTCAGATGACTGATGCCAAGTACAATGCAGTTGTGTTTGCTAGCCAAGTCCTTACAAAGGCTGAAAGTAATTATACAGTAACTGAGCAAGAAGCTTTAGC
Organism: Cherax quadricarinatus; assembly: GCF_026875155.1. Classification (NCBI taxonomy): domain Eukaryota; kingdom Metazoa; phylum Arthropoda; class Malacostraca; order Decapoda; family Parastacidae; genus Cherax; species Cherax quadricarinatus. The sequence continues at coordinate 44,478,473 of NC_069419.1, read as the reverse complement.
AATAGTATGGTCTATAAAGCACTTCCGAGACATTATTTATCAGTACTCTGTTCAAGTCCTGACAGACCATGTTCCACTGATACCTTTGTTCCAGAACAAACAACCTACTGGAAAGTTAGCCAGATGGACCTTGACTATCCAAGAGTTCAATCCTACCTTTGAACACTTACCTGTCAAGTCAAATGTAGTTGCAGATGCTTTATCGCAACATGTTAGTATAGTAACTGCAGACCCTCCATTTACTGCTGAGGACGTAAAGAATGCTCAAAGAACAGATCCCATGTGGTCTGGTGTGATTCAATTCCTGCTACAGGAAGATCTTATTCTGACTGTGAAGCCACCAGCACCCAAAAGTGACTTTGTCATGAACCAAGAATTACTGTATCGAGCAGCCGAGTTGGGTACTCCTAGCAGAAGAGTATACCAGTTAGTAAGTCCACAGTCACTAGTGAATGTAGCCTTACAGCTAGTTCATGATGTACCAGGTGTTGCGCACCCTGGTATGGATCGTTCAGTAAAACAAGCCAGACTGAAATACTTTTGGCCTCATATGGCAACTGATATTTCTGAGTATGTTAAGAAATGTAGTGTCTGGATGCAACACAAAGACAATGTTAATAGGCCTAATCCAGTCCAGGTGTATCCAACTGCTAGCAAACCATGGGAAAGAGTTGTGCTAGATCTGTTAACTAATTTTCAGTGTTCCCTCCAGGGCAACAAACATCTGTGTGTTATGGTAGATCATTTCACCAGATATTGTGAGTTAGTTCCTATTGCAAATAAGACTGCAGAGATAGAAGCTAAAGTGTTTAAAGAATGCATTATCTACAGGCATACCACCCCTAAGTCCCTAGTAACAGATAATGGAGGCATATTCTGTAATGAGATTCATTAAAATTTGTGTACCTTGTACAAGATCTCTAAATCCACCATTGTTCCTCATCATCCTGCCAGCAATGGGTTAGCTGAACGAACCAATAAGAAAGTACTTGATGTCTTGAGAGCCACTATCAATCCCAACAGTGAAACTTGGGACAAAGTTATACCTGATGTTCAGTGTGCCATAAATTCTGCTTACAATGTTTCTATCGGTGAAACTCAACATTATGCATTGTACGGCGTAGATAAACGTCTGCCTTATGAGTTGTTATACTCTAACCCGAAACCAAATTACAACCCTGATGATTTCATAGCAACTCGTACCAGCTTAGCTCAAAGTGTTTTTAGAAGAATCCGTGAAACACTTCATAAATCAAAAGCAGAATTTACGAGAGTCGCAAACACTAGAGCAAAGCCATCCAAAATCAAAGTAGGTTCGAGAGTTATGCTGACTAATTTTAACAAAATGTCTGCAATGCTAAGCTTGATGAAAAGTTTGTTGGTCCTTATCGAGTAGTTGAACATATCAGTGGCAATAAGTATAAGGTTAGAGAAATTAGTACTGGTCAGTATAAAGAATCACATTTGGATCATATGAAGTTAGTATGTGATGATAATGATGTTCCAACCCAGACTTATGTGACAGACTCTGACACTCCTCCTGACTCTGTTCCCTCTACCTCTAATACTCAGTCAGATGATCAACCTGAATGTCGCTATTCCCTACATACACGGCAAGTATTGAGAAATCCTCAAGTATCATTTGTAGCTACCAATTCAGACCTGCCTCAACCAACACATGTGTTTGCCAGTGCAACAGAGTTTGATCGTCCCAGAGATGACTCCCATTCTGCATATGTAAATCTCACCTTAGCAGGTTGGGGTTAAATGTAAATAACCTGTCTAGATGAATTTCTACTGTCTGTTACAATATCAACTTATTAATATTCAAGAATTTTTTTTTGTGTTTACGTTCTCTCCGAATTCTGAGATTTAACAGTCTAGATTTGAGTGCACCAAGTCTGCCATTCTGTTAAACACTTCTTTCTTTGTGTACATCCTTCGTCAGAATTCGTAAATCACATGAATACAGATCGATCGATCAAATTTTTTTTTCATCACTTCTGTTGTGTAATCCCAATGTTGAGTTCATTCTATGAGTTGTGCTATATCATACCTTGTAATGCATTACAGTAAGTTTCATTACAGTAAGTTTCATTACAATAAGTTATGTTAGCTTCCATTCCAATATTCTACTTATGTATGTTATAATGTTCAAATGTTGTGTACTTTAACATTGTATAAAATCAGCCCAAGCCGTACGCCTATTGCCTCTAGTTTGTATTAGCTGTAAGTCAGGATACCATAGGTTAGCATCGCCGAGCTCTCAGTAGTACCAGTTACCAGTAACCAGTTACCAGTAACCAGTTACCAGTAACCAGTTACCAGTAACCAGTTACCAGTAACCAGTAACCAGTTACCAGTTACCAGTAACCAGTTACCAGTAACCAGTTACCAGTAACCAGTAACCAGTTACCAGTTACCAGTAACCAGTTACCAGTAACCAGTTACCAGTAACCAGTTAACCAGTTACCAGTTACCAGTAACCAGTTACCAGTAACCAGTTACCAGTAACCAGTAACCAGTTACCAGTTACCAGTAACCAGTTACCAGTAGTGTCAGTAGTAATGACTCATACACGGACCGTTACTGATCCTCTGTTCCTGAGTGAATCACCTAGCATGATTTGAAGACCGCTCACCCTGTGAGGCACTGGGGAGTCAGTTCAGTAGAGGCGTTAGACAGGCGGCAGGTCAGGCTTGGTGCTTCCCATATATTCCGTCTAATATACATATTTAACAGCCTACGTGTTTCTTACCAAATCCACGTTACCGAACCCAACGGGACACGGTCGTTTCATACCACTGTGAGACAGGTCGTTTCACACCACTGTGAGACCAGTCGTCTCGCACCACTGTGAGACTGGTCATCTCACACCACTGAGAGACTAGTCGTCTCACACCTCATGACACAATGATCGAGTTACCAGCTGATGTACCGTCCTGCGTCCTGCACGTGTCACCCGGTGTTGGGTTCTCCTGAACCCGGTGTCGGATTCCAGTGAACACAGTATCGGGTTCAACAACTTGCTTAAGCCAGTGCACTACCCACTGCCTTTCTCCTCTCTGTTCATGACAATTTATTGACTTAAAAACACAGAAATTTAAGAAAATTAAGACAAATTAAGATTATATTAAATTAAAGTTAAGGTGAATTAAAGATTATGGTAAATTAAGGTCAAGGTAAGTAAATATTAAGGTAATTTAAGATTAATGTAAATTTAGATTAAGGTAACCTTAAATACCCCCCCCCCAAAAAAAAAAAAAAAAAAATATTTAAGTCTCAGAGTTGATGATTGAGAGAGAAAGGACGCAAGAGCGTCGGAAAATGAAGGATGTAGTGGAGAAGACAGAACGTTGGAGACACATCCACCTTCCTTACCCAAGTCTGGTAAATTGCATATGGGGTGGTAAGCGAATGGGGAGGTGGAGTGAGAATTGATGCAGGAGGAGGAGAGGAAGATGAAAAAGGGGAAAGATTAAGGCGAAGAAGAAGAGGAGGAGCTGGAGGAGGAGGAGGAGGAGAAGGCGATGGAGGATTAAGATAAAGATTAGAGGAGGAGAAGAGGCAGATAGGTAAAGGGAAGATGAAGACGAAGAAGGAGAGGAAGAGGAGGAGGAGAAAGAGCAGGATTAAGATAAAGATTTGAAGAGGGAGAGGGAGATAATATAACTAGCAAATGAGGGTAACACGAGTGTGCTGGAACTTTACACTAATTAGACAGGTGAATGTCAAGGTAGGAGGCAAGAATGTGTTAGTGTGTGGCGTTACCTCCACCCCCCCCCTCTCTTAGGGAGGGTGAGGAGGCACGAGGAGGATAAAGGGCTCTTGATCCAGGGAACTGGTTACTCTTTCTCTTCCTTAGATCAAACCTGGTTTTTGAGCTCATATCGAGAGAAAATTCCTGTATTTGCCTCACTTAATCTATAAATTTAATGGGACTCTCTCACTCCTCTTCTCATCTCTGGAACAAAACATTTTTATGATCGTATAATCCACTTATTGTGGTAAGAGGATAGAGAATCTAGAGCCCTATATATTGTTTCTAAGGATTCCACGTCTCTAATATCCTAAGCTAATTAACGTTGTGAAGCCATGCGAAGTATGACTCACTACCATTAACTTCCAGCCGAGATGTTTGTCGTCTCATCACTAATGTTCCCTTAACTCTTGCATTTAAATATTTTCTAGTCCACCCTTCCGCCTGTTCAAGAGTATTAATCTGCCTCTCAGGGGTATTACCCGACATCTCAGAGATATTAACTTGCCTCTCAGGGATATTAACCTGTCTCACCAGTTTGTCGGGATTGCATACCATTTATAAACATAATATTACTCTGAGATATTATCCTGTCTTTACAGGAATATTAGCTCGTATTCTCTGGGATATTAACCTATCTCTTCCTTTTAACTAATTATCTATTCTGCCACATATCAAATGATTTTACAAAATCAGTTGCAATGTAATCCAGCCTCCCTTCTGTTATCTTAATAATAAATCATTCTTCCATTGAAACCTATTAGTTAGATAACATTTAATCTCTAATCTCTTTCCAAAACTGAATTTAATTAAAAACGTATTTTTTCTGAATTGTTGTCTACACCTTCAGAGTTGTTCTAGTCAGACACCAGTCATTAAGTCAAAGAATCTGGTATGCCTGTTTGCATATCTTTGCTGTCTGTGTTTACAAGGTATGCGCAATGACTTGCTTTCACCTCTCACTTTCTGTTAAATGAGTGCGTCTTCCTCAGGGAACAGGAGATGATCCCCTGACATGGTTATTTTTCAGAGAATGATGCGATGAGTATCATTGTGTTATTAATCAATGGTCCAAGTCGGTCTTAAACGTCGTCATAAGCTTGTTTCTCCTATGTATCATTGCTATGCATCCGCAAGTCGATCGAAGCAAGTTTGTTTTCCACACAATGTTCAAAAAACGAAGATAAACTCACAGTAGTGTTTCTCGATGGTTCCAGATAAAGCACTATCGCTCGTTAGTCATTATCTTTTTAATCCTGAAGCTGTTTACCTGGAGTTTACCTGGAGAGAGTTCCGGGGGTCAACGCCCCCGCGGCCCGGTCTGTGACCAGGCCTCCTGTATAGCTGTATAGATGTTATCAGTGGCATCTTGTGCTCATTTTCCATCTCCGTTTCTTCATCCGTATCAAGGAGTATCTTCATTTATCCTGTTCATATGTCTTTCTGAAAGGACATGTGAGCAAACACTAGGACGTATTTATTAGAAAACGATTCTGTCCTGGGACCTTGATGGGGATACCAGGACTGGAACGTTTTCTACTTAACTATTACCGAGGTTTATACCGTCCTGTCCAGTGCAGTACGCAAGAGTTTGCTCTCTTGCGTAATACTCAGACTTAAACTATACACCTCTGAGAGGAACGTGAAGATACTCACAACACCGGAGAATAATTTCACAACAGCCCGGAAGATACGCTCTCCTTGTATCACGTACGAGTATGTCCTCTCCTCACTCGAATCATTCCCAAGTCCTCTGTAGTGACGAGAGAGGGAGCAGGAAGGGAGGGAGGGAGCTAACTGTGTAGTTCCCCCAAAAGAGCTGTGAGGGCATTCTTAACACATAGTTCCTTCAATGTGGTTATGATATTCTTACCTTAGTTCCTACAACATATCTGAGAGAGCATTCATACTTCAGGCATTCTAAATATTATTACTTATATTTGTAGCTGTTATCGTTTTTAATTTTTCAATACACACACACACACACACACACACACACGTATGTGGTATTTAATCAATAACAAACTGCGGCTAGCCGGGGGATCGAACCCGTGTTGTTTTAGCCCGCCTCGTGGTAACATTGTTGAGAGGATTCAGAAGTACTGAAAAGTACAGTGCTTGCACTCTGAAGGATGTTAGAGTTCTGAGGGTCATTTGAACTGGGATATCTACGCACTTCTGCCACGACAGCGACTGTATGAATAATGGTGAATGCTTCCCCCTCCATGTGTTGCTGCTGAAGGCCTGCTACCCCACGTATCCATCCATCACAGCCTGGTTGATCTGGCACCTGGTGAAGATACTTGTCCATTTTCCAGTTGAAGACTTCAACGTTGGTTCCAGCATTGATTCTGATATATTTTGGTAAGATGCTGAATAATTGGGCCACGGATGTTGATAAAGCGTTCCCTTGTTGTGTCCACTGCGCCTCTGCTTTTCACTGGGTTTGTTTTGTACTTCCTCCCACATCTCTCACTCCATGATGTTGTTATGGCAGTGTGCAGATTTGGGATCAGGTCCTCAAATACTTTTCAGGTATATATTATCAAATATCTCTCTCTCGGCTCCACTGAGTACATATTTAAGACTTTAAGGCGTTCCCAGTAATTTAAATGTTTTATTGGCTCTATGCGGGTCTAAAGCGATCTCTGTTATCTGTTCCAGGTCTGATATTTCTCCTGGCCTGAACGGGGCTGTCAACACTGAGATGTTGGTATTCTGGTATTCAATTCAATTCAATTCAAGTTTATTCTCTATAATGGTTACAATGTGGTGTTTACAGGTTTTGGGTATTTTGTGGTTTACATGTTATAAAATACTAATTACAGAGGGAGCCACTAGGACACCTAGCATGGCTAGGCATTTCCAGCAGAAGATTAATTCTTAACATTAAATCCTTACAGATTATAGTATTAAGGCTAAGTGACTACATCATAATTTGTGAGTTTAGCAATGTGAATGCTTTTGTTTTGGCACAATACAAGGTGTCTATATTTGAGTATCATAGGCAAACTTATGACTAGTTAGGATTTATTATTTTATGATTAAGATTAGTATTTTGGGTTTATAGTCAGTGAGTGAGTGAGTGTAATTGTGAACCACCAGGTGGTTATCATGTAGTTAGTTGTCGGGGTGGATCAGGGAGATAAGATATTTTCTAACTGTACTTCTGAAAGTGATGAATGTGTCTGCAGTTCTAGAGTTTTCAGGTAGGGTGTTCCAGATTTTAGTTCCTTTGAAATACATTGAATTTTTGTAAAGGTTCAGTCGAACACGGGGAATGTCATAGAGATGTTTGTGTCTGGTGTTATGTCTGTGGATCCTGTCACAACTATCAAGAAAGCGTTTTAGGTCAAGGTTAATATTGGAATTTAAGGTCCTGTAGATGTAGACTGCACAGTAGTAAGTGTGGATGTTCTGAACAGGGAGTAAGTTTAGATATATGAAGAGTGGGGGGGGGGGTGTTGCCAGGGATGGGATTTAGTGATTATTCTTACTGCAGCTTTTTGTTGGTAATGGTGGTGGTGTTATTAGTGGTGGCAGTAGTGGTGCATGACTGAGAGGAACTCACGTGGACAGCACTGCCTTTCCCCCGACCCACCACAGCACCACCACACTGCTGCCAGATCAAGTGTCATGTTACACACAAACACACACACACACACACACACTCTCTCTCTCTCTCTTTCATACACTCACAGCCTTTAGCAGGCTGTGAAGACTAAGCTCAGAGGTCAATTTTGTCCCAGGATGCGACCCACACCAGTCGATTAACACTCAAGTACCCATTTTTACTGATGGGTGAACATGGATAACTTGTGTAAGGAAACACACCCAATGCTTTCACCCTTGCCGGGAATCAAACCCCTACCCTACTTGTATAAATAAAGATTTTTATTATTATTATTATTATTATTATTATTATTATTATTATTATTATTATTATTATTATTATTATTATTATTATTATTATGAATATTATTATTATTATTATTATTATTATCATCATTATTATTATTATTATTATTATTATTATTATTATTATTATATTATTATTATTCTATTATTATTATTTATTATTATTATTATTATTATTATTATTATTACAGCCCTAATAAAACAGCCACCACTACACAAAACAGCAACTGCCATTACAGTTGTAGTCGAGGAAGAGTCTGCTTCGAGGGACACTGTTGATTTATTTCTACTGGTGGTGATATTTCTGGTATGATTACTGAAATTACACAAACTGAGAACGCATCTACCACAAATTCTAGCTAGCAGAAAGCCATATGGTGCAAATTATATGCTTGGGACATCTATAAGTATGGAATATCGGAGAAAACAAATCTGAGCATTCCAGAAAAATGCCGCAATCTCCTGTCCGAAGTAGTGTGTCGTTCTACCCCCTGTAAACTCTTCCAGTCCGAAACGTGTCAGTCATAAGTCCTCAAAAACAAGGCTACTGCACAGAAAATAAAAGGGACCAGCAGGTAGAGACACTATAAGACAAACCATAGCAGTTACGAAAATCCCACTCTGAGTGATTTTTTAGAGGCAGTAAACGAGAAGAGAAAAAGGGGAATGAAAAAATTTCAAAATTTCGTCCCCCCTTTTTGGGAGCCTTTTTGGGGACTGGGGGCACCCCAAGCGGTCCCCCCTCCAAAAACCACAACACTTATCCCAAAAAAAAAGCTTCCCAAAAAAAACCCACCGAACATTTTTAAATTTGTTTTGGGGCCAAAAAAATACAGGGGCCTTAACCCATCCACCAAAAAAATCCCTTTTTTCTCAGTGGATTTTCTAGAGGAATCAAATCGATGTTTGTAGCCTTCACAGAGACTCACACAAAAGACCACTGTGACATTTAAAATAGGAATAACAGGGTATTTTTTTTTTTAGAGGAAACGAAAGAACGGGAAAAAATTTGGGGGTTGGCCTGTATGTCAAAGAGCCGCTGTTGCACAGAGTTACTGAACACCACAAATGATGTGGGTTGAAGTTTAACAATTAATTTCCCGAAAAAGGGAAAACTTATTCATTGTACCCCGTATAAAAGCCCCCCAGATGCAATTAAAAACAGTTAAAGGGAAAAACAGTTTTTTGAAAATTGGGGGTACTGTCTGAAAAACGTTCCACCCCCCATTCCCAGATTTTTTGTGCTTGATGATTTCAGTCTAAAAACTTTACGGGGAACAAAAGGGAATTAAAAATTTAATATTTTAGCGGGAGCCCCCCCTGGGGGGCAGTCAAAAAAATTTTACAACACCTGAGTTGCTGAATTCTGCAAAACACACACCTAAATCAAAAAAGTGGAACCAACAAGACTGGGGAAAAAACAAATTTTACTTTATTTTTACAAATAATTGTGATCTGGTATTTAAAAAAATAATAATAATTTAAAAAAATTTTGTTCGGATAACAATCTAAATTTAAATCCGGGCCTAAAATTTTTAAAAGGGGTTTCCCAACCGCAAAAAATTTTTAAAACTCGAGGATTTCTTTTTCCAAATTCAGCTTCAACAAAAAAGAACATCAACTGGGACCAGTTAAAAACCATGTCCTGAATTTAAAAAATGTTGGAAAAAATATTCCCAAAAACATGGGGGTCCAATTTTAGTGCCTTGGGAAAAGGGTTTAAAATTTTGGCAAACTGAGGTATTTCTCAAAACCGTATTTCAATAAGAAAAAAAAGAGAAGTAGTAAACTGCGGGGAGACGTTTTCTCTACAGGCGAAAATTTGAATCACCGAGTCCCCAGGGGGTAGATTATCTGGAAAAAACAAGGAAGCACTGACCAGGGAAAATGGAAAATATTGAGCTTAAGTAAAATGATTCATACAGGATCCAGGAGAGACAGGAACTAAAAGCAGTTGGTGAAATCAAAAGAAATAAAAAAAATATTTCTTTTCTTACGCCAAAACAGGGCAAAAACCACATCAAGTATCGGTCCTTTGCTCAGAAAAGATGGAACGTACACAGATGACAACAAAGAAATGAAAGGGTCTTCAGTACAACTTCAGAGTCATACTGAAGTCTCAGTACGACTCTATTTAGCGAGCCATTAGTCAGCCTAAAGATTGACAATCCAAATTATTTTTCATGAATGAGCCTCAAACCCCTGTCATTGTATACCAGATTTCTGACATAACCCTAACTTCACTGGACTTTGAAAAAAACCATTGACAAAATGCCCATGCACTGAGTCGCAAGCACAGACTCGTGGAACTCCGTGTTCATTAAAAACTGCAGGAAACCCCTTTCGTGTGCTTTAAGTATACTAGGGAGAGGGAGCATAGACATGGATGTAATCCCTCTGTCGCGAGACACAACTGATATAGCCCCTCCATAAAGGTAGCAGCAAAGTAATACTTAAGAACTATAGACCAACAGCTCTAACGTCCCACATCATAAAAATCTTTGAAAGAGTTTCAAGAAACATGATCGCAAATCACATGGATTTCCAACAGTTGCACAATTCAGGGCAATATGGGTTTAGAGCAGGTCGCTCCTGTCTCTCAAAAGAGAAAAAGTTTTTGACAAGTGAGATCATGGTGTAATAGCGTACAAAATGCATGCTAGAGGGATAGCAGGCAAAGTGGGCAGATGGATCTTCAACTTTCTAACCAATCAAACATGAAGAGTAGTGGTAAACAGAGTTGGGTCGGAGGCTGCCACAGTGAAGAGCTCTGTTCCACAAGGCACAGTCCTCGCCCCCATTCTGTTCCTCAGACGATACTAGAATCTGTATGAGAGTTTCATCCACTGAGGACATGGTAAATCTCCAGAAGCTTTGTCAAGCCATAACAGCCTGACAGAGCTCCTGGAGAGAGAAACGTTTGTCACAATAAAACGTAGTATTAGTTGCACATGTGTCTTTTCATCTAACAAGATCAGGTTACAGAGTGCTTGACTCCTTTCTACAGTGAAGGAGACAGATTTCCGGTGACAGTCACAACATTTACAAACTCTGGGACATTCTGCTCATTGTTGCGGAAGGTATCAAACCGATACCATAGGAAACTTGTCTTACCCATAATGTGTTATTGGAGGCATGCGGTGGTGGCGCAGTAGTTTGTATAGGAGTACACAAAACCTCTTTGAAAGTCAGTACTATCAATGTTACATAGTGTAGGAATGTGGTATGAGTACATCATGAAGGATATTCAGTAAAGATATTGTAGAGTCTGATGAAGGTTGTCCTGGTTCAACAGTGGGTGCTGATTTAATTCTAGATACAGCAAAGGCTTCATTGTCTAAACTTTTGTAATGAATGTTCTAATCTGGGCTGTGTCCTAGGAGGTTTCCACTGGGAATGCTAACCTTACCATGGAGGATCGAGTCTCTGGGTTGGACCAGTTAACTAACATACCTACCAACTGGGGCAGCTTCGCCTCTGACGTTTTGAAAATCTCATCCTTGATACCCCAGAAATCCTCGTCATTACTATCCATCCAGTCGGATGGATAGTAATGATCTGGCGAAGCTCAATTATGTGAGAATCCAGCTCCATGGAAAGGCTTATGATTTAATCAAGGAAGTAGAAATAACAAGCGCCCTGTACAAGTCTTGGAGTCTGATTGTTGTGCAAAGGATCAGATTACTTTTGCAAGATTTGCAAACGTTCAGAATAGCTCTGGACAACAGCCATAAGTCACTGTACTCTCATGAAGACGTCGCAGGTAGTGACTGGACGGTCGGGTGCCACTCCTTCAGAGGAAATTATCAGATACGGCAAATCAACACCCGAATAAGAAATATGGCACTCGCCACCATTTCACCTGTGAGAAATTAGCAAAGACCTGCAACAGACTGCGTCTTGCATGCAAGCAAACAGATGTAAGGACAACAAATTACTAACCAAGGCCAGTAGGCCTGCTGCAGTGTTCCTCCTTTCTTATGTTCTTACATACATCAATCTACACACTGGCAAGTTGATGCCAGATAAACTAGACACATATGCTACACTTGGGCATCTTTATTGTGGAAAAGTTTCCTCACACAGGGGTTTCATCAGTCCAATACAATGAAGAAAAGTTAAGATCAGAAGGAGATTGAGGTAATCAGTCCCTATCTAAATTCAAGTTAATACCAGTCGGGAGTGTTCCTTTCCACTTGAAAGGCTGGACATGAGATTTTAAATGGCATATGAATTGTTTAGTCAGTGTCAGTCAGTTAAAGAGGCTTTCTCGTCTTTGGAAACCTCGTCTTTAGCACTGTTAAGTCTTTCTCAGAACAGGAAACCATGTTTCTTACATTCGAAACCCTGTCTCTGATACAGAAAATATCGTTTATGAACTGGAAACCCCGTTTGTGACACTTTAAGCCCCGTTTGTGACACTGGGAATCTTATCTTCGCCGGAATCCTCATTTCAACGATGGAAACCTCCGTCTCTGACACCGGAAACCCCGTCACTCACACTGTGGAAACCTCGACTTTAACTCAGTTTATTGAAGTCCCCCTCCCCTCCCCCCAGAAACAAAACCCATTACTCAACTTCCACGTCAAGGAAAATGGCCCAGCGTATAGAATAGTTAATTTAAATGCAAATTAAAAGGCGAAAGTTTTGAACTGCAACAAAGAGGAGAAATCATTGAGTCTGCAGTTAAATGTCTTATACTGACACGACGACTGTATGAAAAATATTTGTGTATATTATATATATAATATATATATATATATATATATATATATATATAGCGAGGTGTGTGTGTGTGTGTGTACACCGAGAGGTGTGTATCCCTCAGGGAATATATATATACCAAGAGGGGTGAGTATCTCTAAGAGAATATACAGCGAGAATTGTGTATCCCTTAGGGTATATACACCAAGAAGTATCCCTAAAGTATATATACTGAGAAGTGTGTATCCCTTACGGTATATACGCAGAAGACCAATCGCGTTGAAACGTATGTGGAAGCCTCTTCAAACCTGCTGTCCCTGTTCACCTAGCAATAACTAGGTACCTGGGTGTCGACAGAATGTTGTCGACTGAATGTTACCGTGGACGGTGACACCTACGCTACTCTGAGACCTCTCTCCCTGCTTTGGTTGCTCCCTTGCAACATTGCACAACTCCTGATGACGCACTGAGCACTTGAGCTAAAGAATTCCACCCCATATCCCCCCGTGGCTTGTCCTGCATAGTTAAGATCGCCTGTCTGCTGTTGTTTTTCATTAAAATATATATATTATTAAAATATATATATATATATATATATATATTTTATAATTATATTATTATATATATATATATATATACTCTCTGAATGTTTCTATATGGGTTCTATCCACCAGTTCTTCGGGCAACTGGATCTTAGGCTGAAAAAGTGCTTCGTGACATCTCTGTATCTGTTGTGACTGTATGGCTTTCATCTGTGACCGCTGGTGCCTCCTCCATGTATGTTATACAATATGTTTTCATGCTGAGGTCACGTGCAGTTGGCTACATTCACTGCACTGATCATATTTCTCGCTCACCTATCAAGTAGCATCAGTGTGTGTGTACACAAAATGCCGCAGAAACTGTTTTGTGGTGTGTGTGTGTGTGTGTGTGTACTCACCTAATTGTGGTTGCAGGGGTCGAGACTCAGCTCTTGTACTCACCTAGTTGTACTCACCTAGCTGAGGTTGCAGGGGTCGAATCCAAGCTCCTGGCCCCGCCTCTTCACTGTGTGTGTGTGTGTGTGCGTGCGTGCGTGTGTGTGTGTGTGTGTGTGTGTTTGTGTGTGTGTGTGAAACGTGTGTGTGTGTGTGTGTGTTTTGTGTTGTGTGTGTGTGTGTGGGGTGTGTGTGTGTGTTGTGTGTGTGTGTGTGTGTGTGGGTGGGGGGTGGTTGTGTGTGTGTGTGTGTGTGTGTGTGTGTGTGTGTGTGTGTGCGTGTGTGTGTGTGTCTCAGTAGTAGTAACCAGTTACCAGTAACCATTGTACCAGTAGATGACTCACTACCAACCGTCTCTGCTTGAGTCACTGTCTGTATTCATATTGCGCTGACCTCAGCAGTATTTCAAAGACCCCCACATATGGGTACTGTGGGCGGTCAGTTATACGAGAGTGAGCAAGGAGGCAGGCCGGCTGTTTGGGCGCTTCCCACATTATCCGTAATTATACGTACTACCAGCCTACGTGAGTATTACTTTACCCTATCCACGTGTTCGAACCCCACCTGATAAATGGTGGCAACGGTGTGGAGCGTGGATTTAAGCTTTTTAAGGGTATTTCAAGACGTTAGAAGACTGTCAGTGTTATCGCTACTCTCATATTTTTTTATCTGTGTTTTTTTTATGCTACTCTCTGTCTGTAGTAAGTATTATTGTGTAGTGTACCAGGTGACACCCACTTACCTCAGCCTCCAGCACAGGTACCTCAGCCTCCAGCACAGGTACCTCAGCCTCCAGGACAGGTAACACCCACTTACCTCAGCCTCCAGCACAGGTACCTCAGCCTCCAGCACAGGTAACACCCACTTACCTCGCCTCCAGCACAGGTACCTCGCCTCCAGCACAGGTAACACCCACTTACCTCAGCCTCCAGCACAGGTACCTCAGCCTCCAGCACAGGTAACACCCACTTACCTCAGCCTCCAGCACAGGTACCTCAGCCTCCAGGACAGGTAACACCCACTTACCTCAGCCTCCAGCACAGGTGACACCCACTTACCTCAGCCTCCAGCTCAGGTAACACCCACTTACCTCAGCCTCCAGCACAGGTGACACCCACTTACCTCAGCCTCCAGCTCAGGTAACACCCACTTACCTCAGCATCCAGCACAGGTGACACCCACTTACCTCAGCTCCAGCTCAGGTAACACCCACTTACCTCAGCCTCCAGCACAGGTGACACCCACTTACCTCAGCCTCCAGCACAGGTAACACCCACTTACCTCAGCCTCCAGCACAGGTGACACCCACTTACCTCAGCCTCCAGTACAGGTACCTCAGCCTCCAGCACAGGTGACACCCACTTACCTCAGCCTCCAGCACAGGTAACACCCACTTACCTCAGCCTCCAGCACAGGTGACACCCACTTACCTCAGCCTCCAGCTCAGGTACCTCAGCCTCCAGCACAGGTAACATCCACTTACCTCAGCCTCCAGCACAGGTGACACCCACTTACCTCAGCCTCCAGCACAGGTACCTCAGCCTCCAGCACAGGTACCTCAGCCTCCAGCACAGGTAACACCCACTTACCTGAAAACAAACAAAACATTCCAATAATGCTGGTAGAATTATCGACAATATATTAGGTAAAAGGACACATGTTAACTAACTTAACATTTTACTGTAGTAACATTTCGCTCTCCAGGAGCATTGTCGAGCAGTAATGTTAAAATTTACAGTGTTTATATAACATTAAGGTATATTAACTAGGAAGTTAGTGTCTGTTTTAGCGGCACATTAATTATGGATGAAATTATGGGAGCTTGCTAATAACTTCAGGAACTAAAAGAATTATGAAGTTATTACATAAAAACCCAAAAAAGACACGCAATTTTTATTTGAAAAATACAGAAACAGAGGAAATGCGTGAAAATTTCAGTCCTTCAGGTGTTAATTCATATACCAGGAGAGGGTTTCGGGGGTCAACGCCCCCTGTGACCTGGACTCATGGTGCATCACGTACTTGTTATTGTTAAAAATCTGTATTAAATGTATATGATCGTAAGGAAAAATACCAGAGTATTTTTTTGTTATTTTGATAATATCTCTCGGGTGTATAACACGTGTAACCTTGGGTGTATAACACGTGTAACCTCGGGTGTATAACACGTGTAACCTCGGGTGTATAACACGTGTAACCTTGGGTGTATAACACGTGTAACCTCGGGTGTATAACACGTGTAACCACGGGTGTATAACACGTGTAACCTCGGGTGTATAACACGTGTAACCTCGGGTGTATATAACACGTGTAACCTCGGGGTGTATAACACGTGTAACCACGGGTGTATAACACGTGTAACCTCGGGTGTATAACACGTGTAACCTCGGTGTATAAACACGTGTAACCTCGGGTGTATAACACGTGTAACCTCGGGTGTATAACACGTGTAACCTTGGGTGTATAACACGTGTAACCTCGGGTGTATAACACGTGTAACCTCGGGTGTATAACACGTGTAACCTTGGGTGTATAACACGTGTAACCTCGGGTGTATAACACGTGTAACCACGGGTGTATAACACGTGTAACCTCGGGTGTATAACACGTGTAACCTCGGGTGTATAACACGTGTAACCTCGGGTGTATAACACGTGTAACCACGGGTGTATAAACACGTGTAACCTCGGGTGTATAACACGTGTAACCTCGGGTGTTAAACACGTGTAACCTCGGGTTTTATAACACGTGTAACCTCGGGTGTATAACACGTGTAACCTCGGGTGTATAACACGTGTAACCTCGGGTGAATAACACGTGTAACCTCGGGTGTATAAACACGTGTAACCTGGGTGTATAACACGTGTAACCTCGGGGTTTTTATAACACGTGTAACCTCGGGTGTATAACACGTGTAACCACGGGTGTATAACACGTGTAAACCTCGGGTGTATAAAAACGTGTAACCTCGGGTGTATAACACGTGTAACTCGGGTGTATAACACGTGTAAAACCCCGGGTGTATACACGTGTAACCTCGGGTGTATAACACGTGTAACCTGGGTGTAAACAAGTTTTAACCTCGGGTGTATAACACGTGTAACCTCGGGTGTATAAACACGTGTAACCTCGGGTGTATAAAAACGTGTAACCTTTGGGTGTATAACACGTGTAACCTCGGGTGTAAAAACACGTGTAACCCGGGGGTATAAAACGTGTAACCTCGGGTGTATAACAGTGTAACCTCGGGTGTATAACACGTGTAACCTCGGGTGTATAACACGTGTAACCTCGGGTGTATAACCGTGTAACCTCGGGTGTATAACAAAGTGTAACCTCGGGTGTATAACACGTGTAACCTCGGGTGTATAACACGTGTAAAACCCCGGGTGTATAACACGTGTAACCTCGGGTGTATAACACAGTGTAACCTCGGTGTATAACACGTGTTAACCTCGGGTGTATAACACGTGTAACCCCGGGTGTATAACAAGTGTAACCTCGGGTGTATAAACACGTGTAACCCCGGGTGTATAACACGTGTAACCTCGGGTGTATAACACGTTTTAACCTCGGTTTTATAACACGTGTAACCTCGGGGGTATAACACGGTAACCTCGGGTGTAAAAACACGTGTAACCCTCGGGTGTTAAAAGTGTAACCTCGGGTGTATAACACGTGTAACCTCGGGTGTATAACACGTGTAACCTCGGGTGTATAACACGTGTAACCTCGGGGTATAACACGTGTAACCTCGGGTGTAAACACGTGTAACCTCGGGTGTATAACACGTGTAACCTCGGGGGTATACACGTACCTCGGGTGTATAACACGTGTTAACTCGGGTGTATAACACGTGTAACCTCGGGTGTATAACAAAGTGTAACCTCGGTTATAACACGTGTAACCTCGGTGTATAACACGTGTAACCTCGGGTGTTATAACAGTGTAACCTCGGTGTATAAACGTGTAACCTCGGGTGTATAACAAGTGGGAACCTCGGGTGTATAACACGTGTAACCTCGGGTTAAAAACACGTGTAACCTCGGTTTTATAACACGTGTAACCCCGGGTGATACACGTGTAACCCGGGTGTATAACACGTGTAACCTCGGGTGTATAACACGTGAAACCTCGGGTGTATAACACGTGTAACCTCGGGTGTATAACACGTGTAACCTCGGGTGTATAACACGTGTAACTCGGGGTATAAAAAAGTGTAACCCCCGGGTGTATAACACGTGTAACCTCGGGTGTATAACACGTGTAACCTCGGGTGTATAACACGTGTAACCTCGGGTGTAAAAAACGTGTAACCTCGGGTGTATAAACACGTGTAAACCTCGGGTGTATAAACCCTGTAACCTCGGGTGTATAACACGTGTAACCTCGGGTGTAAAACACGGTAACCTCGGTTGTATAACAGTGTAAAACCCCGGGTGTTAAAAACGTGTAACCTCGGTGTATAACACGTGTAACCTCGGGTGTATAACACGTGTAACCTCGGGTGTATAACACGTGTAACCTCGGGTGTATAACACGTGTAACCTGGTTATAACAAAGGTAACCTCGGGTGTATAACACGTGTAACCTCGGGGTGTAAACCGTAACCTCGGTGTAAACACGTGTAACCGGGTGAAACCGGCACAACCCGGGGGTATAACACGTGTAACCTCGGGTGTATAAAAACGTGTAACCTCGGGTATAACACGTGTAACCTCGGGTGTATAACACGTGTAACCTCGGGTGTATAACACGTGTAACCTCGGGTGTATAACGTGTAACCTCGGGTGTATAACACGTGTAACCTCGGGTTTTATAAACACGTGTAACCTCGGGGGGTATAACCGTTTAAACCCCGGTGTGTTAAAAAACGTTGTAACCTCGGGTGTATAACACGGTAACCTCGGGTGTATAACACGTGTAACCCCGGGTGTTACCCGGGGGTTATAAACACGTGTAACCTCGGGTGTATAACACGTGTAACCTCGGGTGTATAACACGTGTAACCTCGGTGTATAACACGTGTAACCCCGGGGGTATAACACGTGTAACCTCGGGTGTATAACACGTGTAACCTCGGGTGTATAACACGTGTAACCTCGGGTGTAAACACGGTGTAAAACCTCGGGTGTATTTAAAACGTGTAAAACCCCGGTGTATAACACGTGTAACCTCGGGTGTATAACACGTGTAACCTCGGGTGTATAACACGTGTTACCTCGGTGTATAACACGTGTAACCTCGGGTGTATAACCGTGTAACCTCGGGTGTATACACGTGTAAACCTCGGGGATACACGTAACCTCGGTGTTAAAGTGTAACCTCGGGTGTATAACACGTGAAACCTCGGGTGTATAACACGTGTAACCTCGGGTGTATAACACGTGTTACCTCGGGTGTATACCCCGTGTAAACCCCGGGTGTATAAACCCTGTAACCTCGGGTGTATAACACGTGTAAAACCCCGGGTGTATAGCACGTGTAACCTCGGGTGTATAAACACGGGGTTTAAACCCCGGTTGTATAACCCGTTTAACCCCGGGGGTAAACACGTGTAACCCGGGTGTATAACCGTGTAACCTCGGGTGATAACACGTGTAACCTCGGGTTTTATTACACGTGTAACCTCGGGTGTATAACACGTGTAACCTCGGGTGTATAACACGTGTAACCTCGGGTGTAAAACCGTGTAACCTCGGGTGTATAACACGTGTAAAACCTCGGGTGTATAACACGTGTAACCTCGGGTGTATAACACGTGTAACCTCGGGTGTATAACCGTGTAACCTCGGGGTATAACACGTGTAACCTCGGGTGTATAAAAACGTGTAACCTCGGGTGTATAACACGTGTAACCTCGGGTGTTTTAAAAACGTGTAACCTCGGGTGTATAACACGGTAACCTCGGGGATAACCGTGTAACCCTCGGGTGTATAACAGTGTAACCTCGGGTGTATAACACGTGTAAACCTCGGTGTATAAAAAACGTGTAACCTCGGGTGTATAACACTTAACCTCGGGTGTATAACACGTGTAACCTCGGGTGTATAACACGTGTAACCTCGGTGTATAACACTGTACCTCGGGTTATAACACGTGTAACCTCGGGTGTATAACCGTTAACCTCGGGTGTATAACACGTGTAACCTCGGGTGTATAAACGTGTAACCCGGGGTTTTATAACACTGTAAACCTCGGGTGTATAACACGTTAACCTCGGGTGTATAAAAACGTGTAACCTCGGGTGTTTTAACCGTGTAACCTCGGGTGTATAACACGTGTAACCTCGGGTGTAAAAACACGTGTAACCTCGGGTGTATAACACGTGTAACCCCGGGGTGTAAAAACAAGTGTAACCTCGGGTGTATAACACGTGTAACCTCGGGTGTATAACACGTGTAACCTCGGGGGGTATAAACACGTGTAACCTCGGGTGTATAACACGTGTAACCCCGGGTGTATAACACGTGTAACCTCGGGTGTATAACACGTGTAACCTCGGGTGAAACATGTAACCTGGTTTAAACAAGTGTAACCTCGGGTGTATAACACGTGTAACCCCCGGGTGTATAACACGTGTAACCTCGGGTGTATAACACGTGTAAAACCCCGGGTTTTATAACACGTGTAACCTCGGGTGTATAACACGTGTAACCTCGGGTGTATAACACGTGTAACCTCGGGTGTATAACAAGTGTAACCTCGGGTGTATAACACGTGTAACCTCGGGTGTATAACACGTGTAACCTCGGGTGTATAACACGTGTAACCTCGGGTGTATAACACGTGTAACCTCGGGTGTATAACACGTGTAACTCGGGTGTATAACACGGTAACCTCGGGTGTATAACACGTGTAACCTCGGGTGTATAACACGTGAACCTCGGGTTATAACACGTGTAACCTCGGGGTATAACAGTGTAACCTCGGGTGTATAACACGTGTAACCCCGGGTTTTATAACACGTGTAACCTCGGGTTGAAAAACACGTGTAACTCGGGTGTATAACACGTGTAACCTCGGGTGTATAACACGTGTAACCTCGGTGTATATACACGTGTAACCTCGGTGTATAACACGTGTAACCTCGGGGGGTTATAACAGTGTAACTCGGGGGTATAACACGTGTAACCTCGGGTATATAACACGGTAACCTCGGGTGTATAACACGTGTAACTCGGTGTATAACAGTGTACCTCGGGTGTATCACGTGTAACCTCGGGGGTATAACACTGTTTAAACCCCGGGGGTATAACACGTGTAACCGGTGTAACATGTACCTCGGTGTATAACACGTTAACCTCGGGTGTATAACACGTGTAACCCCCGGGTGTATAACACGTGTAACCTCGGGTGTATAAACGTGTAAACCTCGGGTGTATAACACGTGGAACCTCGGGTGATAACACGTTAAACCCCGGGATAACACTGTAACCTCGGTGTATAAACGTGTTACCTCGGGTGTATAACACGGTAACCTCGGGTGTAAAACACGTGTAACCTGGTTAACACGTGTAAAACCCCGGGTGGGATAACACGGTAACCTGGGTGTATAACAAGTGTAACCTCGGGTGTATAACACGTTAACCTCGGGTGTTAACACGTGTAACCTCGGGTGTATAACACGTGTAAACCTCGGGTGTATAACACGTGTAACCTCGGGGTTAAGTGTATTTAAACACGTTAACCTCGGGTGTATAACACGTGTAACCTCGGGTGTATAACACGTGTAACCTCGGGTGTAAACACGTGTAACCTCGGGTGTAAAAACCGTGTAACCTCGGTTGTATAACCGTGTAACCTGGGTGGGATAACACGTGGGAACCTCGGGTGTTAACACGTGTAACCTCGGGTGTAAAAAACCCTGTAACCTCGGGTGTATAACACGTGTAAACCTCGGGTGTATAACACGGTTTAAACCCCGGGTTTTATAACACGTGTAACCTCGGGTGTATAACACGTGTAACCTCGGTGTATAACACGTGTAACCTCGGGTATAACACGTGTAACCTCGGGTGTATAACACGTGTAACCTCGGGTGTATAACACGTGTAACCTCGGGTGTATAACACGTGTAACCTCGGGTGTATAACACGTGTAACCTCGGGTGTATAACACGTGTAACCTCGGGTGTATAACACGTGTAACCTCGGGTGTATAACACGTGTAACCTCGGGTGTATAACACGTGTAACCTCGGGTGTATAACACGTGTAACCTCGGGTGTATAACACGTGTAACCTCGGGTGTATAACACGTGTAACCGGGTGTATAACACGTGTAACCTCGGGTGTATAAACACGTGTAACCTCGGGTGTATAACACGTGTAACCTCGGGTGTATAACACGTGTAACCTCGGGTGTATAACACGTGTTACCTCGGGTGTATAACACGTGTAACCTCGGGTGTATAACGCGTGTAACCTCGGGTGTATAACACGTGTAACCTCGGGTGTATAGCACGTGTAACTCGGGTTGTATAACACGTGTAACCTCGGGGTGTTTTAACACGTGTTTAAACCCCGGGTGTATTAAACTGTAACCTCGGGTGTAAAAACACGTGTTAAACCCCGGGTGTATAACACGTGTAACCTCGGGTGTTTTAACGTGTAAAACCTCGGGGTGTATAACCGTGTAACCTCGGGTGTATAAACAAAGTGTAACCTCGGGGTGTATAACACGTGTACCTCGGGTGTATAACACGTGTAACCTCGGGTGTTAAAAACGTGTAACCTCGGGTGTATAACACGTTGTAACCTCGGGTGTATAACACGTGTAACCTCGGGTGTTATAACACGTGTAACCCCGGGGTGTATAACCGTGTAACCTCGGGTGTATAACAACGTGTAACCTCGGGGTGTATAACACGTGTAACCTCGGGTGTATAACACGTGTAAAACCCCGGTGTATAACACGTGTAACCTCGGGTTTGTATAAAACCCTGTAAACATCGGGTGTATAAAAAACCCTGTAACCTCGGGTGTATAACACGTGTACCTCGGGTGTATAACACGTGTAAACCTCGGGTGTATAACACGTGTAACCCCGGGTGTTATAACAAAGTGTAAAACCCCGGGTGTATAACACGTGTAACCTCGGGTGTATAAACACGTTGTAACCTCGGGGTGTATAACACGTGTAACCTCGGGTGTATAAACACGTGTAACCTCGGGGGTATAACACGTGTAACCTCGGGTGTTATAACACGTGTAACCTCGGGTGTATAACACGTGTAACCTCGGGTGTATAACACGTGTAACCTCGGGTGTATAACACGTGTAACCTCGGGTGTATAACACGTGTAACCTCGGTGTTTTAACACGTGTAACCTCGGGTGTATAAAAACGTGTAACCTCGGTGTATAACAAGTGTAACCTCGGGTGTTTAACACGTGTAACCTCGGGTGTATAACACGTGTAATAACCTCGGGGTATAACAGTGTAACCTCTCGGTGTATAACACGTGTAACCTCGGGTGTATAACACGTGTAACCTCGGGTGTATAACACGTGTAACCTCGGGTGTATAACACGTGTAACCACGCTTACTACTGAGCACCTATCCAGTGTGTATCTATAACCGGCGTGTTATACATCCTGCTTGTACTGTTATCCCTTAAGTTACCCAGCTCAAACATAATTACTTTCTCCCCTCTGAATTTACAATAATAATAATACTAGTAATAATAATAATAATAATAATAAGAAGAAGAAGAAGAGAACTGTTAAATATATTATTATTATTATTATTATAATTAATATTATGTGATAAAATTGGATGTATTATTATTATTAATTATTTTATTATTAATATTAAACAGATGCAGCACCAGCTAGCTGCCGATTCCGAGAATTGGATGGGGGGGAAGGGTTTAAATGCCTCAGTAAAAACAGTATTATTTCCAGCTGTCTACCTACAGTGTCCATAGCTTACACACTAAATACGAGGAATAACGTACACACAGTAATAATATTTGCCGCAGGCATTATTTTTATTTCTATCTGCTATACACTTCAATAATGTCTCTTCGGTACGATATAATGCTGATTTTGAGGGTGATAATGGCGCCTCATATTCTCGGTTCGATTCAAGAAACGTCAGCTGGTGCATAACCCAAGCAGGTAAATAAAGAAAATCAATGTAGAAGTATCCAATACTATCCAGGAGAGACAGTTTAATGGTGAGGGATGGCCGAGTTCAGCGGTTTCAATATGGGAAGCTGACAGTGTTTCACGCATCAGAAATTAATGGTTGCAATGTGGCAACTTAGGTAATGCAAGATGCCTGAAACCTTTAGTCACAGTTTCTTTCTGGTAAAAAGACACACACACACACACACACTCACACACACACACACACACACACACACGACACACACACACATATATATATATATATATACATATATATATAATATATATATATATATAAATATATATATATTTATATATATATATATGTATGTTATAAATATATATATATATATATAAATATATATATAAATATATATATATATATATAATATATATATATATATTATATATATATATATATATATATCTTTCTTTTCAACACGCCGGCCTATCCCACCGAGGCGGGTGGCCCAAAAGGAAAAACGAAAGTTTTCTCCTTTTTACATTAGTACTATATACAGGATAAGGGTTACTAGCCACTTGCTCCCCGCCTTTAGTCGCCCATCTTAACAACACGCATGGCTTCCGGAGGAAAGAATTCTGTTCCACTTCCCCATGTAGATAAGAGGAAATAAACAAGAACAAGATCTAGAAAGAAAATAGAAAAAAACCCAATGGGGTGTGTACATATATGCTTGTTCATGTATGTGTAGTGTGACCTAAGTGTAAGTAGAAGTAGCAAAACGTACCTGAAATCTTGCATGTTTATGAGACAGAAAAAAAGACAGCAGCAATCCTACCATCATGTAAAACAATTACAGGCTGCCGTTTTACACTCACTTGGCAGGACGGTAGTACCTCCCTGGGAGGTTGTCTACCAACCTACTACATAGGTATTATAAATACATATTAAATGTTAAAATCATTTAGGTCAGTCAAGGAGCTTAATTTATCAACCAAGTCTATGTTGTTTTTAACATTTAAAGTTAGAAATTTTATGCCCATATTTGATATTTTGAGCCTATTGTTGGCAAAATTTCTAACTTTAATGTTTAAAAAACAACATAGACTTGGTTGATAAATTAAGCGCCTTGACTGCCCGAAATGATTTTATCTTGGTTAGTTTTGATTTTACTGGGGGGGGTCCTTGTTTACGAAAGTACACTCGGTGATGATTTATTAAGTTTCTTATACTGAAGCACCGTTAACTATGATTTTACCATGCCATTTTCTACTATCATTAAACTTATTAACTTTCATTGTGATGCAAAATTTGTATTTAATGATAAAATTTTTACACTCAGAAGTTGGTATGCAATGGGAATCCTCTTCACCTGTTCTTAGTAACCTATACATGGAATTTTTTGAAACAAGGTTACTTAACACAAGTCCTCCCTAATTGAAGCTAAATGGTCAGATCTGTTGATGATATTTGTGTCTTATGCCCAAAAATGTTAGATATACACCATTTCCTTCCTGGAAAATTACATAGCTTAGCCCATTCAATAAACTTTACTGTTGAGTTTGAAGAAAAAATAACTCATTGCCTTTTTCTAGATGTTTTTAATTATTCAGGGTAATAATGAATTCAAATTTTTAAAATTACAGAAAACCAACTAATAACTGTTCCTATGTCCTACTATTATTCCTCGCATCAGAAAGAGTCAAACTGTCTGTTTTCTCATCAATGTTTTCTGAGACTTTACGAAATTTGTATTCCTGAGTTCATAGATGAGGAAATATCCAAAATTATGAAATAGGTAATGATTAAAAATACCCAAGAAAGGGTTATTGATAATCTATTAAAGTTGTCCGGATAATACTTTTTACAATCCAAATAGGGACACCAGCCGTTATTCTAATAAAAATATGCTGTTTCTCCCTTACCATGAAAACTTGCTTTGTTATGCCATCTCTTCTTAATAACTTTTATAAAATTAAAGTTTTTTTTTATTATCACAACGGCCCGATTCCCACCAAGGCAGGGTGGCCCCGAAAAAGAAAAACTTTCACCATCATTTTCACATCCATCACAGGCTTGCCAGAAGTGCTTTACACTACGTTATTAAACTGCAACATTAACACCCCTCCCTTCAGAGTGCAGGCACGGTACTTCCCATCCCAGGACTCAGTCTGGCCTGCCGGTTTCCCTGAATCCGCTTCATAAATGTTACTTGCTCACACTCCAACAGCAAGTCAAGTATTTAAATAACCATTTGTCTCCATTCACTCCTACAAACACGCTCAGCATGCCTGCTGGAAGCCAAGCCCCCTCGCACACAAACCTCCTTTACCCCCTCCCCTCCAACCCATCTAGGCCCGAGACCCCTACCGCGCCTTCCTTCCACTACAGACTGATACACTCTTGAAGTCATTCTGTTGCGTTTTCGCTCCATACTCTACATGTCCGAACACCTCAACAACCCTTCCTCAGCCTCTGGACAACAGTTTTTGTAACCGCACCTTACCTCCTAACTTCCAAACTACGATTCTCTGCATTATTTCACACCACACATTGCCCTCAGAAATGCATCTCCACTTCCTCCAGCCTTCTCCTCGCTTGCAACATACAATCACCCACGCGTCACACCCATAGAAGAGCGGTGGTAAAACTAACTCTCATACATTCCCCTCTTTGCCTCCCCCAGGAACAAAGTTCTTTGTCTCCAACAGACTCCTAAGTGCAACCACTCACTCTTTTTCCCTCATCAATTCTAATGATTCACCTCATCTTTTCATAGACACCATCCGCAGACACGTCCACTCCCAAAATATCTGATAACGTTTCACCTCCTCCATACTCCTCCTCCAATTGAAATTCAATCTTTCATCACCAATCTTTTTGTTATCCTGCATAATCTTACTCTTTCCTGTATTTCACCTTTATTTTTCTTCTTTGCACACCCTACCATTCATCCACCAATCTCTGCAACTTCTCTTCAGAACTCCAAGATCACGAGTGCATCAGGCAAAGAGCAGCTGTGACCAACTCCCACTTTGGGGTGTGACCTTTATCTTTTAACTCACGCACCCACTTGCAAGACCCTCGCATTTACTTCTCTTACAACCCCATACTAAAATAGATTAAACGAACCACGGTGACAATCACACATCCTTTCTAAGGCCTACTTTTTACTGGGAAACATTTCCCTCTTTCCTACAAACTCTAACTTGAGCCTCACAATCCTCTGAAAAACTCTTCCTGCTTTCAGTAACCTACCTCCTACAACCCATACACTCTGCACCAATCTGGCCACATGCCCCCCTATCCACCTGTACATACGCCTTTTTCCCAATCCATAAATGCCCAAAGACCTCTTAGCCTTATCTAAATAATGTTATCACATTATATGTTTTCACTGTAAACACCTGGTCGCATCACACCCCCCTACCTTTCCTATAGCCTCCTTGTTCATCTGCTATCCTATTCTCCGTCTTTCTCTTAAGTCTTTCAATTATAACTCTACCAAACACTTTACAGGTACACCAACAGACTTATCCCCCATAATTTTGTGCCACCTCTTTTATCCCCGTTGCCTTTATACAAGGAACTATATGCATGCTCTCCACTTGCCAATCCCTAGGACCTTACCCTCTTCATACATTTATTAAATAAATTGCACCAACCACTCCAAAACAATATCCCCAACCTGCTTTTAACAATTCTATCTTTATCCCAATCAATCCCCCGGCTGCCTTACCCTCTTTCATTTTACCTACTGCCCACGAACTTTCCCCCACACTCACAACTGATCTCCACGACTCCTACAAGATGTTATTCCTCCTTGCCCTATACACGAAATTCACAGCTTCCCTATCTTCATTCAACATTTTAACAATTCCTCAAAATATTCCCTCCATCTTCCCAATACCTCCTTAAAAACCTCCTTCCATTTAATTAACTCCTCTCTTCCTATTTTTACACTACAAATCAATTTGTTCTCAGGCTTCCTTATCTTGTTATCTCACTCTCCAAAACTTTTTCTTATTTTTCAACAAATTTGTTGATAACATCTCAACCCACTTCTCTTCATCTTGCTCCTTTTTACATTGCTTCACCACTCTCTTAACATCTCTCTTTTCTCCATATACTCTTTCCCTCCTTGCATCACTTCTACTTTGTAAAAACTTCTCATATGACTAACATTGTCTCCCTTACTATCTCTCTTTACATCATCATTCCACCATTCGCTCCTCTACCCTTCTTTCCCGCTCCGCACCCACTTTCCTGTAACCACAAACTTCTCTGAACACTCTAAACACTGACATTTTTAAACCTACCCCATACCTCTTTCGACCCCTTGCCTATGCTCTCATTAGCCCATCTATCCTCCAATAGCTGATTATATATCTTACCCTAACTGCCCTCCTCTTTTATTTATAAACCTTCCACCGCTCCTTCCCTGATGCATCTATTCTCCTGTATCCCATCTAAACCTTTTACACTCAGTGTAGCTACAACTAAAGTGATTGATAAATCTGTGGCCCCTCTATAACATGTACACCTGAAAGTCCTACTCGGGCCAGGGTCGTTTTGATCTACCAATACATATCCAACAAACTATACTGTCATTTCCGCCCTACAACATATCGTGTGATACTTAAATTATCCTCTTTTTTTCTTAATATATGTTTACCTATAACTAAACCCTTTCTATACAAAGTTCAATCAAAGGGCTTCCCATATCATTTACACCTGGCACCCGCCAAACTTACCTACACACCCTCTCTAAAGTTTCTCCTACTTTAGCATTCAATACCCTACCACAATTACTCTCTCACATGGTTTCAAAGGCTCCTATACATTCACTTAACATCATCTCCCAAAATCTCTCTCTCACTCCTCCTGCATTCCTCTCTTCTCCAGGTGCATACAACGCTTATTATGACCCACTTCTCGCATCAACCTTTACTTTAATCCATCATATTCATTGAATTTACACATTCATATTCTCGTTCGTCTCCTTCCATAACTGATCATTTAAACATTACTGCTACCCCTTTCCTTTGCTTCTACACTCTCTCAATACGCCAGATTTAATCCCTTTATTTCCCCCCCACTGAAACTCTCCTATACCCCTCAGCTTTGTGGTTGGGGCGCTTAGGCCAGGACATCCAACTTCTTTTCATTCATAACCTCAGCAATCATCTGTTTTCTTGTCATCCGCACTACAATCCACGCCATTAAGCAACCCAGTTTTATAAAGTTTTTCTTCTTCTCTTAGTTTAGTAATTGTGATACAGGAGAAAGGGGATTACTAGCCCATTTGCTCCCGGCATTTTAGTCGCCGGGGACATTCGAAACAGCGGCGGAGATGGGCTTTACGGAGGAAAGATTCTTTGCCGGATTCCCCATGGACAGAAGAAGAAATAAAAAAAGGAACAAGACTATTTAGGGCAAAAGGAGAAATCCTTAGGGATGGTAATATATATATGAATGTGCGTGGTCTGTGAAGTGTACCAAAGTGTTAGTAGGAGTAGCAGCAAGATTAGCCTTTTTCTTAGCGTGTTTAGAGACATAAAAAGAAACTGCATATCCTACCATAATGCAAAACAATTACAGTTTTATTGTTTCACAGTCATCGGCAGGACGGTAGTACTTCCCTGGGTGGTTGCTGTCTACCTAACCTACTATTCCTAGAATATTAAAGTTGTATTCAAAAATCTCGATACAGTAAAAAAATAACTCTTGATAAGAATTCCTCCCCCCCAAAATGCTGATGGAGTGTCTAATAAGATCCTTGTAAAATGTCGATAAAGTTTATTGACGGTCAAAGGTAAAAATCTCGAACTAAGATTAAAACGTACATGGAAATATAGGCATTAGAACTGGACCCCAAGATTCCAATGCTCATTGATCATGGGTAAGAGGATTTTAACCATCCAATTGATTTTTTCAGAAAAGTTTGAGAAAGTAGTATCAAGCTAGGCCATGTGACAGGAATATAATTGAATCTTGTTTCATAAAAAAGCAGTTTTTGCAATAGATATGAATGAGGGGGGTTCCTTTGGTTTATATCAATTAGATCCATTATAATTAATAGAATTTGGAAGAATTTAATAAACACTGGACAAATATCTTAAAATTTCTTATTTCTTGGGTAGAATAGTTTGTGGGGTGAGTTGTGCCAAGACCTTTCCAAGTTGCTCGCCGCGTGTCACGTGTTTAAAAACCGTGTGGGATCTTGATAGTGAGGTGCCGCCAAACACCTTATATATAAGCTTCCTTGGATGCTTACTTTCATAGATCCTGATATGTGAGTAGTCACGAAAGCGCTTGGAATTCTCTCTTTCTTTTCAGAGTGGTTGCATTGTGCATATAAATATATATATATATATATTAATAAATAATATATATAGATATATATATAGATTATATATATATATTTATATATATATATATATATATATAAAATAAAAGATATATAAAAAAAAATGGGGGGGGGGGGGTATATATATATTGATTTATATATATATATATATATATGTGTGTGTGTTGTGTGTGTGTGTGTGTGTGTGTGTGGTGTACTCACCTATTTGTACTCACTCTATTTGTGGTTGCAGGGGTCGAGTCACAAGCACCTGGCCCCGCCTCTTCGCTGATTGTCTACTAGGACCTCTCTCTCTCGCCTGCCCATGATCCCAATCATACCTCGCTTAAAACTATGTATGGTTCCTGCCTCCATCTACATCCACTTCTAGGCTATCCCTGGCCGGACTACTCTATGACATGCGCTGCGAGCGAGACTTCCTAACATCCCTTTGATTCACGAGTCTTCACAACTTGCCAATTTGTCTACTGGACCTCGTTGGGTCCTGGACCCCATCTCTGAACATGCCCGTCTTTGTCCTTCCACTGTCTCCGTCTATTACGCGCAGTATTTTTTATATGCGTTATCATGTCTCCCCTGACCCCCTGGCCTCCAGTGTCGTCAGGCCCGATTTCCCTCAACCTTTCTTCATAGGATCAATCCCCGTAGCTCTGGGACTAGTCATGTTCAAACCTTTGCACTTTCTCTAATTTCTTGACGTGCTTGACTGGGTGTGGATTCCAAAACTGGTGCTGCATACTCCAGTATGAGCCTGACGTAGATGGTGTACAGAGTCTTAAACGAATCCTTACTGGGGTATCGGAACGCTATCCGTAGGTTTGCCGGGCGCCCTTTATGCTGCAGCATTTTATCTGATTGATGTGCGCCTCAGGTGATTGCTCGGTGTTATACTCACCCCCAATTTTTTTCCCTTTGGGAGTGAGTTTGCTCTTTGGCCATCTAAACTATATTGTGCCCTGCGGTCTTCTTGCCCTTCCCCAATCTTCATGACTTTGCATTTGGCAGGGTTAAATTCAAGGAGCCAGTTGCTGGACCAGGCTTGTAGCCTGTCCGGGTCTCTTTGTAGTCCTGCCTGATCCTCGTCCGATTCGATTTCTTCTCATTAACTTCACATCATCTGCAAACAAGGACACTTCTGAGTCTATCCCTTCCGTCATTCGTTCACATATACCAAGAACAGCACAGGTCCTTGACTGACCCCTGTGAACCCCGCTTGTCACAGGCGCCCACTCTGACACCTCGTCGCGTACCATGACTCGTTGTTGCCTCCCTGTCAGATATTCTCTGATCCATTGCAGTGCCTTTCCTGTTATGTGTGCCTGGTCCTCTAGCTTTTGCAGTAACCTCTTGTGAGGAACTGTGTCGAAGGCCTTCTTGCAGTCCAAAAATACGCAGTCGATCCACCCCTCTCTCTTGTCTTATTTCTGTCCCCTTGTCTTTAAAACTCTAGTGGGTTTTGTGAAAACGAATTTTCCTTCCCTGAAACCGTGCTGGTGTCAATTATACACTTGTTTCTTTCCAGGTGCCCCACCACTCTCCTCCTAAGATCTTTCCCATGCCCTTTGCATACTATACACGTTAGTGATACAGGTCTGTAGTTTAGTGCCTCATGTCTGTCTCCTTTTTAAAATTGGGACTACATTTGCCATTTTCCATACCTCAGGGAGTTGCCCATTTCAATGATGTGTTGAAGATCTTTGTTAATGGCTCACACAATATCTCTGCCCCTTTTTAAGGACCCATGGGAGATGTTGTCTGGCCCCAAACGCCTTTGAGGTGTCAAGTTCGCATAGCAGCTCTTCCCTCCTCCTTGGTTATATGTACCTCATCCAGCACTTGCTGGTGTGCCCCCCCTGTTCTGATTTCTTGTAGTCCTACTGGTTTTCCCTGTAAATACCTCTTTAAATCTTGTGTTGACTCCTGACATACCTTCGGTCGTTTCTTGTGAATTCCCCATCACCCTTTCCCCAGTCTGATTACCTTGTGTTGTGTGTGTGTGTGTGTGGGTGTGTGTGTGGGGTGTGTGTGTGTGTGTGTGTGTGTGTGTGTTTTGTGTGTGTGTGTGTGTGTGTGGTGTGTGGGGTTGTGTGCGTGTGTGTGTGTGCGTGTGTGTGGGGTGTGTGTGTGTGGTGTGTGTGTGTGTGTGTGTGTGTGTGTGTGTGTGTGTGCGCGTGTGTGTGTGTGCGTTGTGTTTTGTGTGTGTGTATGTGTTTGTTTGTGTGGTGTGGTGTGTGTGTGTGTGTGTGTGTGTGTGTGTGTGTGTGTTTGTGTGTGTGTGTGTGTGTGTGTTTTGGGTGTGGTGTGGTGTGTGTGTGTGTGTGTGTGTGTGTGTGTGTGTGTGTGTGTGTGAAAAGGGGAGAAGAGAAGGGGAGAGAGAGGTGGCCAGGTTCCTACTCCTCTACACACACAAGGTAAAGTGCACGGTGTTATGGGATTAGGCTTTAATTACGGTCACCAAACAGTGGGCTAGTTTGTTGTGTGCCACAGCGTCATGTGGGCAGCTGTATTGCCCGATGCTAGGAAGTTAAAAGTGGTGGGTATGCTGCCACGCCTTGTTATGATAGGTTAGCTTTTTTCTACACCGTGTTATGAGAGGTGGTCAGCATCCTACCACACCGTGATATGAGAGGTGGTCAGCATCCTACCACACCATGTTATGAGAGGTAGTCAGCATCCTACCACACCGTGTTATGAGAGGTGGTCAGAATCCTTACAAGTAACATTTTGAGAGATGGCCAGCATCCTAGCACCTTCAGCATCCCGCCATACGGTCAGCATCCCGCCACACCGTCAACATCCCCCACACAATGAGCATCCCACCATACCGTGTTAGCACTGCTCGCCTTGTTTACGTTCTCCTGGCTTGGGTGGAGAAGCACACACAGTCAACCTAGCCAGAGACGCCGGCGATATTAAACATTTTTTCCTTCTGTGTGCCTTATTTATCTCTCCTGCCTATCTATTTACTTTTCTATCTAGTAGAGGACTACTTTCTTTGTCAACATACTCTCAAGACACTCCACAAGTTTGCCTCTCCTCTTGTGGGATGTTTAGTACGAGAATAGCGTCTTCATACAGGGTAATAACTCGGCCGAGGAAGAGCCGGCTGGAGGGGGTTGAACTCCACCTGGGGCTGCTTATAACTCACCCAGAGAGCGCTCACGACATGATTCTGCTTCTTAAACAAGGTGTTAAGCTTGCAAGGTGGAAGTCAGTGGCTTTGGAGTGCTGTCATTTTAGGAGCAATTGTGGGAATCCGCGGGGGTGTGAAGGAGTTGTGACTGACGTGGCATTTCCCTTCTCTTACGACCCCGAAGCCTCTTGCCGGTGTCAAGCTGTGTGTGTGTTATTGACACGAAGGTGTCAGTCTCAAATTTATGTTTATAAGCCAGAAATGACAACCGCCTGCTCTTTGTTTATTTACTTATATGGTTATGTTTCATTCAGTCTGTTCGTTCCCTCTTCCATTCCTTACATTCCTGTTGTCATTCTGCCTCTGCCACTCTCTTTCTTTCTCCTCTTTCCCCGACACTGTTTACCGCTGCATTTCATCAGTTCTCAAAATACTCGACTCTCTAGCGTCCAAACAACAAAAAGGTTAATACCAATATCACTTGTATTATATTTAATGGCCAAATTACGCAGATAATTATAAGCAATAACCGTAAGTATAAGTCTTTTACGAGTGTGTGAGCGCCGGCAGTGTCCAACTCCTCTGTTAGTCTGCCTTATGATCAAGGAATATTGAGGTAATGTTATTGGTTGTTGTTGCTGGTTGTTGCTTAGTTGTTGATGGTGTTGTTATACGTATTTTTTGTGATGTTGTTTGCTGTTAGTTGCTGATGGTATTGCTATATTTTTTTTGTGCTGTTGATTGCTGTTAGTTGTTGATGGTATTGTTATACGTATTTTTTTGTGATGTTGTTTGCTGTTAGTTGTATTTTTTTTCTTGCTGTTATTGATGTTGGTTGTATTTTGTTTTCCTTCTTTTGTTGGTTGCTGTTGTTTGTACTGTTTTTTATTTCCTGCTTTTGTTGTTTGCAATTGGTGGTTATATTGGTTTTTCTTTTTCTCCTGTTGTTGTTGTTTGCATTGTTTTTATTTTCCTGATGTTGTTAGTTGATATCGGTTGTTTTGCTTTTGTTTTGCTGCTGTTGTTGTTTATTGTTTGGTCGCGACTGTGAAGGATGAAGATATAGAAATCACTGAATATTTATCACTCTGGATATAAAAAGCGAGTTAACTTAAATCTACATTTTAGCTTTTAAAGTATTCATGTTTGTCATTGTATGGGTGAACTACTGACTTCACGATGCAGGTGCTGTGGCTAGGCTTTCCTAGCAGCCTGTGACTTGGCCTCATACTGAGTCAACTCCATCCACTTCCCACAGCTCTTGGGAAACTCGCTAGAGAGCCCAGCCAGAATTTTAACCCGACTTGTTCAAAGTTTGGACACGATAAAATTATTCTTTTCAACATCTGGAGAGGGAGAGAGAGGGAAGGAGGATGCTGGAAGGGGGTTCGCCTGGAAGGTGGGGCATCTGGAGAGGGAGAGAGAGGGAAGGAGGATGCTGGAAGGTGGGGCATCTGGAGACGGAGAGAGAGGGAAGGAGGATGCTGGAAGGGGGTTCGCCTGGAAGGTGGGGCATCTGTAGAGGGAGAGAGAGGGAAGGAGGATGCTGGAAGGTGGGGCATCTGGAGACGGAGAGAGAGGGAAGGAGGATGCTGGAAGGGGGTTCGCCTGGAAGGTGGGGCATCTGGAGAGGGAGAGAGAGGGAAGCAGGATGCTGGAAAGGGGTTCGCCTGGAAGGTGGGGCATCTGGAGAGGGAGAGAGAGGGAAGGAGGATGCTGGAAGGGGGTTCGCCTGGAAGGTGGGGCATCTGGAGAGGGAGAGAGAGAGAAGGAGGATGCTGGAAGGGGGTTCGCCTGGAAGGTGGGGCATCTGGAGATGGAGAGAGAGGGAAGGAGGATGCTGGAAGGGGGTTCGCCTGGAAGGTGGGGCATCTGGAGAGGGAGAGAGAGGGAAGGAGGATGCTGGAAGAGGGTTCGCCTGGAAGGTGGGGCATCTGGAGAGGGAGAGAGAGGGAAGGAGGATGCTGGAAGGTGGGGCATCTGGAGACGGAGAGAGAGGGAAGGAGGATGCTGGAAGGGGGTTCGCCTGGAAGGTGGGGCATCTGGAGAGGGAGAGAGAGGGAAGCAGGATGCTGGAAGGGGGTTCGCCTGGAAGGTGGGGCATCTGGAGAGGGAGAGAGAGGGAAGGAGGATGCTGGAAGGGGGTTCGCCTGGAAGGTGGGGCATCTGGAGAGGGAGAGAGAGAGAAGGAGGATGCTGGAAGGGGGTTCGCCTGGAAGGTGGGGCATCTGGAGATGGAGAGAGAAGAAAGGAGGATGCTGGAAGGGGGTTCGCCTGGAAGGTGGTGCATCTGGAGAGGGAGAGAGAGGGAAGGAGGATGCTGGAAGAGGGTTCGCCTGAAAGGTGGTGCATCTGGAGAGGGAGAGAGAGGGAAGGAGGATGCTGGAAGGGGTTCGCCTGGAAGGTGGTGCATCTGGAGAGGGAGAGAGAGGGAAGGAGGATGCTGGGAGAGGGTTCGCCTGGAAGGTGGTGCATCTGGAGAGGGAGAGAGAGGGAAGGAGGATGCTGGAAGGGGGTTCGCTTTTAAAATAGCGTGCGAGAAGAAGTAAGAGGAGGGAATAAAGGGGGAGAATAGAGAGAGAATAAGAAACGAGTGCTACATGGGGTGGTTATGGCGTGTTGGTAACATTCGCGTGTTTATAAAGTTTTCCTCAGCTTTTGTTTCCAGCTTTGATTATTTTTCCCTGTATATGTTCGTACTGGCGCTTGTTGCAGGAGCTGACTCACTGGAGCTTGTTGCAGGAGCTGACTCACTGGCGCTTGTTGCAGGAGCTGACTCACTGGCGCTTCTTGCAGGAGCTGACTCACTGGCGCTTGTTGCAGGAGCTGACTCACTGGCGCTTGTTGCAGGAGCTGACTCACTGGCGCTTGTTGCAGGAGCTGACTTACTGGCGCTTGTTGCAGGAGCTGACTCACTGGCGCTTGTTGCAGGAGCTGACTCACTGGCGCTTGTTGCAGGAGCTGACTTACTGGCGCTTGTTACAGGAGCTGACTTACTGGCGCTTGTTGCAGGAGCTGACTCACTTGAGCTTGTTGCAGGAGCTGACTCACTGGCGCTTGTTGCAGGAGCTGACTCACTGGCGCTTGTTGCAGGAGCTGACTTACTGGCGCTTGTTACAGGAGCTGACTTACTGGCGCTTGTTGCAGGAGCTGACTCACTTGAGCTTGTTGCAGGAGCTGACTCACTGGCGCTTGTTGCAGGAGCTGACTTACTGGCGCTTGTTGCAGGAGCTGACTCACTGGAGCTTGCTGCAGGAGCTGACTCACTGGCGCTTGTTGCAGGAGCTGACTTACTGGCGCTTGTTGCAGGAGCTGACTTACTGACGCTTGTTGCAGGAGCTGACTCACTTGAGCTTGTTGCAGGAGCTGACTCACTGGCGCTTGTTGCAGGAGCTGACTTACTGGCGCTTGTTGCAGGAGCTGACTCACTGGAGCTTGCTGCAGGAGCTGACTCACTGGCGCTTGTTGCAGGAGCTGACTTACTGGCGCTTGTTGCAGGAGCTGACTTACTGGCGCTTGTTGCAGGAGCTGACTCACTTGAGCTTGTTGCAGGAGCTGACTCACTGGCGCTTGTTGCAGGAGCTGACTTACTGGCGCTTGTTGCAGGAGCTGACTCACTGGAGCTTGCTGCAGGAGCTGACTCACTGGCGCTTGTTGCAGGAGCTGACTCACTGGAGCTTGTTGCAGGAGCTGACTCACTGGCGCTTGTTGCAGGAGCTGACTCACTGGCGCTTGTTGCAGGAGCTGACTCGCTGGAGCTTGTTGCAGGAGCTGACTCACTGGAGCTTGTTGCGGGAGCTGACTCACTTGAGCGTGTTGCAGGAGCTGATTCACTGGCGCTTGTTACAAGAGCTGATTCACTGGCTCTTGTTACAAGAGCTGATTCACTGGCGCTTGTTACAAGAGCTGATTCACTGGCTCTTGTTACAAGAGCTGATTCACTGGCGCTTGTTACAAGAGCTGATTCACTGGCTCTTGTTACAAGAGCTGATTCACTAGCGCTTGTTACAAGAGCTGATTCACTGGCTCTTGTTACAAGAGCTGACTCACTGGTTCTTGTTACAAGAGATGATTCACTGGCGCTGGTTGCAAGAGCTGATTCACTGGCTCTTGTTACAAGAGCTAATTCACTGGCTCTTGTTACAAGAGCTGATTCACTGGCTCTTGTTACAAGAGCTGATTCACTGGCGCTGGTTTGCAAGAGCTGATTCACTGGCTCTTGTTACAAGAGCTGATTCACTGGCTCTTGTTACAAGATCTGATTCACTGGCGCTGGTTGCAAGAGCTGATTCACTGGCTCTTGTTACAAGAGCTGATTCACTGGCTCTTGTTACAAGAGCTGATTCACTGGCTCTTGTTACAAGAGCTGATTCACTGGCTCTTGTTGCAAGAGCTGACTCACTGGCTCTTGTTGCAAGAGCTCACTGGCGCTTGTTGCAGCAGAGCAGAGCAGAGCAGAAGTCCATACCGAGGTTATCTGTCTAGATTAAGGACTCTCGTGTATTATTTAGGTGTATGAGTCAAGGACAAAAAACCGAGAAGGCTCTCTCCAAACTCTTCACTCGTTTCCAGCTACTTCCGGCATGAAAACCGGGGAGGAAGTGGAGGAAGGGGAGGAAGGGGAGGAAGGGGAGGAAGGGGAGGAAAGGGAGGAAGGGGAAGGGGGGGAACTAAACAATACAATGTTGGAAAAATTGCGTAAAAGTTTACAGGATAGATGGAACTGGATGAAAGACGTGAGTTACTGTTACCTGTACTTAATTAGTACTGTTTCTGTCTTAAACTACGCCTGCTACTCCACAGGCGTATGTACCAGTGGTTCTTCTCTGTGATGTATTGGGACCGTTCACACGGCCTTCTCAAGCCTGTAAACAGGCCCATACTACAGGTAGGCAGCTGTAGGTCTGCAGTGTTTATCTCCGGCTCTAGTGTTTTGTTGGGAATGACTTTCTAAGAGTAAGAGTGAGTTTGGAGTGAATAAGTCAACTGGGACCTGGGACGGTCCAGTGAGAGGGTGTGACTGGTGTTGACTCGTGAGAGTGGAACCTTCTCAAGGGAGGTTCCTTGACGCTGGTGAGGGGCTCTTGATCTAGGGAATTGGCTCTGTTCTCCAGTTCCCTGAATTGAGCCTGAATATCCACTCCCACCCCCACAAAGGTGCTGTATAATCCTACGGGTTTAGTGCTCCCCCATGATTATAATAATAATCGAAAGAGGAAGAACTCTGGTCGGCTGGTGACTTGGAGTAGATGACGGTATAGGAACGAACATCATTTCTGTCCCTAATAATAATTCCCCAAACTGTGGTCTTCTAATAATGATTTTAATGAGAAGTGTAATATAAAAGTTTACTCAACCTTTTTTTTATATAGTAAACAATTGTCATCTTGACTCACCTTGACTGATCCCTTTTTACTTTCTCTATTGTCCAAGCAATAATTGAATAGAATACTAGGAACTGGTACCTAAACTATGATAAATAAGTACCCCTCCCCCTTGCTGAGTATTAAGTAGAGGTTATGTACTGGCTAGTTAGTACATACAACACGTGTTGTATAAGCATGTTGCTTGTACAACACGGTATAAGCAATACTTGTACACTTACATAGTAAATATGTGTATATAATACGCCTTTCTCAAAGAAAATGGGAATAATAGTTGTGTGTCTGGAAGATTGCCTATACATACTACACAAGTATACATACTACACAAGTATACATACTACACAAGTATACATACTACTGACAGTGTAAATGATATGGTGTATGGTGTCTCGGATCTAGTAGATGGTGTATATATGGTAGGAGCTTCTGATCGGTGACATATATTAACAGCATATTAACATATATATTTACAGTGCATATCTAAACGCTTGTATTCTCACACACACTTGTGTTCTCACAAAGTGTTGTGAGAGATCTACCTCTGGTGTCACTGTGACGGTGTGTCTGCCTGGTGTTGTAACGGTGTGGTGACGTATAGGGAGCTAGTGGCCTTGCATCGTGACAGTTCATCCCATAACTTTTGGGTGCATGCACGCACGTGTGCACACACATGCATCAACACAACGCTTCAGACAGATACACACATGGACTCCTACTTTCAGTTCAACATACCATTGACAACTTAACTACATGCATTAGCTCATCAATCACCATGGTTACTAGGAACGTTTGAAGTCCTGTGATCCGTACTCCCTGGAACACAGGCGAGAAAGATATATCAGAATCTACACCTGGAAAATCCTAGGGGACTGGCCCAAAATCTGCGCACAAAAATCACTCTCTACGAAAGCAAAAGACTCTGCAGACGGTGCAACATACCCCCAATGAAAAGCAGAAGCGTAGTGAGTACACTGAGAGAAAACATAATAAGTGTCCAGGGCCCAAGACTGCTTAATAGCCTCCCATCTTACACAAGGGGAATTATCAATAGACTCCTGGATGGAAATGGAGAGCCGTGCTGTTTCATACACTGGATAGCGTGTGCCCAGCAGTAATAGCGTGCTTGATCAGGCCTTGATCCACAGGGAGGCCTGGTCGAAGATCGAGCCGCGGGGGCGTTGACCCCGGGAACAACCTCCAGGTAGACTCAAGGTAATGCAATGAGCAATAACATTAACGAAAATATGGAGAATATACGTTAGTAGAAGAGAACCACTTAGACAAGATTACTGAGAGGGGACACAATGTAACCCTATGATGGACACATTACAGTTATCTATACA
The DNA here is from genome assembly GCF_026875155.1 of Cherax quadricarinatus. Lineage (NCBI taxonomy): Eukaryota > Metazoa > Arthropoda > Malacostraca > Decapoda > Parastacidae > Cherax > Cherax quadricarinatus. The sequence continues at coordinate 44,438,787 of NC_069419.1, read as the reverse complement.
CAGTTATGAGAAATGGGAACACAAATGATACCGGTGTTGGGTACCCTTAAAATTAGATAGTACCCTTCCGTGCGCCCAGGGCAAAGACTCGGCCCTTCTTAGCAAACTACTTTTAAGAGGACCGCACCCTCTTTGTTCCCCTGTGTCCTCTCACACCCAAGGCTTGGCCACTTCTATCTTTCTTAAAACTCTATTGCTCTACCCACAGCCCTGGTCAGCACTTCTAAATAAAGGAGATAACGCCAATACTGCATTCAGCACTTCTTAATAAAGGAGGAGATATGGCTAATTAGATCAGTATTTCTTAACAGCTCAGGCAGTAAAGACCTGGATGGGGTAACATATAATTATCCGGGTATAATTCTATAATAAGAATTGCCTAGTTGCAATTAGTTCTGATTAGCAGTTGTACTTACTGCTAGTTCACTGTGCACTCCACATCCAGCTTGTGTACGGTGCACTTGTGTACGGTGTACTTGTTTACGGTGTACTTGTGCACCCCTAGTTGTAACGAGTCGCAGTTATCTAGTTATAATTACCCAATTTTAGTTTGTAAATGTTGAGATTTAGCTGCTGGACCTAAAACATAACTTCCTGTTGGTTGACGCGATTTGGTACTGTCCGATGTGTTGATCAAGACGCTAACTGTCGCAGTAATTACAAAACTGTTTCCCGTGTTTGATCAATTTCATAACTACTCCCTCGTTGCTATTCTTGGTTTATTGCTGTGACGTAACACGTTACTATCAAGTTACTACTCTCACGTTACTAATATGTTACAATTATTTGTTTCCTTTTTCATTATTCGCACAGTCCCTCTCCCTCTGTCTTTGGATGGTCGGGCGTCGTAGTTGTTTTCCCTGGCAGATGGCTCATGTACACAACTGTCATGAATGTTCTCCTGGCAGATGGTTTATGTGCACTGTCATAACTGTGTTCTCCTGGCAGATGGTTTATGTGCACTGTCATAACTGTGTTCTCCTGGCAGATGGTTTATGTACACTGTCATAATACACAAATAACCCACACATAAAAGAGAGAAGCTTACGACTACGTTTCGGTCCGACTTGGACCATTGACAAAGTCACACTAACCAAAAGTTGTTGTTGTTAAAGATTCGCCGGTATTCGCCCGGCCCGGGCCCTTCCAAGTGGTGACCCGGCACTGGCTCCCTGTCTAGGGAGTGTCTGAGACCTAAGTCTCCCATGGGAGGAGGCACAAGTACCCCCCTCATCTTGTGAACTACAAACTCGGGCTCTGGCATCAACCCTGCCCTAGAAGGGCAAGGCATGGTGTCGATCGTGCTAGCGCTGTGCTCTCCTGTGTGGTGTCGTGTGTTGGTGTTCATTTTCATTCATTCATGTTGATTCGCCGGTACTTCCGGTCCAGGTCTTCTCCAGATGGTGACCCGGCAGTGGCCCCCCGGGTGGGGGTGACGATCATCTTCTTTCTTCTTTATTGGCCCTCCGGTTGGAGGGTGTCGTCTTCTATCTTGCGCTGACTTCCCCGAAGTGAAGCGCAGTCGGGCAGAGGCAGCAGTTACAGGGTCGATTGGAGCCACACCCCAGCTTTAGCGGACAGCAAAGTGCTGGGGAAACTTATCTTCATGGTGAATGGTCATGGACAGTCGTGCTAGAGGAGGGTACCGTCTTCAAGGTCCCCATTCTGAAGCATCCTGAATTTCCTCTTTGAGGTGTACTCGACTTCCACAAGGTGTTGGGTGTTGGCAGTGAGTAGTCTGGTCATGTCTGAAGTGGTGTATGTAACAGTTTGGTCGTAGGTATACTTGACTGTTCCGTCCTGGAGGTGCTGATGGATTTCTGAAGACAGCATTGTGTTCTTATACTGACTGGTTGTGTAGAAGTATACACCCTTCAGGTATCGGACTTGTTGTGGTGCAGCAGCGTCAGTGGCAGTGGCACCGTGAGGTGCATCCGCAGTTTCTTGTGTTTTTGCTTTCTTGGCTGGTGGCTGAACTGGTGAAGGCGAGATTTCCGACTGGTCAGTTGCTCTAGCAGTGGATGCAAGCGGTAGTGGACTCTCATTGGTGGGGTTTGCCGACGTCTCAGTGGTCTCTGATTGGACCATCTCTGTGTCTAGTGGAGGTTGTGACAGCGGTGGAGCAGCGGTGATGCTGGTAATATTTGCAGTAGATTTTAGGATCTCAATGGAAGGTGGTGATGCAGGGAATGTGAGGCCAGGCATATTATTTAGTTTGAAAAGTTCATTGATGGTGGTGTTGAAGGAACCAGGCTCAGCTGCATTCTGTACATGAGCATACATAATGCAATAAAGAATCTTGGTGGAGTCGGCAGTAGGTGCTGGCAGGGAAGTGGTGGGAGCAGCTTGCGCGGCTTGTAGTATCTTGGTAGTGTCTGCTTGAAGCTTGGCGATAGCAGAATATGTGGTTGCTTGTGGGTTGGGTTTCTTTTGTTGTTGTTGTTGTTGTTGTTGTTGTTGTTGTTGTTGTTGTTGTTGTTGTTGTTGTTGTTTCTTGAGTATGTCTCTTCTGGTAGGGCATTTGGCAGCAAGAGTATGGTGGTCATTCTTGCAGTTCAAGCATTTAGGTGGTGAAGCAGTAGTGCAATTCTTGAAGTCATGACCCTCACGGCCACAGGTGGAACAGAACTTCTTGTCCTTGGTAGGACAATCATTTGTGGTGTGTAAGTATGAGTAACAATTATAGCACTGTGAGATATGTTGGAATTTCTCTGCTTCGATGAAGGCTGGGTTGATGTGGAAGTAGTGAATAGCCAGGCCCTCAGCGAGAGCTCTGGCTGCCATGTTGACGTCACTGAAGGTGACCTTCACCATGGATGAAGCATTGGGTATTTTAGTAATGAAGTCCACCTTGGCCCAAGAGTTCTTTGCTTCGATAGATGACTTGATTTCTTCAGTGGCCTGTACAGTGATAAGGTTGTCGAGTCGCTTGAGGAACACAGTTCTCCTGGCCCTCAGTGCTGGGGAAGTCAAGACAAGGTATCCCTGGCCTCGTAGAGTGGTAGTTGCAGTAGTGGTAAGTAGTTTCTCAGCCTCTGTGTCGTCTGTACAGACGACAACTAAGGCCTCTTTGAGCGATAAAATCGCATTACATTTGACTTGCAGCCTGCCACTAACGACAGCTGCAAGTGCTAGTTTGGACGACTCATTGGTTGTGCCACTCGCTGGTTTGATCTTTACTCTGTTAGAGTAATGCATCGTGAGTAAGCAGTGCTCTGGTGTGTCTTGAACTGCGTATTGTGGAGCAGGACGGCTATGTATAGGAGGAAGAGGTGGTGGTAGTAGTCATAATTGTGTTCTCCTGGCAGATGGTTTACGTACACTGGCATAACTGTGTTCTCCTGGCAGATGGTTTATGTACATTGTCATAACTGTGTTCTCCTGGCAGATGGTTTACGTACACTGGCATAACTGTGTTCTCCTGGCAGATGGTTCACGAGCAGAACGCCAGGACCAGGAAGGTCTCAAATATGAGTCTTGACAGTATCGTGAGAATGAGAGACGACTTGATTTTGGTGACAAGCTCTTAGTGCAAAAACATGGATAACTCCTCCCCTTCCTTGGATCAAACATTGCCTTCCATTACCCATAAACTGTATGACTCCTACGGGTTCTTGAGGCTTTTCCCATGACAATATGGGATCTCATTAATAACATAATTTTGAAACAGGGTTTTACAAGGTTAGCTTAAGGTTCCTAACTTTATTTACAAGCTAAGAGATGTTACCTACATCAGCTCATCTGAAAGTCACCTCGCTGCTCACCGCAACACTTTCCTACATCCTTCACGTTATCCTTCAGAATTCCCTGTCACACTGGTATGCGATTTCGTGTGTGTGTATCCAGTCTTCTGTGTAACTCTCTGTCGAAGTCCTACTGATAGCCAAAGAATATACAGTCTGGAAATAAATGGTATAAAATACCGACACAATGGAAATTTAGACACATATGCAGTATAATGTGATCCTTTATTGACAACGTTTCGCCCACACAGTGGGCGTCCCTTCCACCCCAGGTAAATCTGTTTGTGACTTGAAAAAGTCCACTGTGTGGGCGAAACGTTGTCAATAAAGGATCACATTATACTGCATATGTGTTTATATTTCCGAATATACAGTCCTGCAAAGCGTTATCTTAATGTATGTAACGCATATACATTATCTGGGGAATCTTTATTAGTGAGAGATGTTCTTTAAAAGAGAATTTATCAGTTTAATACAGAGATGTGTAGTAGTAATAGTAGTAGTAGTAGAAGTAGTAATATAGTAGTAGTAGTAGTAGTAGTAGTAGTAGTAGTAGTAGTAGTAGTAGTAAGTAGTAGTAGTAGTAGTAGTAGTAGTAGTAGTAGTAGTATAGTAGTGTGTAGTATAATAGTAGTAGTAGTAGTAGTAGTAGTGTAATAGTAGTAGTAGTAATAACAGTATAGTAATAGTAATATAATAGTGTAGTAGTAGTAGTAGTAGTGGTAGTAGTAATAAGAGTAGTAGTAGTTTGTATAGTAGTAGTAGTAGTAGTTAAAGTAGTAGTAGTAGTTATAACAGTAAGTAGTATAGTAGTATAAGTAGTAGTAGTATAATAGTAGTAGTAGTAAATAGTAATAGTATAGTAGTAGTAAAGTAGTAGTAAGTAATAACAGTAGTAGTAGTAGTAATAACAGTAGTAGTAGTAGTAGTAGTAGTAGTTTGTAATAGTAGTAAGTATATAGTAGTAATAACAGTAGTAGTAGTAGTAATAAACAGTAGTAGTAGTAGTAATAGTTAGTAGTAGTAGTAGTAATAACAGTAGTAGTAGTAGTAGTAGTAGTAATAACAGTAGTAGTAGTAGTAGTAATAAAGTAGTAGTAGTTAGTAGTAGTAACAGTAGTAGTAGTAGTAGTAATATACAGTTAGTAGTATAGTAGTAAGTTTAAAAACAGTAGTAGTAGTAGTAGTAGTAATAACAGTAGTAGTAGTAGTAGTAGTAATAAGTAGTAGTAGTAGTAGTAGTAGTAATAACAGTAGTAGTAGTAGTATTAGTAGTAATTAGTAAATAGTAGTAGTAGTAGTAGTAATAACAGTAGTAGTAGTAGTAGTAGTAATACAGTAGTAGTAGTAGTAGTAGTAGTAGTAATATAAGTAGTAGTAGTAGTAGTTAATAACAGTAGTAGTAGTAGTAATAATAGTAGTAGTAGTAGTAATAACAGTAGTAGTAGTAGTAAAAACAGTAGTAGTAGTAAGTATACAGTAGTAGTAGTAGTACTAACAGTAGTATGTAGTAGTAATTAACAGTTGTAGTAGTAGTAATAACAGTAGTAAGTAGTAGTAATACAGTATTAGTAGTAGTAATAACAGTAGTAGTAGTAGTATAACAGTAGTAGTGTGTAAAGTAGTATAACAGTAGTAGTAGTAGTAATAACAGTAGTAGTTAGTAGTAAATAACAGTTTAGTAGTAGTACAGTAGTAATTATACAGTAGTAGTAGTAAGTAATAACAGTAGTAGTATGTTAGTAGTATAACAGTAGTAGTAGTAGTAATAACATAGTAGTAGTAGTAATAACAGTAGTAGTAGTAGTAATAACAGTAGTAGTAGTAGTAATAACAGTTAGTAAGTAGTAATAACAGTAGTAGAGTAGTAATAACAGTATAGTAGTAGTTACATAAGTAGATTAATAAGTAGTAGTAGTAGTAATAACAGTAGTGTAGCAGTAGTAATTAAAGTAGTAGTTAGTAGTAATATAGTTATAGTAGTAGTAGCAGTAGTAGTAGTAGTAGTGATAGTAATTCTTTGTTAGTAGTATGTTAGTAGCATATAGTATTTCGTAGTATTCGTATTAAAGTTTAGTGAGCAGTTATGTAGTAGACTAGAGAGTGGTAAGCCATGCATGAGTTCGTATCTTCGTTAATTATATATACAGTTGTAGAGGCAGTTGATTTCTTTTTTTACTTTATTGGTAGAGTGAGAGGAAATGAGAATAGAATAGTCTAACGAAGGAGGGAGCAGAGAGAGAGGAGAGAAGAGAGGAGAGAGAGAGAGAGAGAAGAGAGAGAGAGAGAGAGAGAAGAGAGAGAGAGAGAGAGAGAGAGAGAGAGAGATAGAGAGGAAAGAAAGGAGAGAGAAGGAAGAGAGAGGAGAGAGAGAGAGAGAGAGAGAGAGAGAGAGAGAGGAAGAGGAGAGAAGAGAGAGAGAGAGAGGAAGGAAGAATTATTGTGAGGAAAACATCGTAAATACAAGCTAATATGATTAGAATAATATAAAAATAGTAAGTAAAAGTAATGGAATAAAGTTTGAAGGTGAGAGCAGGATGACTCCGAGGTTGTTATTCATTTATTCAGCAAGAAGAACCCAATCATCTTCACAACCCTTCATCAACAACCATTCTCTCTCTCTCCTTCTCTCATCTCTCTCTCTCTCTCCTCTCTCTTCTCTCTCTCTCTCTCTCCTCTCTCTCTCTCATCTCTCTACTCTCCTCCTCCTACTCTTCTCTCTCCTCTTCTCATCTCTCTCTCCTCTCTCTCTCACTCTCTCTCTCTCTCTCTCTCTCTCTCTCTCTACTATCTCTCTCTCAATCTCTCTCTCTCTCTCTCTCTCTCTCTCTCCGCAATCTCTCTCTCTCTCTCTCTCCTTCTTTCTCTCCCTCTCAAGCTGTTCATCATTCTCCACCTCCACTGACCTACCTCCACCTCCATTGACCTCCCTCCACCTCCACTGACTACTTCACCTCCACTGACCTACCTCACCTCCACTGACCTCCCTCCACCTCCCTGACCTACCTTCACCTCCACTGACCTACCTCACTGACCTCCCTCCACCTCCACTGACCTCCCTCCACCTCCAACCTCCCTCCACCTCCACTGACCTCCCTCCACCTCCACTGACCTCCCTCCACCTCCACTGACCTCCCTCCACCTCCACTGACTCCCTCCACCTCCACTGACCTCCCTCCACCTCAACTGACCTACCTTCACCTCCACTGACTCCCTCCACCATCACTGACCTCCCTCCACCTCCACTGACCTCCTCCACCTCCACTGACCTCCCTCCACCTCCACTGACCTCCCTCCACCTCCACTGACCTCCCTCCACCTCCACTGACCTCCCTCCACCTCCACTGACCTCCCTCCACCTCCACTGACTCCCTCCACCTCCACTGACCTCCCTCCACCTCCACTGACCTCCCTCCACCTCCACTGACCTCCCTCCACCTCCACTGACCTCCCTCCACCTCCACTGACCTCCTCCACTCCACTGACCTACCTCACCTCCACTGACTCCCTCCACCTCACTGACTCCTCCACCTCCACTGACCTCCCTCCACCTCCACTGACCTCCCTCCACCTCCACGACCTACCTTCACCTCACTGACCTCCCTCCACCTCCACTGACCTCCCTCCACCTCCACTGACCTCCCCACCCACTGACCTCCCTCCACCTCCACTGACCTCCCTCCACCTCCACTGACCTCCCCACCTCCACGACCTCCCTCCACCTCCACTGACCTCCCTCCACCTCCACTGACCTCCCTCCACCTCCACTGACCTCCCTCCACCTCCACTGACCTCCCTCCACCTCCACTGACCTCCCTCCACCTCCACTGACCTCCCTCCACCTCCACTGACCTCCTCCACCTCCACTGACCTCCTCACCTCCACTGACCTCCCTCCACCTCCACTGACCTCCCTCCACCTCCACTGACCTCCCTCCACCTCCACTGACCTCCCTCCACCTCCACTGACCTCCTCTCACCTCCACTGACCTCCCTCCACCTCCATGACCTCCCTCCCCTCCACTGACCTCCTCCACCTCCACTGACCTCCCTCCACCTCCACTGACCTCCCTCCACCTCCACTGACCTACCTTCACCTCCACTGACCTCCCTCCACCTCCACTGACCTCCCTCCACCCACTGACCTCCCTCCACCTCCACTGACCTCCCTCCACCTCCACTGACCTCCCTCCACCTCCACTGACCTCCCTCCACCTCCACTAACCTCCCTCCACCTCCCTCCCTCCTCCATTAAAAACAAAAGAGCTACACAAATCAAGAAGCGTAGCAGAGACTGCAGAAAAACACAGATATAAAAACAGGGGCGAGGATCAGGCAAAAAGCAAGACTTTGATCCCTTTCACAAGAGGATGACAAGAGAAAAACAAACCCCGAAATCGGGTTGGAATCACTAAGTGAAGTTGGGATAAACACACACACGAGTGTGTGTGTGTGTGTGTGTGTGTGTGTGTGTGTGTGTGTGTGTGTGTGTGTGTGTGTGTGTGTGTGTGTGTGTGTGTGTGTGTGTGTGTGTGTGTGTGCGTGTGTGTGTGTGTTCACCGATAATTTAATTATATTGACATTCCACTAACAATTCACTTAAAACGTATAGAAAATATCAATATATATCATACTGTGTACTTGAAAATTGATGTGATCCATTGAGCGCAAGATGTGACAGAGGTCAATAGTTCGCCCGCTGAGCCCGAGGCGAAGTCCCTACCCTCACAGCAAGCTATCAGAGAGATGGTAACCCATGTAGTTAACTTACAGCATTATTTTCATATTCAGAAAGACGTAAGATAGTATGGATCATGGAGTACAGATGCCGCTAAAGTTATAAAGGTATGGTATTTCCAGCTCTCTGGCATAAACTCGGGCGAAAATATAGTATTTAAGGGACACGTAAGTTCCCCTGTCTTTTAGTAATATGTTATTTTTCCACTATAATCTACCTTCTCCATAATTACTACCGCATTTGCTTTGTCTGCTTTCGTAAGGTGAAGTCCAGGATCTTTCCTTAATTCATGGTATAACTTAACAAGTCTTTGAGGACAGTTGTGTTACAAAGGTCTGAGCTAAGCTCAGAGCCATTTCGGTAACCTTGCAGTGGGTTCCATAACTTTTGTAATGGGGAAATTGTACGTATATAACAATTGTTCCAAGACTCATTACCCAGGTATCGTTCACCAGTGTTGAAAATGTGAGGGCGATCTGTTCAAGTTTCTTGTTATGAGCGAAACGAAAGCAACCACTTACAGGTATACTTTCCAGAAAACTTACTAAAACCGTTCCGTAACACGTCTGGCAAAGTGGAGGTTGAATATAACCTGGATACGTTGACATCCCATTCTGGTGGTACCAGAATGGGATGTTTACTTTTGTCACTACTGCGACAAGAGTGTTCTTCGGCCCTAGTTAGACCGAAACGTCGTCATAAGGTTCAACATCCTATGTGAGGGTTATTTGTGTATTGTTCCAGACACGGTATTGTGCCTTTGTTCTTTATGAACATCCCTCGCCTTGCAGTGCTAACTCAAGCAACACATGTATCCCTGGTCTTGCAATGGTAACTCAAGCAACACACGCTGACATGCAGAAGAGATTAACTTGGACAACAGAAGTTAACGTAAGGAACAAAGGCTAACTTGCTCAGACGTTTTCCATAGACAACATTTATTGACTTTGAGATCGAAGAACAGATTGAAAAACAGCCGCTGACTTGGAAGAATAAACGCTAACTTGGAACACAGAAACTAACCTGGAGAATAGCAACTAACTCGGAGAAATGCCAGGAATTTGGTTTATTCTGTCTCTGTCTCTCTGTCATTCTGTGTGTGTGTCTCTCTCTGTGTCTTCACTAGAGACGGAAGTAAGGTCTTCAAATTAGACCCACTTTATTGGGAAATATAATGCTTAGATTAGACACACGCATGTGTAACACTCGGGTATCTTTATTGTGGGAAGATATCGCCCCACAGCAGCTTCATCAGTCCATACAAAGAAGAATGGTGAAGATCAGAAGGAGTTAGAGGTAATCTTTTTGTATAGGACTAATGAAGGCACACTGTGGGGTGAAACGTTTCCTCATTAAAGATACCCAAGTGTTGCACATGTGTCTAATTTATCAACATGTCGGTTCTCTGGACCATTTATCAACACAATGTTTAAGTTACCAGGATATTATCCGCCTTCCAGTGTCATATGTTCTATCACCATGTTACCAGCGACATGCAATATACTTTTTCCATTGCAAAAGCAACTCAGGTTGAAAGCAACGGTAAACAATCAGCTTATGTTTTGGTGTATTCACGAAAAAAAAAATTATTTTTGTTTCACCACTCTCATTAAGTCTGGTTATTATTCACCGCGAATGAAAGCGCACAGGTTCTAAAGAAGAAATAAAACTGGAAGCTGGAAAAATAGCTGGAAATGTGAGTGAGTGAGAGGGGGAATATGCTGACTGAATTCTAAGGCCCTGGGCGAGCCTCCTCTTGGATCTCGCGGCTGTGTTCAATGTTTGTTGGATGATCGTGAATGTCGCGTATCTCTCTTCTCTCTCTTCTCTCTCTCTCTCTCTCTCTCTCTCTCTCTCCCTCTCTATCTATCTATCTATCTATCTACCTCTCTCATACGAAACAGACTGTATAAAGCTTTTCTCTTCTTTATTATAAATGATTATGTTGTGGTAGAGTTACGGTGCTGGTCCGCGACTTAATTACCAGCTACTAAGTACTGGCAAGTGGGACATGCAAACTCGTAACTTGTGCCTCTGTTTAATCGATGCAAAAATTATGTCTAGGGGGAGAGGCGAGGTGTGTGTGTGTCTGGGGGAGAGGCGAGGTGTGTGTGTGTCTGGGGAGAGGCGAGGTGTGTGTGTGTCTGGGGGAGAGGCGAGGTGTGTGTGTGTCTGGGAGAGAGGCGAGGTGTGTGTGTGTCTGGGGGAGAGGCGAGGCGTGTGTGTGTCTGGGGGAGAGGCGAGGTGTATTTGTGTGTCTATGAGGGAGGAGAGGTGTAATGTGTGTAGGGGAGAGGTGTGGCAAGGCGTGTTTAGGGAAGAGACCAAATGTGATGTATGTCAGGAGGATGGCGAGGTATGTTGTCTGGGGAGGGAGGAGAGGTGTGTGTCGAGCACATTCCGTGGGAGCACTCCCACTCCACACAAACTGTGTGAGCATCTTCACCCCACACACACTATGTTAGCACTCTCACCCCACACTCATACACCGTTCATACACCATCGGAGCACCCTTACCCTACAAACACACTGTGGGAGCACCCTCACCCTACAAACACACTTTGGGAGCACCCTCACCGTACAAACACACTGTGGGAGCACCCTCACCGTACAAACACACTGTGGGAGCACCCTCACCCCATCAGTGTCAGATGTACCTGCAGTAAATACTATGTCCAATCTTGCTGGCTCATCACCTCTCTCTCTCTCTCGTCTCCTTAACATGATGACTCAAAAATATTTGTTCCATTTCCTTCATCTTAACCTTCCACGTTTCTGGTGCCTCAAGTGGGTTCCAGCATGAGCTGGAAATCTGTCAGTGTAAACTGTAACCTTTTATGTACTACAGGCTTAATGCTATAACTTCAACAGTCGCTCTGCTCTCTTCATATTCCTGTGTCTCCTGACATTAGGTGGCAGGTTGTATGTCGCCGGAAATATCTTAAGGCCTCCGGTTTTAACTTAGCATATTATGAAACAGTTTTTCTCTTGTCTGCCACAGGGAGAGACAGTAGACAATAGGGCTAATAAAGGTCTAAGACACTTGTGGACGAATGAAATGTGTTCCCTTATCAAAAAAAAACCTTATTGTGGCTTGCACAAAAAGGATGTAAACATCTTAAATTTACCCATCACCCTAATGCTAACCAGCAATACAATGTACTATATATATATATATATATATATATAATATAACCTATTAAGCCCTGGAGAGTGAGCCTGCCACTATGATGGCCTTTCCAAAGATGTGCTTGATCGAGAGGTTGTTTGGTCGGAATCGTAGTACCCAGCACATTAGACGAGTGTTTTCATTCTGTATAGAGCTCCGGTATATCAGTAGATTATGGTCGCCGTACGTCTGAACCACATACGGAAAGGATGACATACGTCAAAGTGCACCAAAGGTAAGACCAGAGTTAGGGCCACATACTCTCTTGTGGAGTGAACTCGTTGGTATGACTTGAATTTGGCCGAAAAATAGGCGACAGGAAAGAGAACTTTCTCCCCAGAGGCTTGAGTTAAGGCTAGACCAACTTCCTGGTCACAGACATCGTCCTGCAGGAAAAAAAATGGACCTGAACAATCTGGTAATAACAACACGGGAGCTGTGCACAGCAGTCTTTTTTATGTTTTAAAAAAACTTTTCGCACTTTGCTGACCACCAAAACAGAACCTTCCTACTAGAATCCACAATGTCTGGAAAATTATGACACAACTTCCGATAAAACCCTGACATTCCTAGATATCTTTAGAGAGACTTTTTTTTTATCCTGTAGGGCTGGGTAATTCTGTATTGCCAGAACGTTAGCTGTCTTAAGTGTTACATTTCCCTTCCTGACTTCGTAACCTAAAAAGGTGATTGAAGATTGGCCAAAATTTGGTTAACTACTAACTTAATTTTGTCTAAACCTATTAAAAAGATCTATGAGATGGGAAATGCTTGTCCTAGGTGTCATAAATTATAATCAGCTCTTGGAATGTGACCATCACATTGCGCATGCCAAAGAGGGTCACAGTATATTGGTAATGACCTGTAATTACAAAAGCAGAGATTTAAAAGGACCTGAGGAGATTTAATTTAGAAACAAATCTGTATTTAATTTATCAGTGGTATACAGTACTGACATGATGATGAATTAGACATGTGTGCAACCTCTTGGTATCTTTATCTGGTAAATGCTTATCAATCCAATTATTTATCAATATTAAACAGGAAGACCAAACAGAAGACTATACAAGAGGAGGTAATCATTACCTCAGCCTCACAGAATCATATACAAAAGACAGTAGAAGGTGAGGCTATCAGTCCCTCAGCCTAGGAGCAGGTGTTGAACACTGTGGCCTTGATTCATCAAGACCTCCATATTATGAACACAGGCACATGAGAAAGGTCTCTTGTTCCTGGCTGTAAATCAAGTCTCCTGACATGGAACAACATTCAAAGAAATAATGAAAAAAGCAAACACCAGGGGGCAGTTTTTTAGTACCCATATATTCCCTTCACCAATATATTTTACAATATATACAAAAAACAATAAAGCAGCTGAATGATAACGAGCGAGAGAGCAAAGTGAGTCACTCACTGCAGTTGGTTTTTCATCTCAAGATAAGTCAGTACTGTAAGAGTGTACTCGACCAGCGTCTGCCCCCAGCCAGGTGTGGAAGTATAACATCAATTTGGCTGGGGACAAGATCTCACCCAATGATTGGTGTTTAAACCGGACAGTTAATCAGAGTAGTTGGGTCCCTATGCAAAATACCCCAACCTGACTGCCAGTTTGGCTAGTATAGAGGGTATGTGCTGATGAATGTTTGATAAATGCCGAATAAGTTGTAAATTACTCGGTGCACACCACAACTGTCTTGTCCCAATTTAGGTATACATGACTGTAGTATTGTAAGGTCTTCAGGCGAGATTTCTGTCATAAAATCCTTTCCCAAGCAATATGGAATAAGAAGGCTAATGTGATCAGGCATTGTGTGTTCCGATCCTTCGAAAAATTTTCATCTTTCCTATTCCTCTCATTTATCGGTCTAGTCTCATGCTTCTTACTTTTCTATCTCCTAAGTGGGCCTCCTTCAGCTTCGTATAGTCTATGGATCAGCACTGACATGCCCCCTTCTTGCTCTCAGTGCCACTCCTTACAAATTTCTTAGTCTGTTTTCACCATTTCCTGTGATGTCTCACTTATCACCTCAGTGTTCTTTTCTGAACCCTTGTGTTCTCTCTCCTTTCGCTTTTTCTCCCCCTACTAACCTCCCTCTCATTTCTCCATGGTTCGTTGCAACCTCTTCCGGTTTCAGAACTCAGTCTTCTGCTAAATTAGCGCCATTGATCTGTTCTACAATGTCTTCCCAGGTTTTTTTTACACACTGCTTATGTTTACCCCCGGAAGAGAGTACATATATAATAGGCTTGATGACACGAAATATACGAGTTGTCTTGAGGATCTGAAATTAAAACCTACGTATGATCCGCGCGCGTGTGTGTGTGTGTGTGTGTGTGTGTGTGTGTGTGTGTGTGTGTGTGGAGTGTGTGTGTGTGTGTGTGTGTGTGTGTGTGTGTGTGTGTGAGTGTGTGTGTGTGTGTTGTGTGTGTGTGTGTGGACTGACTTACAGGAACAAAGTAAGACGCCTGACAGAGAAGAATGCTTTGTCCCCTGTCTCTGCTCATTCAGTTTCTTAATTAACATCATTAGGTACACGTATACCTTTCATCCAACTCTTGAGTACTTCCTGCAGGTACTGAGTTTCTTGCATACCGAGCCAAAGTCTTTCTTTACACAGATATGACATATCAGAAGCAGAAAGTACGGTAGTGTCTTCTTACACGGGATATAACATACCAGCAAGACTGGAATTTCTAACACATTTTTTCTCTGGATACTAGCCACAACAGTTAGCTAAAACACAGGTACCTGTTTTAACTACTAGGTGGGCAAGGGCAGTAGGCTGTGTAAGAGAACTTGCCCATATGCTTTTCAGTCCCAAAGACTCGAACCGGGATGTCCCGATTGTGAAGACGTGATGAGAGGAAAAATGGCGAGGGAACTAATCGTGAGGATAGTGAGTGATGAAGGGAGAGATAGTGAGAGGAGGAATGGTGAAGCTAGAGGTGATGAGGGGAGACGAGCTGAGGGGATGGGTGTCTGAGCCTGACGGCGGGGAGAGAGGGGAAATTAGAGACCAGGATGAGCGGCGTGTAAGATTGAATGAGGGGATCAGATATAAAGAGCCTTAGCGACACTGTGAGAGAGGGAGGGGAAAGAGGGAAGCTAAAAGCTCACTGAGGAGGGGAAGTTATGACCAAGGAGGGAGGGGAAAGGTACAAGTAAAGTTTTTGATGGAAAATAATAAGAGATAAGACAGAGGGGAACGAAGGGGAAGAGACAGGGATAGTGTACAAGGGGAATGTGAGGGGAGAGGGGACGAGAACTAGTGTATGAGACTGGGTGAGGGGAAGTCAAGGAGAGGATGACGGTACGAGAATACGAGAGACTAGCGTGGAAGAAGCGATGAGGGGAGACAGTAGAAAGGAGACATCAGTGGGGAGACTAAAGGGGCTCAGGTAACGGGTAGACATGGTGTGGAAGGTAAATATTAGTATGTTAGATGGATTGTCATTGGAGTGGAGTGAATGGTGATGAGTGGGGTATTGGTGGGGTGTGTTAGGTTTGGTACGGGTATTCAAGACTTTGTGGTGAGGCGACTCTTATTGTACAAGATCAATGATTATTGTGGCATCATGACGTAATTGTAGGGCAACTGACGTATTGTAGGGATAATGATTATTGTAGAGATATGATTATTGTAGAGATAATGATTACTTGTAGGGATAATGATTATTGTAGGGAATAATGATTATTGTAGGGATAATGAGTATTGTAGGGATAATGATTATTGTAGGATATGAGTATTGTAGGGATAATGATTATTGTAGAGATAATAATTATTGTAGAGATAATGATTATTGTAGGGATAACTGATTTTTGTAGGGATAATGAGTATTTAGGGAAAAATGATTACATTGTAGAATAATGATTATTGTAGGGTAATGAAAATTGTAGGGATAATGATATTGTAGGGATAATGATTATTGTAGAGATAAAGATTATTGTCGGGATAATGAGTATTGTAGGGATAATGATTATTGTGAGATAATGATTATTGTAGAGATAAATGTTATTGTGGAAATAAAAAGAAATTTTTGTGGAATAATATTTTGTGAGTAATGAATTTTTGTGGAAATAAAAGATTAATTGGGAGATAAGATTATTGTGGAGATAATGATTATTGTAAAATAAGATTATTGTGGAATAATGAAATTTTTGTGGAGATAATGATTGTTTTAAAGATAATGATTATTGGGAGATAATGATTATTGTGGAGATAATGATTATTGTGGAGCATAATGATTGTTTTAAGATAATGATTATTGTGGAGATAATGATTATTGTGGATATGAAATTTTTGTGGAGATAATGATTATTGTGGAGATAATGATTTTGTGGAGATAATGGATTTTGTGGAGATAAAGATTATTTGTGGGAATGATTATTGTGGAGATAAGCATTATTGTGGAGATAATGATTTGAAGATAATGATTATTGTGGAGATATGATTATTTGGCAGATAATGATTATTGTGGAGATAATGATTATTGTGGGATAAAGATTATTGGGAAAAAATATTATTATTTTGGATAAGATTATGGTGGAGATAAGATTGTTGTAAAGATAATGATTATTGTGGAGATAATGATTATTGTGGAGATAATGATTATTGTGGAAAATAATGATTAAATTTTTTAAAAAATGATTATGTAGGATAATGATTATTGTGGAGATAATAATTTTTGTAGATAATGATTATTGTGGAGATAATGATTATTGGAAGATAATGATTATTGTGGAGATTATGAATTTTTGGGAGATAATGATTATTGTGGATAATGCTTATGTGGAGCATAAAGATTAGTGGAGATAATGATTATTTTCGATATGATTATTGTGGAGATAATGATTTTTTGTGAAGGATTTTAAATTATTGTAAAGATAATGATTATTGTGGAGATAATGGTTATTGTGAGATAATGATTATTGTGGAGAAATGAAAGATTGTAAAGAACATGATTTGTGGAGATAATGATTATGTGGAGTTATGAAATTTTTGTAAGATAATGATTGTTGTAAGATAAAGATTCTTGTGGAGATTATTATGTGAGCAAATGATTGTTGAAGGAATGATTATTGTGACATAATGATTATTGTGGAGGTATGATTATTGTGGAGATCATGATTGTTGAAAGATAATATTATAATTGAAAAATATATTAGATAATATTTAACAAATCCAAATTTTTTCCATAAAATTATTTGACATAATAAAATTTAAATATCCTTTTACTAAAATTATCCTGGAACATACATATTAGCCCTTAACAATTACATTCAAAAATTTCTTTCGATACAAAATTTTTCCTCAAGATTATTTAAAATTTTTAAAAAAAATTTTTTGGGGGGTAAAATTTTATTTAGAAGCTTTTTTAAAAAAAAAAAAAAAAAAAAAAAAAAAAAAAAAAAAAAAAAAAAAAAAAAAAAAAAAAAAAAAAAAAAAAAAAAAAAAAAAAAAAAAAAAAAAAAAAAAAAAAAAAAAAAAAAAAAAAAAAAAAAAAAAAAAAAAAATTATAACAATCAAATTCCAATTCACAAATTAACAATTCAATATTACTCATTTAATAATAAGTAAATATAATAATATTATAATCCAATTTAATATTAAATTTTATAATATTCAAATATTTAAATACTCTATAAAAAAAATTTAAAATTAAAATATTTAATAATATTTAAAATATTAAAATAAAAATTTCACATAAAATTCACCAAAAAATTTCAATCACAATATCTCCTCAACAATATTCATCAACATTTCTTTCATATCTCACATAACAATATTCACATAACAATATTCCACTAAATACTCACCATCAAATTTCCATAATATACCCTCACATAACAAAACTCAAATAAAATATTCATAAACAAAATCACCTCAAAACCCAAATTCACACATTTACTCACAATATTCTCACAACAATATTTCACATAATAATACCCTCCATACAAACTCATTATTCTACATATACATCCACACCATACTACACTTTCACAAATCACAAATACCACAATCAACAAATCTCACAAACAATATTCACAATACCTCACCACACATATTCTCCCCCAATCTCCCAACAATACTCACCTAACATATCCAAAAACAATACTCCAACAATTCCCCCACATATTCACACCCAACATACTCACACAACATATTCACAATATAACCCCAACAAAATTCTCACCACAACAATATTCCTCAACAAATTTCAACAAATTTCACCATCACAATATTTCACATCACAATATTTACTAAATACCCTCATCAACAATATTCCAATAACAATATTCACAAATTTATTCAAAATACCCCCCCCCCCCCCCCCCCCCTGTATGATTAATGATTTTGGGAGATATGTTTTGTGAGTAAGTTATTGTGGAGTAAGTTATTGGGGATATGTTTTGGAGATAATGATTTTGAGAAGTTATTTTTGTGGATAATGATTTGTGGAGATGATTATGTGGAGAATGATTTTCAACATATTATCAATACCATCATATTTCAGTAATATACCCTCACATAACATTATTCTCACCATCAACAATATTTCACATGCATAATTCATCTACAATATTTCACCATCAACATATTATCACTATTCACCATCAACAATATTCTCAACCATCACTAAATCTCACCATCAACAATATTTCTCAACATAACAAAATTCTCACCATCAACAATATTCTCACCATCAACAATATTCTCACCATCAACAATATTCTCACCATCAACAATATTCTCACCATCAACAATATTCTCACCTCAACATACCTCACATCAAAATTCTCACCATCAACAATATTTCACCATCAACAATACTCTCACCATCAACAATATTCTCACCATCAACAATACCCTCACCATCAACAATATTCTCACCATCAACAATATTCTCACCATCAACAATATTCTCACCATCAACAATATTCTCACCATCAACAATATTCTCACCATCAACAATACCCTCACCATCAACAATATTCTCACCATCAACAATATTCTCACCATCAACAATATTCTCACCATCAACAATATTCTCACCATCAACAATATTCTCACCATCAACAATATTCTCACCATCAACAATACCCTCACCATCAACAATATTCTCACATCAACAAAATTCTCACATCAACATTTCTTCACTCACTATCAACAATATCCTCACCATCAACAATACTCACCATCAACAATTTTTCTCACCATCAACAATATTCTCACCATCAACAATATTCTCACATCACAATTACCTCACCATCAAATATTCTCACATCAACATCTCACATCAACAATATCTCACCATCAACATAATTTCTCACATCAAAATAACTAAATCTCACCATCAACAATATTGCTAATAATGAATATTCTCACCATTTAATATTTCTCACCATCAAATATTTTGCACCAAAACAACAATATTCTCACTCAAAAATTCGTCACCATCAACAATATTCTATCCATCAACAATATTCTCAAGCATCAAATTATTCTGACAAACAACAATATTGCTCACCATTTAACAATACCCTCACATCAACAATATTTCACATTAACAATTTTCACCATACAATATTCTCAACATAATCAATATTCTACATCATAATATTCTCACATCAATCAATATTCTCACCATCAACAATATTCGTCACATCAACAATTATCCTCAAACCATCAATAGTATGTCACCATCAACAATATTCTCACCATCAAACATTACTCACTAATCAATTTTTCGACCAGAACAATATTCTCACCATCAACAATATTCTCACCATCAACATATTCTCACTATCAAACAAATATTCTCACCATCAAATATTCTCACCATCAACAATTACCTCACATCAACAATATTCTCACCATCAACAAATATTTAGTAACAATATTCTAATATTATTCTGCCGTAATTTCAAAATTTATTCTCAACAGAAAATTATTCACAATCAAATAATTGTAATCAACATGTATTCACATAAATATTCTAATGCAAAATTAACGTGAACATTTGTTAAATTCTTGAACATTTCTGGCAGTATCATGACGTTATCCAGCAAGAGAAAACAACTCCATTCCTGGGTTATATTTATTAATATTCATTTATTATTATTATATATACATTATATTACATTATATAATATTATTATATTGTGTTGTTGTTGTTATTATTATTAAAATTGTAATATTCAGACTGCCGCTGGTGTCAGTATTGTTTCAGATTTCATCAAAAGGCATCGTTAAGGTCATGGAATGGGCGCCGGGGGGGGGGCGTTGACCCCTGTAACACCCTCCAGGTAATGTGTAACTGAAACT
Source organism: Cherax quadricarinatus (assembly GCF_026875155.1). Classification (NCBI taxonomy): domain Eukaryota; kingdom Metazoa; phylum Arthropoda; class Malacostraca; order Decapoda; family Parastacidae; genus Cherax; species Cherax quadricarinatus. The sequence goes on along the minus strand of NC_069419.1, from coordinate 44,418,811 downwards.
AATGTTCTAATTACACTTTGAGGCAAAGAACAATTTAGAAATATGCAAGAGACATGTTAGGAGTCTGTGGTGTTGTTGTCATGACAGTGACGGTGCTGCAGTAGCACGGTATTACCCTAGAACAGTTAATAGAGTTATGACGGGGAAAATTCCCCAATTAAGATTACGAGACTACGAATACAATTCTGAAATCCAAATTGCACACTGTGGGCGAAATATGGCTGCTGGTGTGTGAGTAAAGCAAATATAGGCTCGATTTATTTAGCAAAATGATCATTACTGTATATATAATTCTTCAGTTATAAGAAATAATTAGTATTACCTCTTCCCGTGTGGTAAGTAATTAGAATAAACTCAACAGAGTATTTACACACTTGATATAATTTTTTTTAGAAGAAATGACAAGTTAATAAGACAGTGTGCAACATTTAAGAATCTAATTTAGAAACCTTTCGCCAGTTAGTGACGTCTTCAGTCCACTGCAGAGAAGAACACATTCATGGAATATTACGAAGACATTCATGTTGGGTTTGGTCGTAGGAGCGCCTGACTGGACGACCCATCTTGGCCATGTTGTAGAAATAAATTGCTTGATATATGACGAGTTAGGTAACAAAGCGGGGAATGGAGTTAAAAAAGGCATGTGGGGTAACACCAGGTTGAATGTGGTAGAGAGGGCCAGGGCCAGGGCCAGGGCCAGGGCCAGGGCCAGGGCCAGGGCCAGGGCCAGGGCCAGGGCCAGGGCCAGCAAGGAAGCTGAAAGAGCTGTGATCGGATTATTATTATTATAATCAAAAAGAAGCGCTAAGCCACAAGGGCTATACAGCGCTGGAGGGCAGGAAGGAAGCGAGGGCATCAGGTGGCAAAAGGGAGATGGATGAGTTATAGGTTACAGATAACAGCGGGGCAGTGGATGGTGAAAGGGTAAAGGGCAGCAAGAGACTGAACTAGAAAGGGCTGAGGGGAGTGCGAAAGGTATCATCATCAGAGTTTGTGGAGTAAATCAGTGGTTGTCAAGAAGTCAATGAGAGAGTCAGGATTAAAGGAGGGTCCATCAGCAAGAAGGGAAGGTAAAGAGAGAGTAGTAGAACGAAGACGACGTTGGAGGTAAATTCTGCGTGCTCGTTGATAGAGAGGGCAGTCTAACAGAATGTGGCTAATCGATACTGGAACTTGACACTGCTCACAGAGAGGAACAGGGTGCCTCTCCATGAGATACCCATGAGTAAGACGAGTGTGGCCAATGCGAAGGCGGGAGAGAGTGGTCTCCCAACCTCGGCACTGATGACAAGAAGACGGCCAGTAACCTATGCTCGGTTTAATAGAATGAAGTTTGTTACCAAGTAGAGTTGACCAACGTTGTTGCCAACGGGTGTGAAGGTGGGTAGTTATTGTAGCAAAATAGTCCAGAAATGGAACACCTCTATAGGAAATTGGTAGGTCATGTACTGCTGACCGCGCAGCAGTGTCTGCCTGTTCATTGCCCTGTACGTCGACATGACCAGGGACCCAACAAAAAATAATATCTTTATGCTTGGTAGAGATACGGCGTAGCCAAAGTTGGATACGGAGACATTACATTCAGACATTACGAGCGCCTCGCACATCATTACAAACACATTCCTACAATATTACGAACAAATTCTTACATCATTAAAGACAAAGTCAAAAGAGGAGACGTAAAATCGGTTCAATAGATAGACTCCTGTTATTGTTGTGAGTTATATCAAGGGCCGTGTTATATCAAGGGACGTGTTATATCAAGGGACGTGTTATATCAAGGGACGTGTTATATCAAGGGACGTGTTATATCAAGGGACGTGTTATATCAAAAGCCGTGAAGAGCGAGTCGTCTCGCACTCTTAATATAGTTAGTACGGCCGGTGAGCCCAGCCAGTGAACACAGTCTCACCTCGCCTCACTAAACACTACAGGAAAACTTTTCTCACTTTCTCTCAACTTTTACCTCATTAATATTTATTACTTATTACTAGGGCATACATGGTCAAAGAGAAAGGGAACTGATACTAAGATAACAGGAATATACGAGATCATTGAGACTGGGGAATGCAGTAAGCTGAATCTGAAAGGAATATCCACTTAGAGTACAGAATCCTTGGAACACAACACTCCTGGGAGACTAGTTTGCTCTTAGCTACATGTTCCAAGACTCCAGTCACACTGGAGCCACGACTATCTTCTCGCCACAGCCTCCAGCTCTGCATCAGGCTTGAGATTTCCCCAAAGTCTTCTCTTACTAGGTTAGGTTAGGTATGATTTGTCAGGAAACAGGATAAGTGTTTCCTTACGCGGATCTTAGTCATATGATGACCAACAGCTGGAGCTTTTGGTCATCTGACGGAGGCCTTCCACTGGCTTACCCAGCAACCCCTTCTAAAAATTCTGGTTATAATTATAACCATAGGAATAATATTTTTACATAGTAATGTGTTAATGTACTGTGCTCTCTTACTTCCCCTGAGCTTATAAAGGCCTCCACCCCCCTACTCTCCCATAACTCCTGGCTAAAGGTCAGCTCCCAGGGGTGTGAGGGTAGAGACCAACACTCGTATCTTCGCAGACAGAAACAGGAGTCCTGGTCTCAAGGTCTTACATCTGTTCCATTTCTCACAAACCTGATGAAAGAAACAGTTTCAATATATCACTCTATACCCTCTTTCCTCTGTGTTATGTCGCGTAAGATGAAATTAAACGTCTATACATCTACAAAATATTTAACAGAGCACACGCCTACAAATATTGAATGGAATACTAACTTAATGAATATTTGGAGTACACGCCTACAAAATATTGATTGGTAGCCAACGCTCTCGCTTTACATACAAGGCGTCCGTGGTTCGATCCACGCCAAGGGTGCAAACATTAGGCGCGTTTCCTTACACCTGCTGTCCCGTTCACCTAGCAAGTAAGTAGATACATTGGTATGATAAATGGTTTTGAAAACCGACAAGATGAAGATTGAGCCACTAATGCAACATATAGTAAACTTTATTAAGGAAACGTTTCGCCACACAGTGGCTTCATCAGTCCAATACAATGCAAAAAGAGGCAAGGAGAGGAGGAGTTTGAGGTAATCAGTCCCTCAGCCTGGAATCGATGTTTTTTCCATATGTTGCATAAGTGTCTCAGTCTTCAGATACCTGGGTATTAGTCGACTGGTGTGGGTCGCATCCAGGGGGACAGGATTGAAGGATCCTAATGGGAATAAGACAGACAGTCCTCGACACGGTATTGTGCCTTTTTTGTTATTTTAGTCCTCGACACACTGACTCCCTTGGGTTACCCTGGGTGGCTAACCGTTCGGGGTTAAAAACCGAACAAAATTTCATTTTAACGTCCCTCCTCCCTCAACAACATACCCTCTCCTCCACAACATACCCTCTCCTCCACAGCATACCTTCTCCTCCACAACATACCCTCTCCACCACAACATACCTTCTCCTCCACAACATACCTTCTCCTCCACAACATACCCTCTCCTCCACAACATACCTTCTCCTCCACAACATACCCTCTCCACCACAACATACCTTCTCCTCCACAACATACCTTCTCCTCCACAACATACCTTCTCCTCCAGAACATACCTTCTCCTCCACAACATACCTTCTCCTCCACAACATACCTTCTCCTCCACAACATACCTTCTCCTCCACAACATACCTTCTCCTCCACAACATACCTTCTTCTCCACAACATACCTTCTCCTCCACAACATACCTTCTCCTCCACAACATACCTTCTCCTCCACAACATACCTTCTTCTCCACAACATACCTTCTCCTCCACAACATACCTTCTCCTCCACAACATACCTTCTTCTCCACAACATACCTTCTCCTCCACAACATACCTTCTCCTCCAGAACATACCTTCTCCTCCACAACATACCTTCTCCTCCACAACATACCTTCTCCTCCACAACATATCTTCTCCTCACAACATACCTTCTCCTCCACAACATACCTTCTCCTCCAGAACATACCTTCTCCTCCACAACATACCTTCTCCTCCACAACATACCTTCTCCTCCACAACATACCTTCTCCTCCACAACATACCTTCTCCTCCACAACATACTTTCTCCTCCAGAACATACCTTCTCCTCCACAACATACCTTCTCCTCCACAACATACCTTCTCCTCCACAACATACCTTCTCTCCAGAACATACCTTCTCCTCCACAACATACCTTCTCCTCCACAACATACCTTCTCCTCCACAACATATCTTCTCCTCCACAACATACCTTCTCCTCCACAACATACCTTCTCCTCCACAACATACCTTCTCCTCCACAACATACCTTCTCCTCCACAACATACCTTCTCCTCCACAACATACCTTCTCCTCCACAACATACCTTCTCCTCCACAACATATCTTCTCCTCCACAACATACCTTCTCCTCCACAACATATCTTCTCCTCCACAACATACCTTCTCCTCCACAACATACCTTCTCCTCCACAACATATCTTCTCCTCCACAACATATCTTCTCCTCCACAACATACCTTCTCTCCACAACATACCTTCTCCTCCACAACATATCTTCTCCTCCACAACATATCTTCTCCTCCACAACATATCTTCTCCTCCACAACATACCTTCTCCTCCACAACATACCTTCTCCTCCACAACATATCTTCTCCTCCACAACATATCTTCTCCTCCACAACATATCTTCTCCTCCACAACATATCTTCTCCTCCACAACATACCTTCTCCTCCACAACATACCTTCTCCTCCACAACATACCTTCTCCTCCACAACATACCTTCTCCTCCACAACATATCTTCTCCTCCACAACATACCTTCTCCTCCACAACATACCTTCTCCTCCACAACATATCTTCTCCTCCACAACATATCTTCTCCTCCACAACATATCTTCTCCTCCACAACATATCTTCTCCTCCACAACATGCCTCCTTCCTCTCACTCTTCATAAATTAAGTGGAAGAAACTCCTGTTATCCATCATGGGGCAACTCACCTCAACCATATATTACATTAATGGTATAAATTATCCATCAAAATATTACCATAATATTTGATACCGTTGAAGTAAAGTATATCTTATAAATAATTGTGTGTGTGTGTGTGTGTGTGTGTGTGTGTGTGTGTGTGTGTGTGTGTGTGTGTGTGTGGAAGGCACCTATAGGGGATATAGGCAGGATGAAAGACACTGACACACACGATACCTTCTACCTACTCACTAGGTGCCTGTCAATCCCAAAACTTACCTACTTTCTGAGATGCTCCCCGGCCTTCAGCAGTCTAAAACTCAAGGAATATGACTCTCTCCTTAAGACCATGCTAGAGAGTGTATTGAATCTTTCCCTTGAAGATGGACAGTGGTTGCAAGCCTCACTTCCGGTCAGGCTTGGGGGCTAGGAGTACGCAGATCCTCCCAGATTGCTCTACCAGCTTTCCTATCCTCTTCCATAGCATCAAACGAGTTAATAAGACAAATTCTTCCGGACAACCTCAGTGACTCAGCAGGAATACAGGACCCTAACTATGCCAGTGCCATCACTGAATGGGAGACTCTTGCTGCTCCAGCACCAAACCCTAGTGCAGCACTGGCTTACAGTCAAGCTGGGATGGCCCCGTCGCTCAAAAGGTGCTTGCCAACATGCTCAGGGCTGCAACATCAGATAGGGAGACTGCCCGTCTCCAGGCTGTGAGCGCACCTCACTCCGGGGACTTCCTCCAAACAGTTCCCATATCAGCAATGGGAACGCGACTCGACCCTAAGACCCTCCGTATTGCAGTGGCTCTGCGCTTTGCTGCCCCAATTCACACAGAATATACGTGTATTTGCGGCGAAGCACAAGCAGACCAATACGGTCTACATGGTCTTAACTGTTCCAAAACCAAGGGCTGGCATGCAAGACACAATGAGGTCAACGACATCATTAAGAGAACCCTTGCTACAGCTGGATGCCCAGCCGAGAGGGAGCCCCGATCACTAGCAGCCAACAATACCCACAACCCAGCAAACCACCCCGATGGGATCACCATCTATCCTTGAAAGAATGGCAAGCTCTTAGCATGGGACTATACCTGTGTGTCCACACTGGCTGACACCTATATCCATCACAGTGTTGGGCGACAGGGAGGAGCTGCTGACCACAGGGAGGAGTATAAGATCAGCAAGTACAGAGACATAAGCCAACAACATCAATTTGTCCCAGCAGGATCAGAAATCTTGGGATCATTGGGAAAAAATGCCACACGTTTCATTAAAGAATAGGGTTCCAGACTCATCGACACCACCAGGGACCCAAGGGCAGCCACTTTCATGTTCCAGCGCCTCAGCATGGCCATCCAGAGGGGAAATGCTTGCTGCATACTTGGCTCGCGTCCAGCTTCGGAGGAGCTGGAGGAGATTCATAACCTTTGATATATTGTACCAATGTATTCATGTTTGTGCTGGTTCCATGCTCACTCTTAACTAACTTGTCATGCTGTAAAAGCCACTTGCCTTTGTTATGATTCAGCATGCTGACCCCAGCATGGATACAAATAATTTACTGAAGAATGCCTCTTCTAGTCGGCTTCAAACTCTAGGCACTAGTTGCATGTGCCAATCTACCAATTTTATAGGAAATTTACATCAAAATGAATTTTCCTAGAAAACGCAAAATCACATTTTTTGATCCTTTCAGAATTGTAGAACAATTTTAATAGAACAACTAAAAAAATCTGGAAAATATTGAAAATTTGTCATATAGTGACTTTTGTAAATTTTACTATAATGATTCTTAAACTAATATTTGATGGCAGATCTAAAAAATTGTTGGGTACAACATTCTTACCTTCCTTTAACTTCCACCAAGACTCTTGTTTATTACTCCAGAATGTCTCATCCAAGTAGTTTCCGATTTTCATCCCTTGTGAGCCATTGTTAGTGAAGGTCTTTGCAACAGTTAGTAACTTCGGCCCAGTTTGTATAGACCATTGCTAATATTGGATTCCAATAGCATCTAATCGCCTTCAAAATTTTAACATTGATGTATTCTTCTTAGAAGAATGTTGGTGTTGTTAGAGGAGTTTGTAGGTGACATTCTGCCACTTTTAGTCACTATATGGTATAGCACTATTTTGTATTAAATGCTTCCTGGACGGGGGAGTGATGTGCCTTAATGCCGATGAGAGGCTCTTGATCTAGGGAACTGGATTTTTTTTATCCCGTTGGATCGAATCTGAATGCTTCCCATGTCCCAGGCACTACATGACCCCTTCGTGTTTAACGCTTCCAACTGATTAAAATCTTTCTGAAATGCATCTGTCTTTAATGACTAATGGATCTTAAGTAACACTGGTTTGAGGCAACGTAGGTGCAAAGTATGTTGGATTCTTTACAATACCTGCGGAATGCATTTTCTGGTCGACCTTGATCTTTTAATGCCAATGTGTCGGCTCTCTTGATTTTAAATCGTGTAAATTTCACAATAACAATTTTAATCAATAAAATAGGTTCCATGAAATAACTTTGGAATGTCTAATGTGATCATATATATCATAATATATATCTTTATCGGGTTATCATGGCTTCAGTCTACATAAAACACGATTTATGTGACCCAACATGTGTGTGTCCTCAAGATCATTGTAAAACTTGGTCGTCTTATACACTCGAAGCCTAAATTAAACCCACAAACTTAAATAACAAAAAAAGGCACAATACCGTGACTGGAACGATACGCAAATAAGCCGCACATAAAAGAGAGAAGCTTACGACGACGTTTCGGTCCGACTTGGACCATTGACAAAGTCACACTTAAATCTTAAACGCCGGTTAATCTTCGGATTGGTAATGCAACTTCTAAGACGCTTCAAATTCAATGCTTTGGTTTATTTAAGGATATTGATTGCTCTGAGATAACAAGAAAATGCCTCTTCAGTTTGGTTTCCAAGCTGATGATTCTTAGTGGAAGGTGTGAATTACTTATGAGCTGTTTTGGTCTTGTTTGCCTTTTAAATTGAAGAAACTAGGATGTAATTTTCCATGTGATAACTTGTCGTTTCCTCTTCCGATCCGCATCAAATATTCAACGCTAATATTTAATGCATTAGAAACTCATGCCGCACTCTGCACTATTCCAACCACTTGCACTGAGGTAGAGGGAGCTGGGGTTTTGCAGAACGGGGATAACTTTTTTAGACCACAGTATTTTTTTTTTGCCTCCGAAAGCTTCAGTAGATACCTACTGATAACTGCTGATACCTACTGATACCTGCTGATACCTACTGATACCTGCTGATACCTGCTGATACCTACTGATACCTGCTGGCAAGGATCTCGGTGAGAAATGATATTTATTATTATTATTATTATTATCATTATTATTATTATTATTATTATTATTATTATTATTATTATTATTATTATTATTATTATCATTATTATTATTATTATTATTATTATTATTATTATTATTATTATTATTATTATTATTATTATTATTATCATTATTATTATTATTATTATTATTATTATTATTATTATTATTATTATTACTATTATTATTATTATTATCATCATTATTATTATTATTATTATTATTATTATTATTATCATTATTATTATCATTATTATTATTATTATTATTTATTATTATTATTATTATTATTATTATTATTATATTATTATTATTATTATTATTATTATTATTATTATTATTATTATTATTATTATTATTATTATTATTATTATTATATTATTTTTTATTATTATTATTATTATTATTATTATTATTATTATTATTATATTATTATTATTATTATTATTATTATTATTATTATTATTATTATTATTATTATTATTATTATTTATTATTATTATTATTATTATTATTATTATTATTATTTTTATTATTATTATTATTATTATTATTATTATTATTATTATTATTATTATTATTATATTATTTATATTATTATTATATTTGATTATGTGTCTGTAATCATAATTAAACGCATACACCACTACATCTGTATAATGATGTATAATTATGGATTCCTATATAACCTTAGCAATATCTGTGATATAACTCAGTGTGGTCCATTAATGCGGCTGGTCTCCTCAGGTTGACACACCATTAATGAGGGAATCCAGCATCCATTAGAGTGCCGCTGGGAAGGTAATGTGAGGTTCATCAATTGTGCAGTTTTGACAGTGTCAGATGAGGAGATGTCAGTGGCAGTAGTGTGTTCTTGGTCTTCCACAACTGTCATCTTCCTCTCTCCTCTCTTCTCTTCTTTGTCTCTGTCTTCCTCTTCATTGTCTTTATCTTTCTCTTTTGTCTTCTTTGTGTCTTCTTTATCGTCCTTCCTTCTCTGCTTTGTCTACATCTTCCTTCCTCTTCTCTTCTTTGTCTTTATCTTCCTCTCTTTTCCTCATTGTCTCAATCTTTTTTTCTCTCTTTCTTTACTGTTCCCAAACTTCCTTGTTTTTCTATTTATCTTTTCATTTTCTCATCTCTGTTTTGTTCCCTTTCCCCTTTTTTTACCCTTTGTCTTATCTAGGTCCTGTTTTTGCCCGTCTTCTTGTACTCCTGTTTCTGTCTTCTTGTACTCCTGTTTTTGTCTTTCTGTACCCTATTTCGTATTCTCTTACCCTGTTTCTGCTTTTGTATTCCTGTTTTTTGTCTTCTTCTTACTCCTGTTTCTGTCTTTTTGTACACCGTTTATTTTCTCTGACAACCGTTTTTGTATTCTCTGTACCCTGTTTCTGTCTTTTCTGTACACCGTTTCTGTCTACCTGTACACCTGTTTCTGTCTTCCTGTACCCTGTTTCTGTCTTCTTGTATCCCCTTTTTGTCTTTTTTGTCTCCGTTTCTGCTTTCTGTACCCTGTTTCTGTCTTCTCTGTATTCCGTTTTGTTTTCTCTGTACTCCCGCTTCTGTTTTTTTTACTCCTGTTTCTGTCTTTTTCTGTACTCCGTTTCTGTCTTCTTGTAAAATTTCCCGTTTTTTTTTCTCTTTTTTCCCGTTTCTGTCTTCTCTGTATCCCTTTTCTGTCTTCTCTTATCCTGTTTCTGTTTCTCTGTATCCCGTTTCTGCATTTTCCCGTATTCCGTTTTTGTCTTTTTCTGTAATCCTTTTTTGTCTTTCTGAAATCCTGTTTCTGTCTTCTCTGTACTCCTCTTTCTGTCTTTTCTGTATTCCTGTTTTTGTCTTCTCTGTATTTCCTGTTTCTTCACTTGTCTCCTGTTTCTGTCTTCTCTGTACTCCTGTTTCTGTCTTCTCTTTTATCCTGTTTCTGTCTTCTCTTACCCTGTTTCGTTTCTCCGTATTCCTGTTTCTGTCTTTCCGTACTCCCGTTTTTGTCTTTCTGACTCCTGTTTCTGTCTTTTTCCCGTATTCCTCTTTCTGTCTTCTCGTATCCATTTCTGTCTTCTCTTTATTCCTGTTTCTGTCTTTTCTCATCCCTTTTTTTGTCTTTTCTGCACCCCGGTTCTTTTTTGTTTCCTGTTTCTGTCTTTTTGTACTCCCGTTTCTGTTTCTTTTGACTCCGTTTCAGTCTTCTCTGTATTCCTGTTTCTGTCTTCTTGTACCCTGTTTCTGTTTTTCTGGATTCTGTTTTCCTCTTCTCTTACTCCTGTTTTTGTCTCCCCTGTACTCCTGTTTTTTGTCTTCCTGTACTCTGTTTCTTCTTCCTGTATTCCCCGTTTCTGTTTCTCTGTACTCCCTGTTTCTTCTTCCCCGTACACTGTTTCTGTATTCCTGATTCCTGTTTCTGTCTTCTCTATACTCCCTTTTTTTTTTCTCTGTACTCCTGTTTTTGTCTTCTTGTTTCTCCTGTTTTTCTTCCTGTACCCTTTTCCCGTTTTTTTCTGCATTCCCCTTTTTGTCTTTCTGTACTCCTTTTCTATCTTCTCTGTACCCTTTTTGTTTCTCTTATTCCTGTTTCTTTTTTCTTGTACTCCCGTTTCTGTATTCTCTGACTCCTGTTTCGTCTTCTCTTACTCCTGTTTCTGTTTTTCCCGTACTCCCGTTTTTGTTTTCTCTTTCTCCTGTTTTTGTCTTCTCTGTATCCCGTTTCTGTTTCTCTGTCTCCCGTTTTTTGTCTTCTCTGTCACCTGTTTCTGTCTTCTCTGTATTCCTTTTCAGTCTTTCCATACTCCTGTTTCTTTCTTCTCTGTACTCCCGTTTTTTTCTTCTTGTACCCCGTTTCTGTCTTTCTTACTCCTTTCCTTTCTTTTTATTCCTGTTTCGTTTCTCTTACTCCTGTTTTTGTTTTTCTGTACTTGTTTTTGTCTTCTCTGTATCCTTTTCCTGTCTTTCTTATTCCCGTTTCGTCTTCTCTGTACCCTTTCCTGTTTTCTCTGTATTCCTGTTTTGTCTTCTCTTACTCTTGTTTTGTTCCTTGTACTCCCGTTTTGTCTTTCTGTACTCCAATTCCCGTCTTCTTGTATTCCTGTTTCGTCTTCCTTCTCCCTTTTCTTTTTTCCTGTATCCTGTTTTCTGTCTTCTCTGAAACTCCCGTTTTGTTTCTCTGTACTCCGTTTTTGCCCTTTCTGTACTCCTTTTTTTTGTTTCTATGTACTCCCGTTTCTGTCTTCTCTTTACTCCGTTTTATTCTTCTCTGACTCCTGTTTTTGTTTCTCTGTACTCCTGTTTTGTTTCTCTGACTCCTGTTCCTTTTTCTCTGCATTCCTGTTTCTGTCTTCTCTGTACTCCTTTTTTATCTTTTCTGTACTCCTGTTTTTTGTCTTCTCTGTGCTCTTGTTTTTGTCTTTTCCGATTCCTGTTTTTGTTTCCTTATCCTGTTTCTGTCTTCTTGTACACCCGTTTCTGTTTCTCTGTAAACCCGTTTTTGTATTCTCTGTACTCCTGTTTCTGTCTTTTCTGTAAAAATTTTTGTCTTTTCTGTCAAACCGTTCCCGTCTTCTCTGTACACCCGTTTCTGTCTACTCTGTAATCCTGTTTTTTGTCTTCTTTGAAATCCTGTTTTGTTCTCGTACTCCTGTTTCTGTATTTTCTGTATTCCCGTTTCTGTCTTCTCTGTATCCTGTTTTGTTTCTCTTTTACCTGTATCTGTCTTCTCTGTATTCCTGTTTCTGTCTTCTCTATACTCCTGTTTCTTTCTTCTCTGTACTCCTGTTTCTGTCTTCTCTGTACTCCTGTTTCTGTCTTCTCTGTACCCTGTTTCTGCTTCTCTGTACTCCTTTTTTTTTCTTTTATGTATCCTGTTTCTTTCTTCTCTGTACTCCTGTTTCTGTCTTCTCTGTACTCCTGTTTCATTCTTCTCTGTACTCCTGTTTTTGTCTTCTCTGTACTCCTGTTTCTGTCTTCTCTGTACTCCTGTTCCTGTCTTCTCTGCATTCCTGTTTCTGTCTTCTCTGTACTCCTGTTTCTATCTTCTCTGTACTCCTGTTTCTGTCTTCTCTGTGCTCTTGTTTCTGTCTTCTCTGTATTCCTGTTTTTGTCTTTTTCTTACTCCTGTTTCTTTTCTCTGTACACCTGTTTCTTGTTCTCTGTACACCTGTTTCTGTATTCCCCTTTACTCCTGTTTTGTCTTCCTGAAACCCTGTTCTGTTTTTCTCTGTACACCCGTCCTGTCTTCTCTGTACAACCCGTTTCCTCTACTCTGACTCCTTTTTTTCTTCTTTGTACTCCTGTTTTTGTCTACTCTGTACTCCCGTTTCTGTTTCTCTGATTCCCGTTTCCCGTCTTCTCTGTATTCTGTTTCGTCTTCTTTGTACTCCCGTTTCTGTCTTCTCTGTTCCTGTTTCATCTTTTCCCGTATTCCCCGTTTCTGTCTTCTCTGTACTCCTTTTCTTTTTTCTTTACTCCTGTTTCTGCTTCTCTGTATTCCTGTTTTTTGTTTCTCATACTCCTGTTTTTGTTTCTCTGTATTCCTGTTTCTGTCTTTCTGTATTCCCCTTTTGTCTTCTCTGTACTCCCGTTTCTGTCTCTCTGTACCCTGCTTTTTGTCTTTCTGTATTCCGTTTTTTCTTTCTGTATTCCGTTTCTGTCTTCTCTGTATCCGTTTCTGTCTTCTCTGTACTCCTGTTTCGTCTTCCTGTACTCCTGTTTCTGTTTCTCTGTACTCCCGTTTTTTGTCTTTTTGTATTCCCGTTTCTGTCTTCTCCGTACTCCCGTTTCTGTCTTCTCTTTCTCCTGTTTCGTCTTTCTGTATTTCCCCTTTCTGTTTCTCTGTCTCCTCTTTCTGTCTTTTCTGTATTCCCCGTTTCTGTCTCTCTGCCCCTCCTATTTTTGTCTTCTCTGCATCCTGTTACTGTCTTCTCTGTACTCAGTTTCTGTCTTCTCTGTACTCTGTTTTGTCTTCTCTGTACTCCTGTTTCTGTCTTTCGTATTCTGTTTGTCTTCTCTGTATCGTTTCTGTATTCTTGTTCTCCCGTTTCTGTCTTCTCTGTACTCCCGTTTCTTCTTCTCTGTACTCCGTTTCTGTCTTCTCTGTACTCCTGTTTCGTTTCTCTTATTCCTGTTTTCTGTCTTCTCTGTACTCCTGTTTTGTCTTCTTGTACCTGTTTTCTGTCTTTCTTATTCTGTTTTATCTTCTCCTACTCCTGTTTCTTTTTCTCTGTACTCCTGTTTTTGTTTCCTGTACTCCTGTTTTTGTCTTCCTGTACTCCTGTTCCGTCTTCCTGCTTCCCGTTTCTGTCTTCTCTCTCTCCTGTTTTGTCTTCTCTTATCCCGTTTTTTGTTTCTCTGCTCCTATTCCTGTTTCTGGACCTGTTTCTGTTCTCTGTACTCCCCATTCCTGTTTTCTCTGTATTTCCCGTTTCTGTCTTCTCTGTACTCTTGTTTTGTTTCCTTTCCCGTACTCCTGTTTTTGCTTTCTGACTCCAATTCCCGTTTCTCTGTATTCCTGTTTCTGTCCCTTTTCTGTACTCGTTCTGTTTTCTGTACACCCGTTTTTGTCTTCTCTGTATTTCCCGTTTTTGTTTCTCTATATCCTGTTTTTTCTTCACTGTACCCTTTTCTGTCTTCTCTGAACTCCGTTTTTGTTTCCTTACTCCTGTTTTCTGTTTCTTGTATCCTTTTTTTGTCTTATATTATCCGTTTTTTCTTCTCTGTACTCCGTTTCTGTCTTCTCTGTACTCTGTTTCATTCTTCTCTGTACTCCTGTTTCTGTCTTCTCTTATCCTGTTTCTTTGTTCTCTGTACTCCCCTTTTTGGTTTCCCCTGTACTCCCGTTTCTGTTTCTCTGTATCCTGTTTTTGTTTCTCGTACTCCTGTTTCTGTCTTTTCTGTACTTTTGCTTCTGTCTTCTCTTATTCTGTTTCTCCCTTTTCTACTCCTGTTTCTTCTTTTTGTACTCCTGTTTCTGTCTTTTCGTATTCCTGTTTCTGTCTTCTCTGTACTCCGTTTCGTCTTTTTCCCCTTTACCCTGTTTCGTCTTATTGTATTCCTTTTTCTGTCTTTCATACCTGTTTCTGTATTTTTCTGACTCCTGTTTCTGTCTTCTCTGTACCCTTTTTTCTGTCTTCCTGTATCCTCTTTCGTCTTCCTGTACTTGTTTTTGTCTTCTTTACTCCTGTTTCCGTCCCCCCCTCTGTATTCCTTTCCTGCAATTCTGTACTCCCGTTTTTGACTTCTTGTATTCCTGTTTCTGTTTCTCTGCTTCCTGTTCTGTCCTCTCTGTATCTGTTTTGTCTTCTCGGTATTCCTGTTTCTGTCTTCTCTGTACTCCTGTTTTGTTCCTCTGTCTCCTGTTCCCGTCTTTCTGCAACCTGTTTCGTCTTTTCTGTACTCCTGTTTCTGTCTTCCGGTATTCCCGTTTCTGTCTTTTGTACTTGTTTTACCCTTTTTGTATTCCGTATATGTTTCCTGTACTCCCGTTTCGTCTTCTCTGTACTCCCGTTTCTTTTTTCTCTTTAAAATACTGTTTTATTCTTCTCTGTACTTCCTTTTTCGTCTTCTTTGTTCCTGTTTCTGTCTTCCCTGAACTCCTGTTTTTGTCTTCTCGGGACTCCTGTTTTTTTCTTCTTGTACTCCTGTTTCTGTCTTTCTCTATCCCGTATCTGTTTCTTGTACTCCGTTTCTGTCTCTCTGTTATCCTGTTTTTGTCTTCCTGTATTCCTGTTTCTGTCTCTCTGTATCCCGTTTTTTCTTCTCTGTATTCCGTTTCTGTGTTTTCTGTACTCCCTTTTTTGCTTCTCTGTATTCATATTTGTCTTTCTCTACTCCTGTTTCTGTCTTCTCCTACACCCGTTTCTGTCTTTCGTATTCTTGTTTCTGTTTCTCTATCTGTTTCTGTCTTTCTTACTCCTATTTCTGTCTTCTTGTACTCCTTTTTTTGTTTCTTGTACCCTGTTTCTGTCTTTTCTGTATTCCTGTTTTAGTCTTTTCCCGTACTCCTGTTTTTGTTTCTCTGATTCCCTTTCTGTCTTCTCCGTTTCTTGTTTCTTCTTCTCTGACTCCCGTTTTTGTCTTCTCTGATTCCTTTTTCAGTTTCTCTGACTCCCCGTTTCGTCTTTCTGTACTCCGTTTCTGTCTTTCTGTATTCCTGTTTTGTCTTGTCTCTACTCCTGTTACTGTCTTCTCTGTACTCCCATTTTGTTTTCTGTATTCCCTTTTTTGTCTTCTATGTACCCCTTTTTTTGTCTTCTCTGTATTCCTGTTTTGTCTTCTCTGTATCCTTTTCGTCTTCCTTTTACTCTGTTTCTGTTTTTTCGTACTCCCGTTTCGTCTTTTCTGTTCGTTTCTGTCTTTTTTGTATCTGTTTCTGTTCTCTTTATCCTTTTCTGTCTTCTCTGTATTCCTGTTTTGCTTCTCTGTACTCCCTTTTCTTATTCTCTGTATCCTGTTTCGTCTTCTATTATCCCGTTTTGTCTTCTCTGTACTCCTGTTTTGTCTTTCTCTGTACTCCTGTTTTTTGTCTTCTCTGTATTCCTGTTTCTGTTTCCTTTTACTCCCGTTTCTGTCTTCTCTGTACTCCTGTTTCTGTTTCTCTGTATTCTGTTTCGTTTTTTCTGTACTCCTGTTCTGTCTTCTCGTATTCCCCGTTTCTGTTTCTTATTTTTTTTCTGTTTCTCTGTAATCCCTTTTTTTCTTCTCTGTACTTGTTTTTTTGTTTCTCTGTACCTTTTTTTCTGTTTCTCTGTACCTCCCGTTTTGTTTTCTCTGTATTCCGTTTCTGTTTCTCTGTACCCTGTTTCTGTCTTCCCTTACTCCCGTTTCTGTCTTCCTGTATTCCTGTTCCTGTCTTCTTGTACTCATGTTTTTTTTATTCCTGTATTCCCTTTTTTTGTCTTCCTGACTCCTGTTTCTGTCTTCCTGTACTCCTGTTTCTTCTTCTTTTTTACTCCTGTTTCTGTCTTCTCTGTATTCCGTTTTTGTTTCTCTGTACTCCTGTTTTCCCGTATTCTCTGTATTCCTCTTTTTTTCTTTCTGACTCCTGTTTCTGTCTTTTCTTACTCCTGTTTCTTTCTGTACCCTGTTTCTGTCTTCTTTGATTCTGTTTCTTTCTTCTCTGTACTCTTTTTCTGTCTTCTCTGTACACCTGTTTTGATTCTCTGTTTCCTGTTCTTTTTTCTATAAATCCTTTTTTTTCTTTCTTCTTGTATTCCTGTTTTTGTTTTTTGCACTCTTTTTTCTGTCTTCCTTTCATCCTGTTTCTGTCTTCTCTGTATCCCGTTTTTGTCTTCTCTGCACTCCTGTTTCTTCTTTTCGCACTCCCCGTTTCTGTCTCTCTGTATCCCGTTTCGTTTCTCTGTAAATTTTTTTGTCTTCTCTGTACTCCCGTTTTGCTTTTTGTCCATGTTTCTTCTTCTCTGTATCCTGTTCTGTCTTTTTGTACTCATGTTTCTTCTTCTTTTCCTGTTCTGTTTCTTGTACTCCTGTTTCTGTTTTCTGCACTCCTGTTTTGTCTTCTTGCATCCTTTTCGTTCTTCTCTGTACTCCCGTTTCTGTCTTTTCGTATCTTGTTTTGTCTTCTCTGTACTCCCGTTTCGTCTTTCTGTCTCTTGTTTTTGTCTTCTCTGTCTCATGTTTCGTCTTCTCTGTACTCCTGTTTCTGTCTTCTCTGTACTCCTGTTTCTGTCTTCTCTGTACTCCTGTTTCTGTCTTCTCTGTACTCCTGTTTCTGTCTTCTCTGTACTCCTGTTTCTGTCTTCTCTGTACTCTTGTTTCTGTCTTCTCTGTACTCATGTTTCTGTCTTCTCTTACTCCTTTTTTTCTTCTCTGTATAGTTTCTGTCTTCTTGTACTCTGTTTTCTGTCTTCTCTGTATTCCCGTTTCTGTCTTCTCCGTATCCTGTTTCTGTTTCTTGTACTCCTGTTTCGTCTTTCTGATTCCTCTTTTTGTCTTCTCTGTACTCCCCTTTTTTTCTTCTCTGTATTCCTGTTTCTGTCTTTTCTGCACTCCTATTTCTGTTTTTCTGCCTCCCGTTTCTGTTTCTCTGTATCATTTTTCTTTTTTCCCTTTCTCCTGTTTCTGTCTTCTCTGTACTCCTGTTTCTGTCTTCTCTGTATTCCTGTTTCTGTCTTCTCTGTACTCCTGTTTCTTTCTTCTCTGTACTCCTGTTTCTGTCTTCTGTACTCCTGTTTCTGTTTCTCTGTATCCTGTTTCTGTCTTCTTTACCCTGTTTCTGTCTTCTCTGTATTCCCGTTTCTTTTCTCTGTACTCCTTTTTGTCTTTCTGTACACCTGTTTTTGTCTTCTCGATTCCTGTTTCAGTCTTCTCCCTATCCTGTTTCTTTCTTCTCTTACTCCTTTTTTTTTCTCTGTTTCTGTTTCGTCTTCCGTACTCCCGTTCCTGTCTTCTCTGCATTCCTTTTTTTGCTTTCTCTACCCTGTTTCTGTCTTTCTGTATCCTGTTCTGTCTTCTCTGTACTCTATTCCTGTATTTCTGTATTCCTTTTCTGTCTTCTCTTATCCTATTCGTTTTCTCTGATTCCTGTTTCTGTTTCTCTGTACCTTGTTTCTGTCTTCTCGTACTCCTGTTTCTGTCTTTTTCTGTACTCCAATTCCTGTCTTCTCTTATTCCCGTTTTTTTTGTCTTTCTGTACTCCCGTTTCTGTTTTTCTGTACACCTTTTCTGTCTTCTCTTATTCCCGTTCTGTCTTCTCTATACTCCTTTTCTTTTTCTCTGTACTCCTGTTTTGCTTCTCGAACTCCTGTTTTGTCTTTCTTACTCCCGTTTCTGTCTTCTCTTATCCTTTTTTTCTTATTGTACTCCCGTTCTTTCTTCCTGTACTCCTGTTTCTGTCTTCTCTGTACTCCTGTTTCATTTTCTCTGTACTCTGTTTCGTCTTTTCCCGTATCCTGTTTCTTTGTTTTTCGTACCCTGTTTTTGTTTCTCGTACTCCCTTTTCTGTCTTCTCTGTACTCCTGTTTCTTCTTCTCTGTACTCCCGTTTCTGTCTTCTCTGTACTTTTGCTTCTGTCTTCTCTGTATTCTTTTTTCTCTTTCTCTTACTCCTGTTTCTGTCTTCTCTGTCTCCTGTTTTTTGTCTTCTCTGTATTCCTGTTTCTGTCTTCTCTGTATCCTGTTTTGTTTTTCTCTGTACACCCGTTTCTGTTTATCTGTATTCCTTTTTCTGTTTCTCAAAACTCTTTTTCTGTATTCTCTGTATCCTTTTCTGCTTCTCTGTCTCCTGTTTCTGTCTTCTTGTATCCCCTTTCGTCTTCTCTGTACTCCTGTTTTTGTTTCTCTGTACTCTGTTTCCGTTTTCGTTTCCTGTTCTGCAATATCTGTACTCCTGTTTTTGACTTCTCTGTATTCCTGTTTTTGCTTCTCTGCATTCCTGTTTCGTCCTTTTTACTCCGTTTCTGTCTTTTCGGGATTCCTGTTTCTGTCTTTCTGTACTCCCGTTTCTGTCTCCTCTGTACCCCTGTTCCCCTCTTCTCTGCAATCCGTTTGTCTTTCTGTACTCCGTTTTTTCTTCTCGGTATTCCTGTTTGTCTTCTCTGTACTTTGATTCATTCTCTGATTCCCTGTATATGTCTTCTCTGTATTTCCCGTTTTTGTCTTCTCTTACTCCTGTTTCTGTCTTCTCTTACTACTGTTTTTATTTTTCTCTGTCTCCTGTTTCTGTTTCTTTGTCTCCTGTTTCTGTTTTTCCCGAACTCCCGTTTCGTCTTCTCGGTATCCTGTTTCTGTCTTCTCTGTACTCCTGTTTCTGTCTTCTCTGTACTCCTGTTTCTGTCTTCTCTGTACTCCTGTTTCTGTCTTCTCTGTACTCCTGTTTCTGTCTTCTCTGTATTCCTGTTTCTGTCTTCTCTGTACTCCTGTTTCTGTCTTCTCTGTATTCCCGTTTCTGTGTTTTCTGTACTCCCGTTTCTTTCTTCTCTGTATTCATGTTTTGCTTCTCTCTACTCCTTTCTTCTTCTCTCTACACCTGTTCTGTCTTCTTGTATTTTTGTTTCTGTCTTCTCAGTACTCCGTTTCTGTTTCTCTGTACTCCCATTTCTGCTTTTCTGTACTCCTTTTTTGTCTTCTCTTACTCCCGTTTCTGTCTTTTCTGTATTTTGTTTCAGTTTCTCTGTATCTTTTCTGTCTTTTGTATTCCAGTTTCTGTCTTCCCGTACTCTGTTTTTGTTTTTCTCTGTACTCCGTTTCTGTCTTCTCTGATTTTGTTTCAGTCTTCTCTGAACTCCTGTTTCAGTCTTCTCTGTACCCTGTTTTGTTTCTCTGTATTTTCCGTTTCTTTTTGTCTCTACTCCTGTTTCTGCTTCTCTGTACCCCATTTGTCTTCTCTGTATTTCCGTTTCTTTTCTATGTACTCTGTTTCTGTTTCTTGTATTCCCGTTTTTTTGTCTTCTCGTTTCCCTGTTTCTGTCTTTTCTGTACTCCCTTTTTTGTCTTCTCTTTTTCTGTTTCGTCTTCCTGTATTCCTGTTTCTTCTTTTTTGTATTCCCGTTTCTGTCTTCTCTTTACTCCTTTTCTGTCTTCTCTGTATTCCTTTTTTGTCTTCTCGTCTCTTTTTTTGTATTCTCTGTACTCCGTTTCGTCTTCTATGTACTCCTGTTTCTGTTTCCTGTACTCCTGTTTCTGTCTTCTCTGTACCCTGTTTCTGTCTTTTCTGAAAAAAATTTCCTGTTTCTGTCTTCTTGTACTCCTGTTTTTTGCTTCCTTACTCCTGTTTCGTCTTCCTGTACTTTGTTTCTGTCTTTTCTGTACTCCTTTTCGCTTCTCTGTATTCCTGTTTCTGTCTTCTCGTATTTTTTTCTGTATTCTTGTACTCCCGTTTTTTGTCTTCTCGTACTCCGGGTTTTTGTCTTCTCTGTACTCTTGTTTTTTCTTTTCTGTACTCCTGTTTCTGTTTCTTGTATTCCTGTTTCTGTCTTCTCTGTATAGTTTCTGTCTTTTCCCCGTATCCTGTTTCTGTTTCTCTGTATTCCTGTTCCTGTCTTCCTGTATATGTTTTTTTCTCTGTATTCCCGTTTCTGTCTTCTCTCACCCTGTTTTGTTTTCTCTTACCTGTTTCTGTTTCTTTGTACTCCTGTTTCTGTCTTTCTGTATTCCTGTTTTGTTTTCTGTACTCCTGTTCCTGTATTCTCTGTATTTTCCCCTTTTTTTTTGTCTGTACTCCTTTTCTGTCTTCTCGTACTCCGTTTCTTTTCTGTACTCCTGTTTTGGGCTTCTTGTATCATGTTTTTTCTTCTCTGTACTCTTTTTTCTGTTTCTCTTACACCTTTTTGACCTTTTCGTATTCCTGTTCTTTTTCATATACTCCTGTTTTTTCTTCCCCTGTATTCCTGTTTCTGTCTTCTCTGCACTCTTTTTTTTCTTCTTCTCTGCACTCTGTTTCTGGGCTTTCTGTACTCCCGTTTCTGCTTCTCTGCACTCCTGTTTCTGTCTTCTCTGCACTCCCGTTTTTTCTTTTTCTGTACTCCTTTTTGTCTTCTCTGTACTCAGTTTTGTCTTCTTGTACTCCTGTTTCTGTTTCCTGTACTCTTTTTGTCTTCTCTGTACCTTGTTTCTGTCTTTCTGTACTCATGTTTCTGTCTTCTTTAAATCCTGTTTCTGTCTTCTCTGTACTCCTTTTCTGTCTTTCTGCACTCCTGTTTCTGTCTTTTCTGCCTCCGTTTTTTCTTCTCTTACCCCCGTTTCTGTCTTCTCTGTCTCTTGTTTTTTGTCTTCTCTGTACCCCGTTTCTGTTTCTCTGTATCTTGTTTTGTCTTTTCTGTACTCATGTTTCTGTCTTCTCTGTACTCCCCCGTTTCGTCTTCTCTGTATCATGTTTCTGCTTCTCTGTACTCCTGTTTTTTGTTTTTCTGTAACTCCGTTTCTGTTTCTCTGTACTCTTGTTTTGTCTTTTCCCGTACTCTTGTTTTTGTCTTCTTGTACTCATGTTTCTGTCTTCTCTGTACTCCTGTTTCTGTCTTCTCTGTACTCATGTTTCTGTCTTCTCTGTACTCCTGTTTCTGTCTTCTCTGTACTCCTGTTTCTGTCTTCTCTGTACTCTTTTTCTGCTTTCTGTACTTTCCCGTTTCTGTCTTCTTGCACTCCGTTTTGTCTTTCTCTGCACTCCCGTTTCTGTCTTCTCTGTACTCCCTTTTTTGTTTCTCTTACTCCTGTTTCTGTCTTCTCTCACTCCCGTTTTTGTCTTCTCTGCACTCCCGTTTCTGTCTTCTCTGTACTCCTGTTTTGTTTCTCTGTCTCGTTTCTGCTTTCTTTCTCTTTTTCGTTTCTCGTACTCCCGTTTTTGTCTTCTCTGTACCCTGTTTCTGTTTCTTGTACTCTTTTTTTGTCTTCTCTGTATTCCTGTATTTTATTTAAAAAGATATTTTTTGATCTCTTGATTTTTTTTCCTGTTTTTCCCGAGTCCCCAAATTAAAAAAAGTTTTTTAATTGGGACTCTGAGGGGGGAGAACGTATCCCCCCCCATCCCCCACCCCGGGGAGGACTGTATCCCCCCCATCCCCCACCCGGGAGGACTGTATCCCCCCCATCCCCCCCGGGGGGGGACCCGTTCCCCCCCATCCCCCCACCCCGGGGAGGGCTGTATCCTCCCCCCCCCTCACCCCGGGGGGACTGTATCCTCCCCCCCCCTCACCCCGGGGGTTACTGTATCCTCCCATCCCTCACCCCGGGGGTACTGTATCCCCCCCCATCCCCACCCCCGGGGGGGCTGATTCCCCCCCATCCCTCACCCCGGGGAGGGGTGCATCCTCCCATCCCCCACCCTGGGGGGGACTTATCCTCCCCCTCCCTCACCTCGGGGGAACTGTATCCTCCCCCTCCCTCACCCCCCGGGGTTACTGTATCCCCCCACCCTCACCCCGGGGGGACTGTATCCTCCCCATCCCCTCACCCCGGGGGGAACTGATCCCCCCCATCCCTCCCTCGGGGAGAACTGTATCCTCCCCATCCCTCACCCCGGGAAGGCTGTATCCTCCCCTCCCCACCCCGGGGGGGACTGTATCCTCCGACCTCCCCCCGGGGAGGGCGCATCCTCCCCCTCCTCACCCGGGGAGGACTGTATCCCCCCCATCCTCCCCCCGGGGGGGACTGTATCCTCCCCATCCCTCACCCCGGGGGGGAACTGTATCCTCCCCATCCCCACCCCCCCGGGGTTACTGTATCCTCCCATCCCTCACCCCGGGGGGGACTGCATCCTCCCCATCCCTCACCCCCGGGGGGACTGTATCCTCCCCATCCCTCACCCCGGGGAGGACTGTACCCCCCCTCCCCACCCCGGGGAGGAGTATCCCCCCCCATCCTCACCCCGGGGGGGACTGTATCCTCCCCTTCCCTCACCCCGGGGGGGCTGTATCCTCCCATCCTCACCCCGGGGAGGACTGTATCCTCCCCATCCCTCACCCCGGTAGGACTGTATCCTCCCCATCCTCACCCCGGGGAGGACTGTATCCTCCCCATCCCTCACCCCGGTAGGACTGTATCCTCCCCATCCCTCACCCCGGGGAGGACTGTATCCTCCCCATCCTTCACCCCGGGGAGGACTGTATCCTCCCCATCCCTCACCCCGGGGAGGACTGTATCCTCCCCATCCCTCACCCCGGTAGGACTGTATCCTCCCCATCCCTCACCCCGGGGAGGACTGTATCCTCCCCATCTTTCACCCCGGGGAGGACTGTATCCTCCCCATCCCTCACCCCGGGGAGGACTGTATCCTCCCCATCCCTCACCCCGGGGAGGACTGTATCCTCCCCATCCCTCACCCCGGGGAGGACTGTATCCTCCCCATCCCTCACCCCGGGGAGGACTGTATCCTCCCCATCCCTCACCCCGGGGAGGACTGTATCCTCCCCATCCCTCACCCCGGGGAGGACTGTATCCTCCCCATCCCTCACCCCGGGGAGGACTGTATCCTCCCCATCCCTCACCCCGGTAGGACTGTATCCTCCCCATCCCCACCCGGGAGGACTGTATCCTCCCCATCCCTCACCCCGGTAGGACTGTATCCTCCCCATCCCTCACCCCGGGGAGGACTGTATCCTCCCCATCCCTCACCCCGGTAGGACTGTATCCTCCCCATCCCTCACCCCGGTAGGACTGTATACTCCCCATCCCTCACCCCGGTAGGACTGTATCCTCCCCATCCCTCACCCCGGTAGGACTGTATCCTCCCCATCCCTCACCCCGGTAGGACTGTATCCTCCCCATCCCTCACCCCGGGGAGGACTGTATCCTCCCCATCCCTCACCCCGGGGAGGACTGTATCCTCCCCATCCCTCACCCCGGTAGGACTGTATCCTCCCCATCCCTCACCCCGGGGAGGACTGTATCCTCCCCATCCCTCACCCCGGTAGGACTGTATCCTCCCCATCCCTCACCCCGGTAGGACTGTATACTCCCCATCCCTCACCCCGGTAGGACTGTATCCTCCCCATCCCTCACCCCGGTAGGACTGTATCCTCCCCATCCCTCACCCCGGTAGGACTGTATCCTCCCCATCCCTCACCCCGGGGAGGACTGTATCCTCCCCATCCCTCACCCCGGGGAGGACTGTATCCTCCCCATCCCTCACCCCGGTAGGACTGTATCCTCCCCATCCCTCACCCCGGGGAGGACTGTATCCTCCCCATCCCTCACCCCGGTAGGACTGTATCCTCCCCATCCCTCACCCCACTTGCTTCTGGCTGGGTGGTGATATATCTCCTTTATAGTATAATAATAAGATATTATATCATTTATAGTAATAATAAGGTATTAAATGGACCCCAATGGAAATAATTCACTTCGTCTGACTTTTTTGGGTCATCCCAGGTTCTGTACACATATTCTGCTATATATATGTAGACCAGTAAGCCTTACCTCCGTAGTGGGAAAATTTATGTAATCAATAATTGAAGAAGCAATTCGTAGCCATCTTGATAGACACAGATTGATTAATGAATCTCAACACGGTTTTACGAAGGGGCGTTCCTGTCTTACGAATTTACTAACTTTTTTTCACTAAGGTGTTTGAGGAGGTAGATCATGGTAATGAATATGATATTGTGTATATGGACTTCAGTAAAGCTTTCGACAGAGTTCCACATCAGAGGCTATTGAGGAAACTTAAGGCACAGAATAAGAGGATAAATTTTTTCCTGGGTAGAGGCATGGCTGACAAATAGGCAGCAGAGAGCTTGCATAAATGGGGAGAAATGAGAATGGGGGCACGTCACAAGCGGTGTTCCTCAGGGGTCAGTGTTGCGCCCGTTGTTGTTCACAATTTAAATAAACGACATAGATGAGGGAATAAATAGCGACATAAGCAAATTTGCTGATGACACAATAATAGGCCGTCCAATTCATTCTAATGAGGACACTAGAGCACTCCAGGATGATTTGAGTAGACTGATGCAATAATCGGAGAAGTAGCAGATGCAATTTAATATAGACAAACGCAAAGTCCTAAATGTTGGACAACAAAATAACCATGCGACATATAAACTAAATAATGTAGATCTTAATACTACTGATTGCGAAAAGGATTTAGGAATTCTGGTTAGCAGTAATCTAAAACCAAGACAACAGTGCATTAGTGTTCGCAATAAAGCTAGCAGAATCCTTGGCTTCATATCAAGAAGTATAAATAATAGAAGTCCTCAGGTTGTTCTTCAACTCTATATATCCTTGGTTAGGCCTCATTTAGACTATGCTGTACAGTTCTGGTCACCGTATTACAGAATGGATATAAATGCACTGGAAAACGTGCAAAGGAGGATGACAAAGATGATCCCATGTATCAAGAAATCTTCCCTATAAGGAGAGACTGAGGGTCCTGAATCTGCACTCTCTCGAAAGGCGTAGAATTAGGGGGGATATGATCGAGGTGTATAAATGGAAAACAGGAATAAATAAAGAGGATGTAAATAGCGTGCTGAAAATTTCCAGCCAAGACAAGACTCGCAGCAATGGTTTCAAGTTGGAAAAATTCAGATTCAGGAAGGATATAGGAAAGCACTGGTTTGGTAATAGAGTTGTGGATGAGTGGAACAAACTCCCGAGTACAGTTATTGAGGCTAAAACGTTGTGTAGTTTTAAAAATAGGTTAGATAAATACATGAGTGGGTA
Organism: Cherax quadricarinatus; assembly: GCF_026875155.1. NCBI lineage: Eukaryota > Metazoa > Arthropoda > Malacostraca > Decapoda > Parastacidae > Cherax > Cherax quadricarinatus. Next base: position 44,393,333 of record NC_069419.1, on the reverse strand, counting down.
TGGGTGGGTGTGAGTTGGACCTGACCAGCTTGTGCTACTAGGTCGGATGCCGTGCTCCTCCCTTAAGTGGAAGTGACCTGACTAGGTAGGTCATTGGGCTAATCCGGTGGGGGGGGACATGGACCTGCTTCGCATGGGTCAGTAAGCCTGCTGCAGTGTTCCTTCTTTCTTATGTTATTATTCCAGTTCCAAACTTCAGGAACATTCCAGTTCCAAATTTCACTAGCATTCCAGTTCCAAACTTCAGGAACATTCCAGTTCCAAACTTCGCCAAGAGAACATTCCGCTGCCAAACTTTAACAACCATAGACCAGTAAATAACTACCTTACAATTGAAACAAGAAAAACAACATTAATATACTAGCAGTGAAGAATACACAAACAAGTGACTGATATTCTCCTCTTACACACACACACACACACACACACACACACACACACACACACACACACACACACACACACACACCAGCCTCCAGTCTAGCCACCCACACCAGTCACAACACTCAGGACGACCGATTTGCATGTCTAGTATCAAAATCAATATTATTTTGCACGTCTGATATCAAAATCAATGTTAATTTGCATGTCTAACATCAAGATCAATGTTAACTTGCATGTCTAACATCAATATTAATGTTAATTTGCATGTGTAATATCAAAATCCTTGTTAATTTGCGTCTAATTACAAAATCAATGTTAATTTCTATGTCTAATTTAAAAATCAATGCTAATTTACATATCTAATATCAAAATCAATGATAATCTGCATGTCTAATTACAAAAATCAATGTTAATCTGCGGTCATCAAGAGAGGTCGTCCTCTGCAAGCACGTTATATAAGGTCTTCGTTAAGGAGACCAGGCATCTTACCCAGCTCATTTGCATACAGTAATTAAAGGAGTTATTGTAACGACTCAGTCCAGGGACGGCGTAAATATGTTTAGTTATTCTGGGACACTGAGAAAGACGCTGGGTCACTAGACTGAGGTCACAGCTCGGTGTTAGGGTCACAGCTCGGTGCTTGGGGTCACAGCTCGATGCTAGGGTCAGAGCACGGTGCTAGGGTCAAAACATGGTACTAGGGGTCAGAGCATGGGTACTAGGGTCACAGCATGGTACTAGGGGTCATAGCATGATACTAGGGTCACAGCATGATACTAGGGTCACAGCATGGTACTAGAGTCACCGCATGGTTCTAGGGTCACAGCATGGTACTAGGGTCATAGCATGGAACTAGGGGTCACAGCATGGTTCTAGGGCCACAGCATCGTACTATGGGTCACACCATGGTATTAGGGGTCACACTATGGTACTAGGGGTCACAGCATGGTACTAAGGGTCATAACATGGTGCTAAAGGTCACAGCATGGTACTAGGGTCACAGCATGGTACTAGGGTCACAGCATGGTACTAAGGGTCACAGCATGGTACTAGGGTCACAGCATGGTACTAAGGGTCACAGCATGGTACTAGGGGTCACAGCATAGTACTAGGGGTCACAGGACGATACTAGGGTCACAACATGGTACTAGGGGTCACAGTATGGTACTAGGGTCACAGCATGGTACTAGGGGTCACAGTATGGTGCTAGGGTCACAGCATGGTACTAGGGGTCACAACATGGTACTAGGGGTCACAGCATGGTATTAGGGTCACAGCATGGTACTAGGGGTCACAGCATGGTACTAGGGTCACAGCATAGTACTAGGGGGTCACAGCACGGTACTAGGGTCACAACATGGTACTAGGCGTCACAGCATGGTACTAGGGGTCACAGTATGGTACTGAGATGACAACATGGCACTGGCGTCACAACACAGCACAGATGATAGAGCAGATATAGCTTTACACTGAGGTTACGACATGGTCCCGTGGTCACAGCATGGCCTTGAGGTTACAACTAAGGTTACGGCATGGCCCTGAGTTTACAGTATAGTCATGAGATAACATCCTGGCCCTGAGATTATAACATGGCCCTGAGATAACAGTATGACCCAGAGATAACATCATGGCCCTGAGATAACATCATGGCCTTGAGATTACAACATGGCCCTGTGATAACAGTATGGCCCTGAGATAACATCATGGCCCTGAGATAACATCATGGCCCTGAGATTGCAACATGGCCCTGAGATTACATCATGGCCCTGAAATAACATCATGGCCCTGAAAAAAGTTCAAATCTGATGGGGTGAAACATCCCTAACTATCACCCCAAGACCACCAGCTCCTGAGATACAAGTAACAAGGTTTGATCTGAGGAAGGTAAGGTCAGCTCCGATTCCCTGGATCAGGAGCCTCCTCAGAAGCCCCAGCAGGACACAGAAAGAATAACAAGAGCTGTTGTAGCCGAGGTACTCAGAGGCGCCGTCAAGAACTCTTTTGAAGACTCTGGTAAACTCGGCCACTCTTCAACACCCTTTGATCCTGATGCCATCACCCCCTCCCCCCTTCCCCTAGCCCCATGTCCCCTTACCCTACTGAACCTCGCCCTCTCACCCCTCCTCAACTCCTCCTACTCCTCCTTCTCCTCCTCCTCCTCCTCCTACCCCTCTGGAAGCTCCGGCCACCCCTTCCATCCCTCCTGTTTTTCTCTTCCTCCACCAGTCCCTCTTGACATTTCGTTCTTCACCGCCTCCCTCCCTTATTTAATCACTGCCTCCCTCCCTCCCTTCCTTCATTACCACCTTCCATCTCCGCCTTCATTCCGTTTTTCATCACCACCTGTCTTCCATCTCCTCCTTCCTTCCTACTTCCATCACCACCTCCCTCCCCTCTTCCCCCTCCCCTCATTGCCTCTTAGAACGTGCAGTGAGCTACGTGTTTCATTACGCGCCGAGTGACACTTCCCATTCTGTGGACTCGAACTGATGGGCCTCTTCATCGCCAGGGTAATGGGTAATTCCCTTCGTCATAATCACCATCAGTGTTGATTCCTCTCGGGGTCATATTTTTCCCCAGCTTCGTATCTTGCGATCTTTTGTAAGCAGCTGCGGTTCTTGACGTTGAACGTTCATGTTTGCAACATTGTGTTCTTGTTTAGTAGGCAATATTGCAATATGTGTAACAAGAGATGAAATAACGTGTTTGCAGCAAGAATACGTGAATGACATGACCTGGAAAGAATATTTATGGCTAAAAACTTGACATAAATGTGCGCGAAAACACATCTCCTGGCGAGGTACAAGGATGTATTGTTCTACTGATGCCTGGAATATGATGATGTCCCGGGAAATGAACGAGATGATGCTGAGGCAAAGGCTGCTCTAACGAGCCTGCTCGATAAGATACTATGCTCTATAGCTGGACTATGAGGTCACTCTAAGGTAAGAGACTATAGCAGAGTCTTGTACTGCAGTGATCTCACATTCCTTATCCATAAATATGACCTCGGGAAGTGCTCTTAGTTTTAAGGGACTGGAAACCTATCCAAACCAGCAGCAAGATTCAGACTTAACAAATGATGTTGGGTAGCATGCAACACCAGCATCATTTGCCGGGTCTGTACATACAGTGGATGTACTTAAAGGGCATTAACTTACGTAGATAAATGGTTCAGAGAACTGGAAACTTGATAAATTACAAACATGTGCAACACTTGGGTAACTTTACTGAGGAAACTTTTCGCCACACAGTAGCTTCATCAGTCCTAAATAATCCATTAGCAATCACTTACATTCCACAAGACTCACTGCAACACACACAGCGTCCAATGCCAAAAAAGGTCACGAAAAGGGTGCAAATGGACAACATCAGTGTTATCCAGTAGCCAGGAAACAGTTCTGACATGAATTCCATCAAGAAATGAGATGAAAGCGAAGGTTCATTTCAAAGACAAATCACCGGCGCAGCGCTTAGAAGAGATAAACAAAATCTACTTTCAAGAAATAGGTTTAAATTACTTTAAAAACTGAAACTGCTGATTAAATCACATACAAACATTACCAAATATTTAAAAAATTAGATAAAATTTGGTTTCTCTTAAACTTTATTGTACGTTACTAGAAATTCCTTTATAATCTGTCAGTGGCATTTACAAAGTCAGAAAAGTGTCTGGCAGGACGTGGTTCACCTCTTTTATGAGCGAAAGTCACTTTGAGAAGAATCTTTGCCGACTGAGGATCAGGTACATGCATCTCCATAAACACTTGTTCGCAGGTGCACTTGCCCCTCTGTGTGTAGCTCGTTGCGGGCAGTTAGATATGAAAGTTGTTTGAACAGCTTAGTCCTTTCTGTCACCGTCATGGTGTTTTTAATTACCGAGATGCCCGCAGAGACCTCGGGAACATTGTAGTCTTCTGACAATAATAATGTAATGAGATTTTTAATCGACGCTGGTTATTTTAACTTGGTTTCATAATATTTGTGTTGATCATTATATTCATGTTAATAGTTTTTTATTCTTTGTTAGTTTTATTTATATTATTATTGTGTGTTGTGTATATCTTTAATGCTAAGAACGTTGCTCTTCAAATGTCACTACTTCTATAAATGCAAAGAAATAAGTACACACACAAACAAACGACATCATTTGCTGGGCCTGTACATACAGCGAAAAGGCGGGGCCAGGAGCTGTGAATCGACTCCTGCAAACACAACTAGGCGACTACACGCACACACACAGGCAAGAGTGATAACATTAAAGGCTGCTAGCGGCACAAGGTTAACTAAACCGGAGACTGTTACACAGCCACATTAGTTACGTGTTGAGAATAAAGAACCAACTGATAATACTGAAAAAGAAAGTAGGAGAGCAATGACGAATAACAATGAGGCTAAAGTGAATTAAACAGCGATTCCATGAGATATTCTCTGGGACGAACTGAGTAGTAGAGAGCAGAAGAGAAAAGTCACTTCTACTGGGTGACAACAACTCAAGAGTGGGTGAAGTGAAGAAGCTGCTGAGTGAATTGGAAAAGTTGACAAGGAACTTTGGTCTTGAGAGAGAGGAAGCAAGCGCAGTTCACACCGCTAGCAGAAATCTACAAGTTCTTGGAGACGAGGCACCTTCAGGAAAGTTGGAAAACAGCAAATGGTCGGTCTGGGTGCAGACCAGTCTACACTGTGTGATGGTCAGTGTTGGTGCTGACCTGTCTACACTGTGTGATGGTCAGTGTTGGTGCTGAGACGTCTACACTGTGTGATGGTCAGTGTTGGAGCTGACCTGTCTACACTGTGTGATGGTCAATGTTGGTGCTGAGACGTCTACACTGTGTGATGGTCAATGTTGGTGCTGAGACGTCTACACTGTGTGATGGTCAATGTTGGTGCTGAGAACTTCTACACTGTGTGATGGTCAATGTTGGTGCTGAGACGTCTACACTGTGTGATGGTCAGTGTTGGTGCTGAGACGTCTACACTGTGAGATGATGCTTATTGAGGTAACAAAGACATCCATGTGACCTGTGACGGGTTTCGAGAGTTTTCCCTACCCTTGCAACCCGGCTTTGGGCCAGGCTTTTTTCGCTGAGCGCCTATTTAACCAGGCTGTTGTTGTTGCCGGCCTGATGACCCACATCACAGCCTTGTTAATCCGACACTTAACGGAGAGAGTGATCCAGTTCTCTCTTGAAAACTTCTACACGTGTTTCGGCGGTATTTTTTGATATCGTCTGTTAGCAGGTTGAAGTCTTGGACCACAGATGTTGACACAGCGTTCTCTCACTATGTTCATAGCTCCCCAGCGTTTCACTGGGTATATTTTATAATGAGAGGAGATCATCCCTGGAGAGGCATGACAGTATGACAACCAGCACGTACTGCCGATCGTTTAGTACTGCCGAACGTTTAGAAAGACACGTGAGCAAACACTGGGACGTATTTATTAGAAAACGTTTCGGTCCTGGGACCTTGGTCATGTGTTCAATGTCCCAGGGCCGAAACCTTTGCTGACGTGTCTATCTAAACCAGTTTGCCGGTATCTACTACCAAGGTTTATACAACTACTGAACGTCTTCCACAGAGTAACAAAGACAACATAGGAGAGGAAGGATTGTGAGGGCTACCTATTCTTACACTGCAAGAAACTAGTCATATTGGAAAAGCATATTGGGATGAGGGGAGGAAAGAACTTCGCTAGATGAAGGACAGGTTTTGGTTAGTTTATGGAAGGAGACAGAGTGGAGGAGGAGATATTGAGCTGGAAGAGGAGATAGTGAGCTGGAAGAGGAGATATTGAACTGGAGGAGGAGATATTGAGCTGGAAGAGATATTGAGCTGGAAGAGGAGATATTGAACTGGAGGAGGAGATACTGAGCTGGAGGAGGAGATATTGAGCTGGAGGAGGAGATACTGAGCCGGAGGAGGAGATATTTAGCTGAAGGAGGAGATATTGAGCTGGAGGAGGAGATATTGAGCTGGATGAGCGTGGTGAAGACACTGAGGATAATAAATACGTAGAGGACAGAGCGATTCACCAGTAAACCAAAGTTTAGACGACGTTTTGGTCTGTTTTAGACCCTTATTAAGTCGCGAGTGATGATAGTCCATGAAAGAGTGAATTGCCTAAAATTTCATCCCCAAACTGCTGGGAAGTTGTGAACTTATACAGCCACTGTAGTGTCTGTTATTCTACAAGACAGGAAACCTACAAGAGGACCTGGACATACTGTCTTATGGTGAGACTGGTGGCTGCTTGACTTCAGCCTTGATAAGCACATAACTATGAATTTCGGGGAAGGAAAGAAAGTACTGGATACAGATTACTTGTTGATGAGTACACTGAGACTATCGCACGGCGGCTCTGGAGAGATCACACACTAACGAATATTTTAAAATTGTTCTGGTAATTCTTTAAGTTCCTGGATTTGAATAGAAACCTAGAGAGTGTACTTGCTGTGAGTGGAGGAGAAAACAGAGGTGCAAGGGAATGCAAGATGTCCAGCTATAAATGAAAATTAATTTCCTTTTGGGACCAAATGAAAGTCGATAGAATTGCTTGGATCTTCATAAAGAAGGAACGAGAGGTAAAAGTTGGAGCAGCTACCATAGAAACAGCCCGATTTTCCAGGTGACATATGTTGTCAAAGCAACATATGTCACCTGATGAGAATACCGTAATTTGGTTATACGTGTGTTCCTTTGGGAAGGCATCAGCAGTACCTGGAGTTACTATTCCAGCTTCAGCAATGGCTGATGGCCAACCAGAAACTTTTATGAGGTCACCAAAAGATGTGAACACCTGTTTTTTAAAATGAAATTCTAATAACATTACAACTGTACTACCGAATATTGGAGAGTACGCCAAGTGAAGGTTTTCCATCAGTGCGTAAACTGACTGGTGGAGAGTGATCACAGGCATCTGCTCTTAAATAACAAAAAAAAAGGAACAATACCGTGACTGGAAAGATACACAAATAACCCGAGGGTTATTTGTGTAGCATCTGCCCTTGATTTAAGTAGTCTGTGCTCTTGATAACCAGCTGTAGGACCATTGCTGGGTCATTTAACAATTGTTTAAAAATCGGAAAAAGGCTACGAAAGGGAGAACTTCAGAAACATGAGAACCATGTTGAGCACGCCATGAGATGCAAGGGTTTTCAGTCTCACCTTTATGCTCTCCAAGAAGCCAACATTCTGCCCATTCTGCTTCCTTTGGGCTCTCTTCGGCAAGAATATCTAGGTCATAGTGAGTTATCCTGTATAATTCTTGAGGTGAATCATTCAGTCTGACACAAAGTTGAGGAATTTTTGTCAGGCAGAATTATTTTATTACATCCAGTTTCTGGAATTGACGAGTCTCTGCATGACTGTAACACTGAAACTGTGATACCATGAAATGATACCCAAGACGAAGATGAAAACTGATCATGATCAATGTTTTTCACTTTCCTTGAAAAGGTCACAATGGAGATCAGGAGGAGTGATAACTCCCTTAGTGTGCGAGTGCAAGAGTACTCCCAGTGGAAATATAAACACATATGCAGTATAATGTGATCCTTTATTTATTTATTTATTTATTTATTTTCAATTTGAGCACACATACAGAGGTTTCACCCACGTTTCACCCACACAGTGGGCTTTTTCAAGTCACACACAGATCTACCTGGGGTGGAAGGTACGGGAGTATTTATAGTCATGTTCAGAATGTTGAGGTCAGGTGGAGAATGCTGCATCTGATGATCTACCGGGTGGAGTTATAGAGTCTTGGGTAGCTTGGCAGGGGTATTGGACAAGTTGACAAGCTACCCAAGACTCTATAACTCCACCCGGTAGATCATCAGATGCAGCATTCTCCACCTGACCTCAACATTCTGAACATGACTATAAATACTCCCGTACCTTTCCACCCCAGGTAGATCCGTGTGTGACTTGAAAAAGCCCACTGTGTGGGTGAAACGTTGTCAATAAAGGATCCCATTATACTGCATATGTGTTTATATTTCCACTGTGTCGGTATTTGATACCATTCATTTCCAAGAGTACTCCCACTCAAACTTACAATGAATTAATATGGGAATTGTGGATTTACTTGACATCAATAACCTAACTTTCATTTACTCTAATCAAACCAATCCTAACCAAACCAAATTAAGTGAAACAAAGTCATAACAAACAGAACATTGAGAAATGGTGAGGAGACGCAACGAGATGTGGAAAAAGACACATATATACCGTTCAGGGGATTTATTAAAGGAAACGTTTCGCCACGAGTGACTTCTTCAGGACTGAAGAAGTCACTCGTGGCGAAACGTTTACTATAATAAATGTCCTAACAAACATTGCCAAGCTAAACAAAATCACACCTAACTGCTAACATTGTTAATGCAGTAAGTGTGACTGTATAGAGTGAATGTGTTAAAGTATCGTCCAGTAACTAAGCCTGGTTTAACTAGGCCTGACTTAACTTAAGCCAGGCTTAGTTACTGGACGCTACTCTGGACGCTACTCTGGATGCTACTCTGGACGCTACTCTGGACGCTACTCTGGACGCTACTCTGGACCCTACTCTGGACGCTTCTCTGGACGCTACTCTGGACGCTACTCTGGACGCTACTCTAGACGCTACTCTGGACGCTACTCTGGACGCTACTCTGGACGCTACTCTGGACGCTACTCTGGACGCTACTCTGGACGCTACTCTATACGCTACTCTGGACGCTACTCTGGACGCTACTCTAGACGCTACTCTGGACGGTACTCTGGACGCTACTCTGGACGCTACTCTAGACGCTACTCTGGACGCTACTCTGGACGCTACTCTGGACGCTACTCTGGACGCTACTCTTGACGCTACTCTGGACGCTACTCTGGACGCTACTCTATACGCTACTCTGGACGCTACTCTGGACGCTACTCTAGACGCTACTCTGGACGGTACTCTGGACGGTACTCTGGACGCTACTCTAGACGCTACTCTAGACGCTACTCTGGACGCTACTCTGGACGCTACTCTGGACGCTACTCTAGACGCTACTCTAGACGCTACTCTGGACGCTACTCTGGACGCTACTCTGGACGCTACTCTAGACGCTACTCTGGACGCTACTCTGGACGCTACTCTGGACGCTACTCTGGACGCTACTCTAGACGCTACTCTAGACGCTACTCTGGACGCTACTCTGGACGCTACTCTGGACGCTACTCTAGACGCTACTCTGGACGCTACTCTGGACGCTACTCTGGACGCTACTCTGGACGCTACTGTAGACGCTACTCTGGACTCTACTCTGGACGCTACTCTGGACGCTACTCTGGACGCTACTCTGGACGCTACTGTAGACGCTACTCTGGACTCTACTCTGGACGCTACTCTGGACGCTACTCTGGACGCTACTCTAGACGCTACTCTAGACGCTACTCTGGACGCTACTCTAGACGCTACTCTGGACGCTACTCTGGACGCTACTCTGGACGCTACTCTGGACGCTACTCTAGACGCTACTCTGGACTCTACTCTGGACGCTACTCTGGACTCTACTCTGGACGCTACTCTGGACGCTACTCTGGACGCTACTGTAGACGCTACTCTGGACTCTACTCTGGACGCTACTCTGGACGCTACTCTGGACGCTACTGTAGACGCTACTCTGGACTCTACTCTGGACGCTACTCTGGACGCTACTCTGGACGCTACTCTGGACGCTACTCTGGACTCTACTCTGGACGCTACTCTGGACGCTACTCTGGACGCTACTCTAGACGCTACTCTGGACTCTACTCTGGACGCTACTCTGGACGCTACTCTGGACGCTACTCTGGACGCTACTCTAGACGCTACTCTGGACTCTACTCTGGACGCTACTCTGGACGCTACTCTGGACGCTACTCTGGACGCTACTCTAGACGCTACTCTGGACTCTACTCTGGACGCTACTCTGGACGCTACTCTAGACGCTACTCTGGACTCTACTCTGGACGCTACTCTGGACTCTACTCTGGACGCTACTCTGGACGCTACTCTGGACGCTACTGTAGACGCTACTCTGGACTCTACTCTGGACGCTACTCTGGACGCTACTCTGGACGCTACTGTAGACGCTACTCTGGACTCTACTCTGGACGCTACTCTGGACGCTACTCTGGACGCTACTCTGGACGCTACTCTGGACTCTACTCTGGACGCTACTCTGGACGCTACTCTGGACGCTACTCTGGACGCTACTCTGGACTCTACTCTGGACGCTACTCTGGACTCTACTCTGGACGCTACTCTGGACGCTACTCTGGACGCTACTGTAGACGCTACTCTGGACTCTACTCTGGACGCTACTCTGGACCTCTACTCTGGACGCTACTCTGGACGCTACTCTGGACGCTACTGTAGACGCTACTCTGGACTCTACTCTGGACGCTACTCTGGACGCTACTCTGGACGCTACTCTAGACGCTACTCTGGACTCTACTCTGGACGCTACTCTGGACGCTACTCTGGACGCTACTCTGGACGCTACTCTAGACGCTACTCTGGACTCTACTCTGGACGCTACTCTGGACGCTACTCTGGACGCTACTCTGGACGCTACTCTAGACGCTACTCTGGACTCTACTCTGGACGCTACTCTGGACGCTACTCTAGACGCTACTCTGGACTCTACTCTGGACGCTACTCTGGACTCTACTCTGGACGCTACTCTGGACGCTACTCTGGACGCTACTGTAGACGCTACTCTGGACTCTACTCTGGACGCTACTCTGGACGCTACTCTGGACGCTACTGTAGACGCTACTCTGGACTCTACTCTGGACGCTACTCTGGACGCTACTCTGGACGCTACTCTGGACGCTACTCTGGACTCTACTCTGGACGCTACTCTGGACGCTACTCTGGACGCTACTCTGGACGCTACTCTGGACCCCACTCTGGACGCTACTCTGGACTCTACTCTGGACGCTACTCTGGACGCTACTCTGGACGCTACTGTAGACGCTACTCTGGACTCTACTCTGGACGCTACTCTGGACTCTACTCTGGACGCTACTCTGGACGCTACTCTGGACGCTACTGTAGACGCTACTCTGGACTCTACTCTGGACGCTACTCTGGACGCTACTCTGGACGCTACTGTAGACGCTACTCTGGACTCTACTCTGGACGCTACTCTGGACGCTACTCTGGACGCTACTCTGGACGCTACTCTGGACGCTACTCTGGACGCTACTCTGGACGCTACTGTAGACGCTACTCTGGACGCTACTCTGGACGCTACTGTAGACGCTACTCTGGACGCTACTCTGGACGCTACTCTGGACGCTACTCTGGACGCTACTGTAGACGCTACTCTGGACGCTACTCTGGACGCTACTGTAGACGCTACTCTGGACGCTACTCTGGACGCTACTCTGGACGCTACTGACTTGGACGCTACTCTGGACGCTACTCTGGACGCTACTCTGGACGCTACTCTGGACGCTACTCTGGACGCTACTCTGGACTCTACTCTGGACGCTACTCTGGACGCTACTCTGGACGCTACTCTGGACGCTACTCTGGACGCTACTCTGGACCCCCGCTACTCTGGACGCTACTCTGGACTCTACTCTGGACTACTCTGGACGCTACTCTGGACGCTACTCTGGACGCTACTCTGGACGCTACTCTGGACGCTACTCTGGACGCTACTCTGGACTCTACTCTGGACTCTACTCTGGACGCTACTCTGGAGCGCTACTTTTGGACGCTACTCTGGACTCTACTCGGACCTACTCTGGACGCTACTCTGGACGCTACTCTGGACGCTACTCTGGACGCTACTCTGGACGCTACTCTGGACGCTACTCTGGACGCTACTCTGGACGCTACTCTGGACGCTACTCTGGACTCTACTCTGGACGCTACTCTGGACGCTACTCTGGACGCTACTCTGGACTCTACTCTGGACTCTACTCTGGACGCTACTCTGGACGCTACTCTGGACTCTACTCTGGACGCTACTCTGGACGCTACTCTAGACGCTACTCTGGACGCTACTCTGGACGGTACTCTGGACGCTACTCTGGACGCTACTCTGGACGCTACTCTGGACGCTACTCTGGACGCTACTCTGTATCAAGTGAGGACGGTTATTTTGGTTTCATTTCAAAACAAATAAAACTCTGTAAAATGTTCTCTCTGAAACATTTTTCAATATGAAGAATTGCGACACTTATGCAACGTATGGGAATCTTTACGGAAGAAACGTTTCGCCACACAGTGGCTTCATCAGTCCAATACAAAGTAGAAATGGGTAAGGAGAGGAGGAGTTTGAGGTAATCAATCCCTCAACCTGGAGTTGATGTGTTCAGTCCATCAATCTTGTAGGAAGTACAGCACAGGGCCGGAGTGATGGACTGAACACATCGATTCCAGGCTGAGGGACTGATTACCTCAAATTCCTCCTCTCCTTACCCATTTTTTGCTTTGTATTGGACTGATGAAGCCACTGTGTTGCATAAGTGTCTCAGTTCTTCAACTTGTCGGTTTTCAAAACCATTCATCACATTTATCAATATATACTTGCATGCTCGTGGCTGGGATGGGATTACTGATTATCAGTTTTTTTCGAGAATTTTGCAGTTAAATCTAATTCTTCATCCCGGTTGCTAATATATGAATGACAATGGCGGCTCGTGGTTTTTTTTATAGGCCTACCGGGTCTCAGGGGTTTTTCGTGGAGACCCTAAGGAATGATAAATTAGACACATGTGCAACTCTTGGGTATCTTTAATGAGAAAACGTTTCGCCACACAGTGGCTTCATCAGTCCATACAAAGGAGAATGGTGAAGAACAGGAGGCGTTTGAGGTAATCAATCCCTCAACCTTGAGTCTGACACAACAACATCATGGGATCTTAATATAGGGAATTCTTCACTTGCCTAACCCTTGGGCACGACCTACTTCCACATTGGACAAATGTGACACCACCTACGACTGCTGCACCTCTCCTGCCTACAGTATATAAGCTACTTCTTCGCACATATGCTGTATTCTTTTCAAGACTGATGGACTGACCACATCGACTCAAGGCTGAGGGACTGATTACCTGGAGTTTACCTGGAGAGAGTTCCGGGGGTCAGCGCCCCCGCGGCCCGGTCTGTGACCAGGCCTCATAGTGGAACAGGGCCTGATCAACCAGGCTGTTACTGCTGGCTGCACGCAATCTAACGTACGAGCCATAGCCCGGCTGGTCAAGTACCGACTTTAGGTGCCTGTCCAGTGCCTGCTTGAAGACAGCCAGGGGTCTATTGGTAATCTCCCTTATGTATGCTGTGAGGCAGTTGAACAGTCTCGGGCCCCTGACACTTACTGTGTTGTCTCTTAGCGTGCTAGTGACACCCCTGCTTTTCACTGGGGGGATGTTGCATCGTCTGCCGAGTCTTTTGCTTTCGGAGAGAGTGATTTTCGTGTGCAAGTTCGGTACTAGTCCCTCTAGGATTTTCCAGGTGTATATAATCATGTATCTCTCCCGCCTGCGTTCCAGGGAATACAGGTTCAGCAACTTCAAGCGCTCCCAGTAATTGAGGTGTTTTATCTCCGTTATGCGCGCCGTGAAGGTTCTCTGTACATTTTCTAGGTCAGCAATTTCACCTGCCTTGAAAGGTGCTGTTAGTGTGCAGAAATATTCTAGCCTAGATAGAACAAGCGACCTGAAGAGTGTCATCATGGGCTTGGCATCCCTAGATTTGAAGGTTCTCATTATCCATCCTGTCATTTTTCTAGCAGATGCGATTGATACAGTGTTATGGTCCTTGAAGGTGAGATCCTCCGACATGATCACTCCCAGATCTTTGACGTTAGTTTTTTGGCTCTATTGTGTGGCTGGAATTTGTTTTATACTCTGATGAAGTTTTAATTTCCTCGTGTTTACCATATCGGAGTAATTGAAATTTCTCATCGTTGAACTTCACATTGTTTTCTGCAGCCCACTGAAAGATTTGGTTGATGTCCGCCTGGAGCCTTGCAGTGTCTGCAATGGAAGGCACTGTCATGCAGATTCGGGTGTCATCTGCAAAGGAAGACACGGTGCTATGGCTTACATCCTTGTCTATGTCAGATATGAGGATGAGGAACAAGATGGGAGCGAGTACTGTGCCTTGTGGAACAGAGCTTTTCACCGTAGCCGCCTCGGACTTTACTCTGTTAACTACTACTCTTTGTGTTCTATTTGTGAGGAAATTATAGATCCACGTACCAACTTTTCCTGTTATTCTTTTGGCATGCATTTTGTGCGCTATTACGCCATGGTCACACTTGTCGAAGGCTTTTGCAAAGTCTGTGTATATTACATATGCATTCTTTTTGTCTTCTAGTGCATCTAGGACCTTGTCGTAGTGATCCAGTAGTTGGGGCAGACAGGAGAGACCTGCTCTAAACCCATGTTGCCCTGGGTTGTGTAACTGATGGGTTTCTAGATGGGTGGCGATCTTGCTTCTTAGGACCCTTTCAAAGATTTTTATGATATGGGATGTTAACGCTATCGGTCTGTAGTTCTTTGCTATTGCTTTACTGCCCCCTTTGTGGAGTGGGGCTGTCTGTTGTTTTTAGTAACTGTGGGACGACCCCCGTGTCCATGCTCCCTCTCCATAGGATGTTAAAAGTACGTGATAGGGGCTTCTTGCAGTTCTTGATGAACACGGAGTTCCATGAGTCTGGACCTGGGGCAGAGTGCATGGCCATGCCATTTATCGCCTGTTCGAAGTCATTTGGCTTCAGGATAATATCAGATAGGCTTGTGTTTACCAAATTCTGTGGCTCTCTCATAAAAAATTCATTTTGATCTTCGACTCTCAGTCTGGTTAGCGGCTTGCTAACCAGACTGAGTCATATTGAGACTAGAGTAGCTCACTCATTTCCTTGCTGTCATATGTGTAGGACCCATCTTGTTTAAGTAGGGTCCAATACTGGACGTTGTTCTCGACTTTGATTTGGCATAAGAAAAGAAATACTTTGGGTTTCTTTCGATTTCATTTATGGCTTTTAGTTCTTCCCGCGATTCCTGACTCCTATAAGATTCCTTTAGCTTAAGTTCGATGTTTGCTATTTCTCTGACCAGTGACTCCCTACGCATTTCAGATTTATTGGCCTCTTTTAGCCGCTCTGTTATTCTTTTCCGTCGCCTGTAAAGGGAGCGCCTGTCTCTTTCTATTTTACATCTACTCCTCCTTTTTCTTAAAGGAATATGCCTTGAGCATACATCGAGTGCCACAGAGTTAATCTGTTCTAGGCATAAGTTGGGGTCTGTGTAGCTTAGTCTATCTTCCCAGCTTATATCGTTTAGGACTTGGTTTACTTGGTCCCACTTTATGTTCTTGTTATTGAAGTTGAATTTGGTGAAGGCTTCCTCGTGACTAATCTCATTTTGTCGGTCTGGGGCTCCGTGCATACATGTCTGAACCTCAATTATGTTGTGATCTGAGTATATTGTTTTTGATATGGTGACATTTCGTATCAGATCATCATTGTTAGTGAAGATGAGGTCTAGTGTATTCTCCAGTCTAGTAGGCTCTATTATTTGCTGGTTTAAGTTGAATTTTGTGCAGAGATTTAAAAGCTCGTGTGTGTGTGAGTTCTCGTCTGAGCTGCCTCCTGGTGTTATCACTGCAGCAACATTATTTGCTATATTCCTCCATTTTAGGTGCTTCAAGTTGAAATTCCCCAGGAGCAAGATGTTGGGGGCAGGAGATGGAAGGTTTTTCAGACAGTAGTCAATTCTCAACAGCTGTTCCTGGAATTGTTGGGACGTTGTATCCGGAGGCTTGTAGACTACCACAATGACTAGGTTTTGGTTCTCGACCTTTACCGCTAAAATTTCAACTATATCATTTGAGGCATTAAGCAGTTCTGTGCAAATAAGTGACTCTGCGATATACAGGCCAACCCCTCCCCCCCCGCCCCCCGCCCCCCGCCCCCACCCCCCGCCCCCCCGCCCCCCGCCCCCACCCCCCGCCCCCCGCTTTTGCCTGTTCACTCTGTCGCATCTGTATAGGTTGTAACCTGGGATCCATATTTCGTTGTCCAAGTGATCCTTTATGTGTCTCAGTGAAGGACGCGAACATTGCATTTGCCTCTGCAAGCAGTCCTCGGATGAAAGGTATTTTGTTGTTCGTTGCTGGCTTTAGACCCTGTATATTTGCAATGAAGAATGTCATCTGATTGGTGGTATTGTTGGTACTGGGGAGATACTTTTTATCCGGCACTAATATCTGTATCTATTGGTTTGGAGTGGAGGCCATCGACTGCGATTCCACTCCATAAATGACTGGATTTGGTGGATTTGGTGATTACCTCAAACTTCTCCTGTTCTTCACCATTCTCCTTTGTATGGACTGATGAAGCCATTGTGTGGCGAAACGTTTCCTCACTAAAGATACCAAAATGTTGCATATGTGTCTAATTTATCAACTTGTCGGTTCTCTGAACCATTCATCTACAGACCCTAAGGGATATTTCTTTTTTCTTTGGCCTCCCTTCGGGATAGACTATTCCTGACCCAAGAAATCTGGAGAAGAGTACGGGTAAACCTCAACCCGTCGTCAGAATCTCATCTCAGGTTTACTCTATGCATTCAAGTCGACTGTACTGTATATTCAAAGTATATCTGGTGACATAGGATATAACTGGGAGACTTGAACTTGCCCTCACTCTGCTGGCCTCGTATGGTTAGGTATATCACTAGCAGACTAACACCGACGCAACACATACAACACTGGAGACACAGCAACATACACAACACTGGAGACACAGCAACACACACAACACTGGAGACACAGCAACACACACAACACTGGAGACACAGCAACACACACAACACTGGAGACACAGCAACATACACAACACTGGAGACACAAAAACACACACAACACTGGAGACACAAAAACACACACAACACTGGAGACACAGCAACATACACAACACTGGAGACATGGCAACACACACAACACTGGAGACACAGCAACACACACAACACTGGAGACACAAAAACACACACAACACTGGAGACAAAGCAACACACACAACACTGGAGACACAGCAACACACACAACACTGGAGACACAAGAACACACACGACACTGGAGACACAGCAACACACACAACACTGGAGACACAACAACATACACAACAATGGAGACACAGCAACACACACAACACTGGAGACACAGCAACACACACAACACTGGAGACACAAAAACACACACAACAATGGAGACACAGCAACATACACAACACTGGAGACACAGCAACAAACACAACACTGGGGACACAACAACACACACAACACTGAAGACACAGCAACACACACAACACTGGAGACACAAAATCACACACAACACTGGAGACACAGCAGCATACACAACACTGGAAGCACAGCAACACACACAACACTGGGGACACAACAACACACACAACACTGGAGACACAGCAACACACACAACACTGGAGACAAAGCAACACACACAACACTGGGGACACAGCAACACACACAACACTGGAGACAAAGCAACACACACAACACTGGAGACACAGCAACACACACAACACTGGAGACACAAAAACACACACAACACTGGAGACACAAAAACACACAACACTGGAGACACAGCAACATACACAACACTGGAGACACAGCAACACACACAACACTGGGGACACAACAACACACACAACACTGGAGACACAACAACACACACAACACTGGAGACAAAGCAACACACACAACACTGGGGATACAGCAAAAAACACAACACTGGGGACACAACGACACACACAACACTGGAGACACAGCAACACACACAACACTGGGGACACAACAACACACACAACACTGGGGACACAACGACACACACAACACTGGGGACACAACGACACACACAACACTGGAGACAAAGCAACACACACAACACTGGGGACACAGCAACACACACAACACTGGGGACACAAGGTCTAGGTCATGGGTGGCTTCCCTTTAAGCAACTATTGACACTCGAGGTGGATGACACTCATCCCAACGTGTGTGGAGATGCCACGAGATAATGCGAGGCAGGAAACCTCCGCCTTCCACGCCAGACACGGGCAAAACTCTAACTAATAAATCGTTCCAGGTGGTTGTCTTAATGCAAGGAACTGCAACTACACTACTCTTCCCCTAGATAAAAAAAAAAAAAACTGACCTTTCCCCATACTACAGACGCTATGTGATCCTAAAACCATAAATATAACCTGTAATCCACTCATGAAACCAATTTGACCAATAGAGTCAAGGACCCCAATGTAAATAAGACACTTTGGCTTTTTTCGGTTATTCTAGGTAATGTATATATATGCTGGTATGTATGACAATTTACGTAAATGTATTCATGTCTACTTATCACGTTAGTATCTTCCTGCCACAGTCTCAGCGTCCCATGTCACTGTATTCATGTATACTTATCACGTTATTATCTTCCTGCCACAGTCTCAGCGTCCCATATCACTGTATTCATGTATACTTATCACGTTAGTATCTTCCTGCCACAGTCTCAGCGTCCCATGTCACTGTATTCATGTATACTTATCACGTTAGTATCTTCCTGCCACAGTCTCAGCGTCCCATGTCACACAAGTGCTTCATTGACAAGACATTCAGATTGAACTGACTCCCTTTTTATTACATTTCCCCTATTCTACTTCAGTTATCTTTTCTTAGCTTACTCTACTATTCTCCTTCTGTCCCCTTCTCTTCTCCCTTCTTCATTTCATATTTTATTGGTGTCTTCCTCTCTTCCTCGTGTATTACCTTCCCCTTTACAATATATTTTCCTCCTTCCTCTCTCCCATACTGAGTACCTGCACTCTCTCTCTCTCTCTCTCTCACCTTCCTCTCTCACATCTCCTGAGTGGCCGCACTCTCTCACACCCTCCTGTTGAGAAAGGCCTCAGGTGAGAGAAGGTTAGAAAAACAACCATATCCACTTGTAAACACATTATATTTGTCCCTTATCTATTTCTCTCTCTCTCTCTCTCTCTCTCTCTCTCTCTCTCTCTCTCTCTCTCTCTCTCTCTCTCTCTCCTCTCCTCTCTCCTCTCTCTCTCTCTCTCTCTCTCTCTCTCTCTCTCTCTCTCTCTCATCTCTGGCCCTCCGGCCGGGCCACAGCTCAAGGAGCACTCTGGTCGGGAGGAGTGAGATGAGGGTCGTCATTTTTAAGGTAAAGAGGAGAGGGAGCACACACACTCTAGTGAACCTCCATTACATTACCTCACTCATCACACACTCTAGTGAACCTCCATTACATTACCTCACTCATCACACACTCTAGTGAACCTCCATTACATTACCTCACTCATCACACACTCTAGTGAACCTCCATTACATTACCTCACTCAACACACACTTTAGTGAACCTCCATTACATTACCTCACTCATCACACACTCTAGTGAACCTCCATTATATTACCTCATTCATCACACACTCTAGTGAACCTCTATTACATTACCTCACTCATCACACACTCTAGTGAACATCCACTGCATTACTTCTCTCATTACACACTCTAGTGAACCTCCACTACATTATCTCACTCTTCACACACTCTAGTGAACCTCCACTACATTACCTCACACATCACACACTCTAGTGAACCTCCACTACATTACCTCACTCATCACACACTCTAGTGAACCTCCACTACATTACCTCATTCATCACACACTCTAGTGAACCTCCACTACATTACCTCACTCATCACACACTCTAGTGAACCTCCACTACATTACCTCACTCATCACACACTCTAGTGAACCTTCACTACATTACCTCACTCATCACACACTCTAGTGAACCTCTACTACATTACCTCACACATCACACACTCTAGTGAACATCCACTGCATTACCTCACTCATTCCACACTCTAGTGAACCTCTACTACATTACCTCACACATCACACACTCTAGTGAACCTCCACTACATTACCTCACACATCACACACTTTAGTGAACATCCACTAAATTACCTCACACATCAGTGTTCAGTGGTCAGTCGTCACGTGAGGTCACAGACCCTGAGCTGCTTTGGGGATTAGCGTGGACGGTTACAAAGCATGGCTTGCTTCTGCAGTGTTTTAAAAACTGAGGTTGGAGAGTTGAAGGAGGAGGTCTTGCTTCTCCAGGAGGAGATTAGGAGGCTGAAGGTCCACCTCAATGGGCCTGGGAGAGAGTGTGAGGTGGTTGGAGATGTGGGGAATGAGGCTTCTAGCAGTGAGGTGCAGTCTGTCTCTCACTGTGAGGAGGCTGTAGGTGGGGAGGTAGCAACGGCTACCAGCAGTGAGGTGCAGCCCAGCTCCTGCTACAAGTGGCGAGTTGTTCACAGTAATGGGAGGCGCATCAGAGTAAGGAAAGTTAAGAGTGAAGATCTGAAGGTAGGAAATCGCTTCTCTGTCTCCAGGATGAATGTACTTCAGTGGCCAGTGAAGGTAAGGGTACTACTGCCCCTGCTAATGAAGGTAAGCGCATTCTTGTGGTTGGTGACTCTCAGGTAAGATATGTTGACCGTGCTTTTTGTAATAGGAATAAGAAGATGAGAGATAGAGTGTGCTTCCCTGGAGCTGTGTTGGGGACATTGTCAACAGACTGGATAATATCATGTCAGGTAATGGGAACAAGCCCATTATCTGTCTCAGTGCTGGTGGAAATGATATTGGGAAGGGTAGGAGAGAAGAGCTGCTAGATAAGTACAGGTCAGCTATAGATTTCATTAAGTCTAAGGAGGGATCCCAATCATATGTAGCATCTTGCCTAGAAGGGGAGTAGGAAATGAATGGTTGTCTAGGGCAATTGTGTAAATTGCTGGCTAGACAGATACTGCAAAGGAACTTGCAATCCCATCATTGACAACTGGAACAACTTTTATGGCAAACATGATATGTATGCAAGGGATGGGGTTCATCTCTCTGGGCAGGGGTGGTAGCACTTGCAGACTCGATTGAGAAGGCCATTGGTGAAATGCCTATGATTTTAAACTGATGGAAGATAGAGGTATGGGTGTGTGTGGGAAACAAGCAGGTTGCAACACTAGGGTTGGAAACAGTAAATGTATAAAAGGCATTCAGCATGAAGTTATAAATAAAGACAATAGAACAGGTCAGCAAACAAAGGGGGACAGCAGAGGGCAGCAAGGGACTAGCTCCCTTAAGGTTTACTATACTAATAGCAGGAGTGTTAGAAATAAGATAGATGAGCTAAGATTAATTGCAAGTGCAGGGAAAAATAGATATTATTGCTATAACAAGACCTGGCTCAATCTGAAAGATAGAGAGATGCCCTCTGAATGTCACATACAAGGCTATAAATTATTCCACACTGACAGGGTCAACAGGAAAGGTGGTGGAGTAGCGATGTATGTCAGAGACAATTTAAATTGTTGTGTTAGACAAGATATTAAATTAGAAGCGACAGCCACTGAATCTGTTTGGTTACAGCTTCTCGAGGGCCGAGAAAAACTAATTTTGGGTGTGATTTACAGGGCCCCAAATCTTGATAGGGAGTGCAGTAAACTTCTATGGGACGAAATTCGTAAGGCATCTACATACGAAAATGTATGTGCTAATGGGAGATTTCAACTATAGACAGATTGACTGGAGCAATTTGACAGGAAATTTAGAGTCGGGTGACTTTCTTGATACGATCCAGGATTGTTTTTTAAAACAGTTTGTGACAGAGCCAACTAGGGGAAATAACCTCCTTGACTTGGTTCTTGCCAGTAGGGAAACACTAATAAATAATCTTGAGGTTAATGATGAGCTTGGGGAGAGTGATCACAAATCACTCAGTTTTAAACATATCATGGAATTCCCCTAATAATGCAATCAAGTCTCCGTCCCTGACTTTCGCTTGGCTGATTTCATAGGACTGAAAAATTACTTAGGTGGCTGAACTGAATGACCTGACTAGGGTCAGGTAGGTGGTGATGGTTGCCGATATGATGCTTTCCAGGGCATAGTTCTAGCTGCTCAGTCAAATTATGTTCCAAATAGGGAAATCAGATCAAACAAAAATGATCCTAAATGGATGAACAATAGATTAAAATATCTGATTGGTCAAAAGAGAGGCATATAATAGGCAAATCAAAAGAGGAGAGGGCAATTAAGAAATCGATATATTCAGTTAAAGAGAGAAATAAAAAAGGGAATTAGAAAAGCAAAAAGAGATTATGAGGTTAAAGTTGCAAGAGAATCGAAGACTAACCCAAAAGGATTCTTTCAGGTATACAGAAGTAAGATCAGGGACAAGATAGGCCCACTCAAAAGTTCCTCGGGTCAGCTCACTGACAGTGATAAGGAAATGTGTAGAATTTTTAACACATACTTCCTCTCAGTTTTTAACCAGGAGATACCAGCGATAATTCCGTAATGATAAATTATGTAGAACAGGACGATAATAAACTGTGCACTATTATGGTCACAAGTGACATGGTCCTTACGCAAATAGATAAATTAAAACCTAACAAATCCCCAGGCCCTGATGAACTGTATGCAAGGGTCTAAAGGAATGTAAAGAGAGCTTAGCACACCTTTGGCTAATCTTTTCAACATATCACTACAAACTGGCATGGTGCCAGATAAGTGGAAAATGGCAAATGTGATACCTATTTTCAAACAGGTGACAGGTCCTTAGCTTCGAACTATAAGACCAATAAGCCTAACCTCCATAGTGGGAAAATTTATGGAATCAATAATTGCCGAGGCAGTTCGTAGCCACCTTGAAAAGCATAAATTAATCAACGAATCTCAGCATGGTTTTACAAAGGGCGTTCCTGCCTTACGAATTTATTAACTTTTTTCACTAAGGTATTTGAGGAGGTAGATCATGGTAATGAATATGATATTGTGTATATGGACTTCAGTAAGGCTTTTGACAGGGTCCCACATCAGAGACTATTGAGGAAAATTAAAGCACATGGAATAGAGGAGAAATTTTTCCTGGATAGAGGCATGGTTGACAAATAGGCAGCAGAGAGTTTGCATAAATGGGAGAAATCAGAGTGGGGAAGCGTCACGAGCGTGTTCCACAGGGTCAGTGTTGGGCCCCCTGCTGTTTCACAATCTACATAAACGACATAGATGAGGCATAAAGAGCGACATCGGCAAGTTTGCCGATGACACCAAAATAGGCCGTCGAATTCATTCTGACGAGGACATTCGAGCACTCCAGGAAGATTGAATAGACTGATGCAGTGGTCGGAGAAGTGGCAGATGCAGTTTAATATAGACAAATGCAAAGTTCTAAATGTTGACAGGACAATAACCATGCCACATATAAACTAAATAATGTAGATCTTAATATTACGGATTGCGAAAAAGATTTAGGAGTTCTGGTTAGCAGTAATCTGAAACCAAGACAACAGTGCATAAGTGTTCGCAATAAAGCTAATAGAATCCTTGGCTTCATATCAAGAAGCTAAATAATAGGAGTCCTCAGGTTGTTCTCAACTCATACATCCTTGGTTATAGCCTCATTTAGATTAGCTGCACATGTTTTGGTCACCGTATTACAGAATGGAATAAATTCTCTGGAAAATGTACAAAGGGGGATGACCCAAAAATGAACCCATGTATCAGAAACCTTTCCCCAAAGAGGATAGACTAAGGGCCCTGAAACTGCACTCTCTAGAAAGACGTAGAATTAGGGGGAAAATGGATTGAGGTTTATAAGTGGAAGACAGGAATAAATAAAGGGATGTAAATATGTGCTGAAAATATCTACCTAGACAGGACCGCAGCAATGGGGTTTTAAAATTGGAAAAATTCAGATTCAGGAGGGATATAGGAAAGTACTGGTTTGGTAATAGAGTTGTGGATGAGTGGAACAAACTCCCAAGTACCGTTATAGAGGCCAGAACGTTGTGTAGCTTTAAAAATAGGTTGGATAAATACATGAGTAGATGTGGGTGGGTGTGAGTTAGACCTGATAGCTTGTGCTAACAGGTCGGTTGCCGTGTTCCTCCCTTAAGTCAATGTGACCTGACCTGACTAGGTTGGGTGCATTGGCTTAAGCCGGTAGGGACTTGGACCTGCCTCGCATGGGCCAGTAGGCCTTCTGCAGTGTTCCTTCGTTCTTATGTTCTTATGTTCTTATCACACACTTTAGTGAACCTCCACTACATTACCTCACTCATCACACACTCTAGTGAACCTCCACTACATTACCTCACTCATCACACACTCTAGTGAACCTCCACTACATACCTCACTCATCCCCACACTCTAGTGAACCTCTACTACATTACCTCACACATCACAAAACCCCAGTGAACCTCCACTACATTACCTCACACATCACACACTCTAGTGAACCTCCACTACATTACCTCACTCATTCCACACTCTAGTGAACCTCTACTACATTACCTCACACATCACACACTCTAGTGAACCTCCACTACATTACCTCACACATCACACACTTTAGTGAACATCCACTAAATTACCTCACACATCACACACTTTAGTGAACCTCCACTACATTACCTCACTCATCACACACCCTAGCGAACCTCCACTACATTACTTCACTCATCACACACTTTTAATTTAACCCCCACTACATTACCTCACACATCACACACTTTATGAAACATCCACTAAATTACCTCACAAAATCACACACTTTAGTGAACCTCCACTACATTACCTCACTCATTTACACACTCTAGTGAACCTCCACTACATTACCTCACTCATCACACACTCAGTGAACCTCTACTACATTACCTCACACATCACACACTCTAAATGACCTCCACAACATTACCTCACACATCACACACTCTAGTGAACCTCCACTACATTACCTCAAATCATTCCACACTCTAGTGACCTCTACTACATTACCTCACACATCACACACTCTAGTGAACCTCCACTACATTACCTCACACATCACACACTTTAGTGAACATCCACTAAATTACCTCACACATCACACACTTTAGTGAACCTCCACTACATTACCTCACTCATCACACACCCTAGCGAACCTCCACTACATTACTTCACTCATCACACACTCTAGTGAACCTCCACTACATTACCTCACACATCACACACTCGAGTGAACCTCCACTACATTACCTCACTCATCACACACTCTAGTGAACCTCCACTACATTACCTCACTCATCACACACTCTAGTGAACCTCCACTACATCACCTCACACATCACACACTCTAGTGAACCTCCACTACATTACCTCACACATCACACACTTTAGTGAACATCCACTGCATTACCTCACTCATCACACACTCTAGTGAACCTCCACTACATTACCTCACACATCACACACTTTAGTGAACCTCCACTACATTACCTCACTCATCACACACCCTAGTGAACCTCCACTACATTACCTCACTCATCACACACTCTAGTGAATATCCACTACATTAAATCACACATCCCCACACTTTAGTGAACCTCCACTACATTACCCCCACTCACACACACTTATAATAACCCCCACTACATTACCTCACACATCAGGCACTTTAGTGAACCTCCACTACATTACCTCACTCATCACACACTTTACTGAACCTCCACTACATTACCTCACACATCACACACTTTAGTGAACATCCACTGCATTACCTCACTCATCACACACTCTAGTGAACCTCCACTACATTACCTCACACATCACACACTTTAGTGAACCTCCACTACATTACCTCACTCATCACACACCCTAGTGAACCTCCACTACATTACCTCACTCATCACACACTCTAGTGAATATCCACTACATTAAATCACACATCACACACTTTAGTGAACCTCCACTACATTACCTCACTCATCACACACTTTAATGAACCTCCACTACATTACCTCACACATCAGGCACTTTAGTGAACCTCCACTATTTACCTCAACCCTCACACACTTTAGGAACCCCACTACATTACCTCACACATCAGGCACTTTAGTGAACCTCCACTATATTACCTCAAACATCACACACTTTAGTGAACCTCCACTACATTACCTCACACATCAGGCACTTTAGTGAACCTCCACTACATTACCTCACTCATCACACACTTTAATGAACCTCCACTACATTACCTCACACATCAGGCACTTTAGTGAACCTCCACTATATTACCTCAAACATCACACACTTTAGTGAACCTCCACTACATTACCTCACACATCACACACTTTAGTGAACCTCCACTACATTATCTCATTCATCTCTCATTACTCATCCTCCTCCCAGATTTATGCCAGGAAATATACGGCATCTTGATCAATTTCTCACAGGGGAGAAAAAGATCTGTTCTGGAATATATCTCATAATGTGATATATTTCCATCTGAAGTGAAAATTAGAGAAGTGAAGAACAGACGTGTTACAGAGAAGTGAAGAACAGACGTGTCACAGAGAAGTGAAAAACAGACGTGTCACAGAGAAGTGAAGAACAACGTTTTTACAGAGAAGTGAAGAACAGACGTGTTTCAGAGAAGTGGGAAAAACAGACTGTTACAGAGAAGTGAAGAACAGACGTGTTACAGAGAAGTGAAGAACAGACGTGTTACAGAGAAGTGAAGAACAGACGTGTTACAGAGAAGTGAAGAACAGACGTGTCACAGAGAAGTGAAGAACAGACGTGTTACAGAGAATTGAAGAACAGACTGTTACAAGAAGTGAAGAACAGACGTGTTACAGAGAAGTGAAGAACAGACGTGTTACAGAGAAGTGAAGAACAGACGTGTTACAGAGAAGTGAAGAACAGACGTGTTACAGAGAAGTGAAGAACAGACGTGTTACAGAGAAGTGAAGAACAGACGGTCCCCAGAAAGTGAAGAACAGACGTGTTACAGAGAAGTGAAGAACAGACGTGTCACAGAAAAGTGAAGAACAGACGTGTTACAGAGAAGTGAAGAACAGACGTGTTACAGAGAAGTGAAGAACAGACGTGTCACAGAAAAGTGAAGAACAACGTTTTTACAGAGAAGTGAAGAACAGACGGTTACAGAGAAGTGAAGAACAGACGTGTTACAGAGAAGGAAGAACAGACGTGTTACAGAGAAGTGAAGAACAGACGTGTTTACAGAGAAGTGAAGAACAGACGTGTTACAGAAAGTGAAGAACAGACGTTTACAGAGAAGTGAAGAACAGACTTTTTACAGAAAAAGTGAAGAACAGACGTGTTACAGAGAAGTGAAGACAGACGTGTTACAGAGAAGTGAAGAACAGACGTTTACAGAGAAGTGAAGAACAGACGTGTTACAGAGAAGTGAAGAACGACGTGTTTCAGAGAAGTGAAGAACAGACGTGTTACAGAGAAGTGAAGAACAGACGTGTTACAGAGAAGTGAAAACAGACGTGTTTACAGAGAAGTGAAGAACAGACGTTTTACAGAGAAGTGAAGAACAGACGTGTTACAGAGAAGTGAAAACAGACGTGTCACAGAAAAGTGAAGAACAGACGTGTTACCCGAGAAGTGAAGAACAGACGTGTTACAGAGAGTGAAGAACAGACGTGTTACAGAGAAGTGAAGAACAACGTGGTTTACAGAGAAGTAAGAACAGACGTGTTACAGAAAGTGAAGAACAGACGTGTTACAGAGAATGGAGAACAGACGTGTTAAAGAGAAGTGAAGAACAGACGTGGGTTTCAGAGAAGTGAAGAACAACGTGTTACAGAGAAGTGAAGAACAGACGTGTCACAGAAAAGTGAAGAACAGACGTGTTACAGAGAAGTGAAGAACAACGTTTACAGAAAGTGAAGAACAGACGTGTTACAGAGAAGTGAAGAACAGACGTTTACAGAGAAGTGAAGAACGACGTTTACAGAGAAGTGAAGAACAGAACGTGTTACAGAGAAGTGAAGAAACAGACGTGTTACAGAGAAGTGAAGAACAGACGTGTTAAAAGAGAAGTGAACAGACTGTCCCCAGAAAAGTGAAAACAGACGTTTTACAGAGAAGTGAAGAACAGACGTGTTTTCAGAGAATGAAGAATAGACGTGTTACAGAGAAGTGAAGAATAGACGTGTTTTCAGAGAAGTGAAGAACAGAACGTGTTACAGAAAGTGAAGAACAACGTGTTACAGAGAAGTGAAGAACAGACGTGTTACAGAAAGTGAAGAACAGACGTGTTACAAGAAGTGAAGAACAGACGTGTTACAGAGAAGTGAAGAACAGACGTGTTTACAGAGAATGAAGAACAGACGTGTCACAGAGAAGTGAAGAACAACGTGTTACAGAGAGAAGTGAAGAACAGACGTGTTACAGAGAAGTGAAGAACAGACGTGTTACAGAGAAGTGAAGAACAGACGTGTTACAGAGAAGTGAAGAACAGACTTTTTACAGAGAAGTGAAGAACAGACGTGTTTACAGAAAAGTGAAGAATAGACGTGTTACAGAGAAGTGAAGAACAGACGTGTTACAGAGAAGTGAAGAAAAGACGTGTTACAGAGAAGTGAAAACAGACGTGTTACAGAGAAGTGAAGAACAGACGTGTTACAGAGAAGTGAAGAACAGACGTGTTACAGAGAAATGAAGAACAGACGTGTTACAGAGAAGTGAAAAAACAGACGTGTTACAGAGAATGAAGAACAACCCTGTTACAGAGGAAGTGAAGAACAGACGGGGTTACAGAGAAGTGAAGAACAGACGTGTTACAGAGAAGTGAAAGAACAGACGTGTTACAGAGAAGTGAAGAACAGACGTGGGTTTCAGAGAAGTGAAGAACAGACGTGTTACAGAGAATGAAGAACAGACGTGTCACAGAGAATGAAGAACAGACGTGTTACAGAGAAGTTTAAGAACAGACGTGTTACAGAGAAGTGAAGAACAGACTGTTACAGAGAAGTGAAGAATAGACGTGTTACAGAGAAGTGAAGAACAGACGTGTCACAGAGAAGTGAAGAACAGACGTGTTACAGAGAAGTGAAGAACAGACGTGTCACAGAGAAGTGAAGAACAGACTGTTACAGAGAAGTGAAGAACAGACGTGTTACAGAGAAGTGAAGAACAGACTGTTACAGAGAAGTGAAGAACAGACTGTTACAGAGAAGTGAAGAACAGACGTGTTACAGAGAAGTGAAGAACAGACGTGTTACAGAGAAGTGAAAACAGACTGTTACAGAGAAGTGAAGAAAGACGTGTTACAGAGAAGTGAAGAACAGACGTGTTACAGAGAAGTGAAGAACAGACTGTTACAGAGAAGTGAAGAACAGACGTGTTACAGAGAATGAAGAACAGACTGTTAAAAGAGAAGTGAAGAACAGACGTGTTACAGAGAAGTGAAGAACAGACGTGTTACAGAGAAGTGAAGAACAGACGTGTTACAGAGAAGTGAAGAACAGACGTGTCACAGAGAAGTGAAGAACAGACGTGTTACAGAGAAGTGAAGAACAGACGTGTTACAGAGAAGTGAAGAACAGACGTGTCACAGAGAAGTGAAGAACAGACGTGTTACAGAGAAGTGAAGAACAGGCGTGTCACAGAAAAGTGAAGAACAGACGTGTTACAGAGAAAATGAAGAACAGACGTGTTACAGAGAAGCTTCTATAAGGAAAGTATTTTCCTCTGTTTAGAACTTTATCAAGTTTTATCAAGTATTTCTTCACTAATTTTGGCATGACGCAATTTGGTTCTAATTTAATTCGGAAGGCAAACGGAGGCTCAGGAATAATCACCTTCAGAGGCCAATGAATTATGCAGGTCCTGCACACACATAACTATTCTAATTCATGTGGGTGTGTGTGTAAAGGTGTGTGTTGTGTGTGTGTGTGTGTGTGTGTGGGGTGTTTTGGGGTGTGTGTGTGTGTTGTGTTGTGTGTGTGTGTGTTTTGTGTGTGTGTGTGTGTGTGATTATTTTAGGTTGGTAAACTGGCCCTGATACTTAGGTTAAGAAAATAATATTTTTTATCAACTGACTAGATAACTGAAAGAATAATTGACAGGACAATTAATAGGAAAAAACTGACTGGATAGGTGAAAGGATTATATAATATGAGTTTGAAAACAGCAACGTAGCCGTCGTATCATGAAGTTAAAAACATGATGGATGAATTGAATTATTCTTTCCTCCCCTCACACACCCCTTCCTCCACTTTCCCCTCTCACCCTCTTCCCTCACACATTTCTTCTTCCCCTCTTCCTTCTACTCCTTGCACAACCCTTCTTCCAGTGTCTCATATAAAAAAAAGGGGAAAAAAAAAACGGTAACTGCAAGCATCACCTTAACTTCCAGGCTGGCAGAGCTCCAGTCCTGTGGTGCCTCTCATCTGGCACCCTGCCACATACTCCTGGCACCCTGCCACACAGTCCTGGCACCCTGCCACACACATTGCCAAGGTACAAGGAAAACTGAAACAAGTTCTCACAAAAGAGTGAAATTTCCCACTCAGTAATATATATATTTCGAGCAGTGAAGACGACAGTGTGTTGTGGACGCCAAACAGCCTTCCGTGAAGACACTTATTTAACGACTAAATGAAAAAAAAAGTCACACACATACACAAATAACCCGCCTTTTTTTTTTTGTTATTAAAAAAAGTCACATTGCTACACTTTACTGTCTTCACTTAACAGCAAATCTTCTTCAGCAGTAAATTTTCTGCCGTGTGTATCCCATAATGTCTGTGTTCCCTCAACAGTAGCGCTAAAAAAACGTGTATGTAAAGGCTGCAATACCTGAATGGAAGCTAACTTGGGTAGTAAAGAGCGGCGTCGCTGCCGTGGCTCTCGTGAGGTAAAATCCTGGGAGAAAAGAAAGAATCTTGGCTGCCTGAAAATACGTGAAGGTGTGACCGTTTACATTAAGTGCATCGAAAAATTATCCGTTTGTCGTAAGTGAGGTGGAGAGGATGGTAATCCAGGGCGGGGATCTGGAGGCTTCGTGTGTCCAGACGCTGCTGCTGTGTGTGTGCCCAGAAGTTGGTACTGTGTGTGTGCAGACGTTGCTACTGTGTGTCCAGACGTTGTTACTGTGTGTGTCCAGATGCTGCTGCTGTGTGTGTGTGTCCAGACATTGCTACTGTGTGCCTTCAGATGTTGCTACTGTGTGTCTCCAGATGTTGCTGCTGTATGTGTGTCCAGACGCTGCTGCTGTGTGTGTCCAAATGTTGCTGCTGTGTGTGTCCAGACATTGCTACTGTGTGTGTCCAGACGCTGCTGCTGTGTGTGTCCAAATGTTGCTGCTGTGTGTGTCCAGACGTTGCTGCTGTGTGTGTCCAGACGCTGCTGCTGTGTGTGTCCAAATGTTGCTGCTGTGTGTGTCCAGACGTTGCTGCTGTGTGTGTCCAGACGTTGCTGCTGTGTGTGTCCAGACGTTGCTGCTGTGTGTGTCCAGACGCTGCTGCTGTGTGTGTCCAGACGTTGCTGCTGTGTGTGTCCAGACGCTGCTGCTGTGTGTGTGTCCAGAAGTTGGTACTGTGTGTGTGCAGACGTTGCTACTGTGTGTCCAGACGTTGTTACTGTGTGTCCAGACGTTGCTACTGTGTTTGTCCAGATGCTGCTGCTGTGTGTGTGTCCAGACATTGCTACTGTGTGCCTTCAGATGTTGCTACTGTGTGTCTCCAGATGTTGCTGCTGTATGTGTGTCCAGACGCTGCTGCTGTGTGTGTCCAAATGTTGCTGCTGTGTGTGTCCAGACGTTGCTGCTGTGTGTGTCCAGACGCTGCTGCTGTGTGTGTCCAAATGTTGCTGCTGTGTGTGTCCAGACGTTGCTGCTGTGTGTGTCCAGACGTTGCTGCTGTGTGTGTCCAGACGCTGCTGCTGTGTGTGTCCAGACGTTGCTGCTGTGTGTGTCCAGACGCTGCTGCTGTGTGTGTCCAGACGTTGCTGCTGTGTGTGTCCAGACGTTGCTGCTGTGTGTGTCCAGACGCTGCTGCTGTGTGTGTCCAAATGTTGCTGCTGTGTGTGTCCAGACGTTGCTGCTGTGTGTGTCCAAATGTTGCTGCTGTGTGTGTCCAGGAATAAATGTCTTTAGATATCTGGGAATCTACTTGTTTAATAATAATAATAATAATAATAATAATAATAATAATAATAATAATAATAGTAATAATAATAATAATAATAATAATAATAATAATAATAATAATATCTTTATTTCTACAAGTACATGTACAAGATATACAGAGCATACCTGACATCAGTGACATACTACTGTATAGAAAGCCGCTTGTTATGCTGATCATTTCGGGGAAATTAGGTCAGTTTTGTCCCAGGATGCGACCCACACCAGTCCACTAACACCCAGGTACCTATTTTATACTGATGGGTGAACATAGACAACCGGTGTAAGGAAACACGTTCAATGTTTCAATCCTCGCCGGGAATCGAATCCGGACATCTCACTGTGTGAGGCGAGAGCTTTTGCCACGAGGCCACAGACCACCGTATTAGCGGATAGTTCCATGAAAGATGAGGTGAGTTATAGAATTGACAAAGAAAAAAGGTGGGTGAGGTATTGAGGCATCTGTGGCGACAAAGAACTTTCTCCTGGAGACCAAAACGAGAGTGTACCAGAGTACAGTGATACACTGTTGCATGAGAGTGAAGCATGGGTTTTAAACGTTGCAGCGAAGAGGAGGGTGAGGCAGTGGGACTGCCATACTTGGGGGCAATGTGTGGTGTGAATATTATGTAAAGAATTTAGAAGATGAAGATTAGGAGGTAGTGTGCTGTTACCAAAAATTTTATTTACAGAGGTTGGAGAATAAAAGAATGACCAGGATTGCTTGTAAATATGGAGTGGAGAGAAGGAGGGGGTAGGAGTTCTAGGAAAGGCTAGAGGAAGGAGGGGTTAAGGAGGTTTTAAGTGCTAGGAGCTTGGGCTTTAAGCAGACTTTTGCAGTGTTATATAGGAGTGGAGGAAAGTGGGTTATTTGATTTGATTTGCTGTTGGAGCCGGAATGTGGTAACATTTATGGAGGAATTCAGGGAAACCAGTTACCTAGGCTTGAGTCCTGGAGGTGAGGGGAAGCTACAGTGCCTGTACACTGAAGGAGGGGTAGGGATATTGCTGTCTGGAAGATCATTTGAACTATGATGTCAAGGGGCTCTTGGTAAGACAGTGGTAAGGTGAATGGTAACTTAATTTCACAATGGATCTAGAGGAGCTGATAGTGCTTAGATGCAATTTAGGATTGACTCTTACTTGCTTAATTGACTGTAACTTGCTTTCTGTAAATCTCGGAGGATCCCCTTCACCCCTACCCCACATGGAGGGGGGGCATGAGGGGACAGGATGCGCGGGGCGACTAACGCCTTGAACTCTGCGGGATAATGGACCAGCATTAGCAAGCACAGCCTCACCTGTGAGAGAGAACTTTGCTCTCAACCTATCGATTTGTAGGTTTCACGACTTTGCATAGCTACTAACGAAACACGCATGTGAAAGATCTTGAAGTAAAGATTTCCATCGTCTCGTAGCAGGTTTTGCATTGTAGAGGTTACCTCTCTGCGAGTGTGTTTGCACACACATGCACCGGTCCCACCTCAAAGGCAGTGGGACGGGACAACGTCTCTCTGTGGATCCTTAGGGAGGGAGCAAACACACTGTGTATGCCACCGACAACAATTTTCAACACATAAATTGAAACTGGGCAACTACCTGAGGTATGGAAGACGGCAAATGGAAGGAAACAGACACGAGGCACTAAACTATAGACCTGTGTCACTGACGTGTATGGTATGCAAAGTCATGGAGAAGATTATCAGGAGGAGATTGGTGGAGCACCTAGAACGGAACAAGCTTATAAACGACAACCAACACGGATTCGGGAAAGAAAAATCCTGTGTCACAAACCTACTGGAGTTTTATAACAAGGTAACGGAAGTAAGACAC
This sequence comes from Cherax quadricarinatus, assembly GCF_026875155.1. Classification (NCBI taxonomy): domain Eukaryota; kingdom Metazoa; phylum Arthropoda; class Malacostraca; order Decapoda; family Parastacidae; genus Cherax; species Cherax quadricarinatus. Next base: position 44,359,065 of record NC_069419.1, on the reverse strand, counting down.
GAGAAAGAGGGATAGGTAGATTGCATTTTCTTGGAGTGCAAGAAGGCCTTCGACACAGTTCCTCACAAGAGACTAGTGCAAAAGCTGGAGGACCAGGCGGGTATTACAGGAAAGGTACTGCAATGGATCAGGGAATACCCGACAGGGAGGCAACAACGAGAGTATACTCTCCAGGTATATTCTTCAGGTATACTCTCCAGGTACACTCTACAGGTATACTCTCCAGGTATATTCTCTAAGTATACTTTCCAGGTATACTCTCCAGGTATACTCTCCAGTTATATTCTCCAGGTATACTCTCCATGTATACTCTCCAGGTATACTCCCAAGTATATTCTCCAGGTATACTCTCCAGGTATACTCTCCAGGTATACTCTCCAAGTACATTCTTCAGTTATACTCTCCAGGTATATACTCCAGGTATAATCTCCAAGTATACTCTCCAGGT
>NC_069419.1:44256117-44356117 GCF_026875155.1 Cherax quadricarinatus | reverse complement strand
GTGTGTGTGTGTGTATTCACCTAGTTGTACTCACATAGTTGTAGATGCAGGGGTCGATTCACAGCTCCTGGCCCTTCACTGGTCACTACTAGGTCACTTCCCGCTCCGTGAGCTTTATCATACCTCTTCTTAAAGCTATGTATGGATCCTGCCTCGACTTTATCACTTGCCAGACTTTTCCACTTCCTGACAACTCTGTGACTCAAGAAATACTTCCTAACATCCCTGTGATTCATCTGAGTCTTCAACTTCCAACTGTGACCCCTTGTTGCTGTGTCCCATCTCTGGAACATCCTGTCTTTGTCCACCTTGTCGATTCCTCTCAGTATTTATAAGTAGTTATCATATCCCCTTTATCTCTCCTGTCCTCCAGTGTCATCAGGTCGATTTCCCTTAACTTCTCCTCGTAGGACATTCCCCTTAGCTTCGGGATTAGTCTTGCTGCAAACCTTGGCACTTTTTCTAGTTTCCTTACGTGGGTTCCAAACTAAAGCTGCGTACTCCAATATCGGCCTAACGTACACGGTGTACAGGGGCTTGAACGATTCCTTATTGAGATGTCGGAATGGTGTTTTTAGGTTTGCCAGGCACCCGTATGCTGCAGCAGTTATTTGGTTGATGTACACCTCAGGAGAAGTGCCTGGTGTTATACTCACCCCAAGTCAGAGGCACTCACTCTGACACCTCATCACATACCATGACTCGCTGTTGTCTTCCCGACAGGTATTCCCTGATTCATTGCAGTGCCTTCCCTGTTATCCCTGCCTGGTCCTCTAGCTTTTGCACTAATCTTTTGCATGGAACTGTGTCTAACGCCTTCTTACAGTCCAAGAAAACGCAATCTACCCACCCCCTATCTCTCTTGTCTTACTTCTGTAATCCTGTCATAGAATTGCAGTAGGTTTGTGACACAGGATTTCCCGTCCCGGAAATCGTGCTCGTTGTCGTTGATAAGCTCATTCGTTCCTAGGTGTTCCACCACTCTTCTGATAATTTTCTCCATGACCTTGCATACTATACCCGTCAGTGACACTGGTCTGTAGTTGAATGCTTCGTGTCTGTCTCCTTTTTTAAAAACTGGAACTACATTTGCTGTCTTCCATGCCTCAGGTAGTCACCCTGTGTCGATAAATGTGTTGAAGATTGTAGTTAGTGGTACACATAGCCCCTCTGCTCCCTCTTTCAGAACCCATGGAGAGATGTTATCTGGCCCCATCGTCTTTGAGGTATCTAGCTCGCTTAGCAGCCTTTTCACCTCTTCTTCGGTTGTATGTATTGTGTCCAACACTTGACGGTGTACCCCACCTCTCCGTCTTTCTGGAGTCCCTTCTGTCCCCTCAGTGTTCATTTCTTTGAATCTAATGTTGAGCTCCTCACATAATCTGCGGTCACTTCTTGTGATCTCCCCTCCTTCGTTCCTCAGTCTGATTACATAGTCCTTGACCGTTGTTTTCCTCTTGATGTGGCTGTACAACAGCTTCGGATCAGATTTGGCTTTCGCTGATATGTCATTTTCGTAATGTCGTTGGGCCTCCCTTCTTATCTGTGCATATTCATTTCTGGCTCTAAGGCTGTTCTCCTTATTCTCCTGGGTCTTTTGCCTTCTATACCTCTTCCATTTTCTAGCACACTTGGTTTTGGCCTCTCTACACATCTGAGTGAACCAAGGGCTCATCCTGGCCTTCTCGTTATTTCTGTTACCCTTGAGTACAAACCTCTCCTCATCTTCCCTGCATATTGTTGTTACATATTTCATCATCTCATTTACTGACTTCCCTGCCAGTTCTCTGTCCCACTGAACCCCGTGCAGGAAATTCTTCATGCCTGTGTAGTCCCCTCTCTTGTAGTTTGACTTCATTCGTCCTGCCCTTCCTGCTTCCTTCTCCACTTGTAACTCTATTATGTATCTGGAGCTCAGAGCCACGTGGTCACTGGCTCTGAGGGGTCTTTCAAATGTGAAGTCCTCAATATCTGCACTACTCAAGGTGAAAACTAATTCCAGTCTTGCTGGTTCATCCTTACGTGTTGGTACATGAGCTTTTCCAGTACCACCTCCATCATCTTAGCCCTCCACGTTTCTGGGCCTCTATGTGGCTCCAGGTTCTCCCAGTCTATTTCCTTGTGATTGAAGTCACTCACAATCAACAGCTTTGCCCTGCTTTCATGAGCCCTTCTGGCCACTTCAGCCAGTGTGTCAACCATCACTGTTATTCTCATCATACTCTTGCCTTGGCTTCCTGCTGTTCTGGGGTGGGTTATACATCACTGTAATTACGCCCTTGAGACCTCCAGACTGCAGTGTTCCTATTATGTAGTCTCTTGCTTCTCCTTTGTCTCCTCTCTCCAGCTCATCAAAATCCCATTGTTTTTTGATGAGCAGTGTCACTCCTCCACCTCCTCTGTTCCCTCTGTCTTTCCTTATGATCTGATATGCCGTTGGAAAGATGGCATCTGTTATCATTCCTGTGAGCTTAGTTTCTGTTAGAGTTATTATGTCCGGTGATGTTTCTTTGATTCTTTTGTGCCACTCCTCCCACTTATTCGTTATTCCATCAGCATTGGTGTACCATACCTGCAGTTTCCTCTCTAACACTGTGTTCTGGGGAAGGGGGTCTGGGGGGATGTTGGACCTGGCAGTGTGCTGTGGGAGTCTACAGCGTAGTGTGGGGTGGGTTGTGCTGGGATAGCATGTTTGGCTGTGGGGTTCTGAGGGTGGTTCTGTGTGTCCTTGAGTTTGTTGCTCTGCCCTGTGTGTGTATGTGTCTGTGTGTGTGTACTCGCCTAATTGTACTCACCTAATTGTGGTTGCAGGGGCCAAGACTCAGCTCCTGGCCCCGCCTCTTCACTGAGTGTTACTAGGTCCTCTCTCTCCCTGCTCCATGAGCTTTATCATACCTCATCTTTAAGCTATGTATGGTTCCTGCCTCCACTACCTCACTTGCTAGGCTATTCCACTTCCTGACTACTCTATGGCTAAAGAAATACTTCCTAACATTCCTGTGACTCATCTGAGTCTTCAACTTTCAATTGTGACCCCTTGTTTCTGTGTCCTCTCTCTGGAACATCCTGTCTTTGTCCACCTTGTCTATTTCATGCAGTATTTTGTACGTTGTTATCATGTCTCCCCTAACCCTCTTGTCCTCCAGTGTTGTCAGGCCGATTTCCCTTAACACTTTCTTCATAGGACATTCCCCTTAGCTCTGGAACTAACCTCGTCGCAAACCTTTGCACTTTCTCTAATTTCTTGACGTGCTTGATCAAGTGTGGGTTCCAAACAGGTGCTGCATACTCCAGTATGGGCCTGACGTACACGGTGTACAGTGTCTTCAACGATTCTTTACTAAGGTATCGGAACGCTATTCTCAGATTTGCCAGGCGTAGATATGCTGCAGAAGTTATCTGGTTGATGTGTACTTCCGGAGACGTGCTCGGTGTTATACTCACCCCAAGATCTTTCTCCTTGAGCGAGGTTTGCAGTCTTTGGCCACCTAGCCTATACTCCGTTTGCGGTCTGCTGTGCCCTTCCCCGATCTTCATGACTTTGCATTTGGCGGGGTTAAATTCGAGAAGCCAGTTGCTGGACCAGGTGTCCAGCCTGTCCAGGTCACTTTAAAGTCCTGCCCGATCCTCATCTGATTTAATTCTCCTCATTAACTTTACATCATCTGCAAACAGGGACACTTCTGAGTCTAACCCTTCCATCATGTCATTCACATATACCAGAAATAGCACTGGTTCTAGGACCGACCCCTGTGGGACCCCGCTCGTCACAGGTGCCCACTGTGATACCTCATCACGTACCATGACTCGTTGCTGCCCCCCTGTCAGGTATTCTCTGATCCACTGCAGCGCCCTTCCTGTTATACGCGCCTGATCCTCTAGCTTCTGCACCAATCTCCTGTGAGGAGCTGTGTCGAAGGCCTTCTTGCAGTCAAAGAAGATGCAATCAACCCACCCCTCTCTCTCGTGTCTTACTTCTGTTACTTTATCATAAAACTCCAGTAGGTTTGTGACACAGGATTTGCCTTCCATAAATCTGTGCTGGTTGGCGTTTATACTCTTGTTCTGTTCCAGGTGCTCCACCACTCTCCTGATAATCTTCTCCATTACCTTGCATACTATGCACGTCAGTGACACTGGTCTATAGTTTAGTGCCTCTTTTCTGTCTCCTTTTTTAAATATGGGTACTACATTTGTTGTCTTTCGTACTTCAGGTAGTTGCCCAGTTTCACGGGATGTGTTGAAGATTGTGGTGAGTGGCTAACACAGCATTTCTGCTCCCTCTCTAAGAACCCACGGGGAGATGTTGCCTGATCCCTTGCCTTTGAGGTATCAAGGTCCCTTAGCAGCTTCTTCACCTCCTCCTCACTTGTCATCTAACACTTGTTGGTATATTCCTTGTTGATGTCCCCCTCAGTTCTATCCACCCAGAGGACTTCCTGTCTCCACTGTAAATACTTCCTTAAAACTCTTGTTGAGCTACTCACATGCCTCTTGATCGCTTCTGGTGAGTTTCCCACCTTCTTTCCTCAGCCTGATCACCTGGTCTTTGACTGTTGTCTTCCTGCTAATGTGGCTATACAGCAGTTTTGGGTCAGACTTGGCTTTCGATGATATGTCGTTTTCGTACTGTCGCTGGGCCTCTCTCCTTATCTGTGCATACTCGTTTCTGGCTCTTCGACTAGTCTCTCTATTTTCCTGGGTCCTTTTACTCCTGTATCTTTTCCATTCTCTGTTGCACTTAATTTTTGCCTCCGTACACCTTCGGGTAAACCAAGGACTCACTTTGGTCTTCCCATTATTTCTATTGCCCATGGGAACAAGCCTTTCCTATGCCTCCTTGCATTTTGTTGTTACATATTCCATCATTTCATTTACTTACTTTCCTGCCAATTCTCTGCCCCACTGAACCTCGTGCAGGAAGTTCATCATACCTGTGCAGTCCCCCTTTTTATAGTTTGGCTTTTCCCATCCAACTCCTGTTACCCTCTCTACTTGTAGGTCTACTATGTATTCAAAACACAGAACCATGTGATCACTAGCTCCAAGGGGCCTCTCATATGTGATGTCCTCAATGTCTGAACTGCTCAGGGTGAACAAAAGGTCCAGTCTTGCTGGTTCATCCTCCCCTCTCTCTCTTGCTAGCTTATCCCTATTACTCAGCTCCCATCTCTCTCTCTCTCTCCTCTCTCTCTCTCTCTCTCTCTCTCTCTCTCTCTCTCTCTCTCTCTCTCTCTCTCTCCCTGTAGTTACACACTGACCTGCTCATGGTGACAGTACTGGTGACCTGGTAGGTTAAGGTGGAGGTACTTAGAGTGAGGTACCTTCACTCTGTCCTCACGATGTCTCATTCAACTACACTCACCTGAAAATATAAAATATATCACATAAACAAATTAATAATAATAATAATAATAATAATAATAATAATAATAATAATAATAATAATAATAATAATAATAATAATAATATAATAATATAACGCCAATGTATAACACCTCTAAATAACCCGAATACATAATACGTAAATAACACCAATACATAATACGTAAATAACACCAATACATAATACGTAAATAACACCAATACATAACCTCTGTACCTCACTTTGAAGTTAATACATGTAAACATTAGCAGATTTCATATACCTGCAGCAGTATTAGCTTGCACTCTCTTATTAGACCCTTCCCTTGTTACCCAGTTAGTGTCCTTCCTTCTTCCCACCCATTATGTAGGAACAGGGAGGGAAGGTGAAGCGTTTGTATATCTTGTGGAAGAGGTATGAGAAGGAAGGAGAGGAGGGAGGATGTGGAGATAGAGGAGGAAGGGAGAGAGAAGGGAAAGGAGAGTGGGAGAAAGTATGACATTCTCCTACTTCTTTTTGAGAGAGAGAGAGAGAGAGAGTAGAGAGAGAGAGAGAGAGAGAGAGAGATAGATAGAGAGAGAGAGAGAGAGAGAGAGAGAGAGAGAAGAGAGAGAGAGAGAGAGAGAGAGAGAGAGAGAGAGAGAGAGAGAGAGAGAGAGACAGAGAGAGAGAGAGAGAGAGACAGAGAGAGACTGAGACCAGGAAGTTAGGGCCAGGAGGAAGTGGAAAGAAGGAGACAGAGTAATGAAAAGACTAATGATGGAGAGGAGGAAGTTGGAAAGTAGGGAGATAAGGAGATAAGGAAGGAAGAGAGCAGTTAGGAGGAAGAAGAAGAAAGAGATGATAAAGAGCAGTAAGACAAGAATGACGAGAATCTTCCAGCTAAAACTAACAGGTCCATCTCATTACCATAATACACTTCATCAGCTGGTAGTGTGAGACAGCTGGTAGTGTGAGACAGCTGGTAGTGTGAGACAGCTGGTAGAGTGAGACAGCTGGTAGTGTGAGACAGCTGGTACAGTGATACAGCTGGTAGTGTGAGACAGCTGGTACAGTGAGACAGCTGGTAGTGTGAGACAGCTGGTAGAGTGAGACAGCTGGTAGTGTGAGACAGCTGGTACAGTGATACAGCTGGTAGTGTGAGACAGCTGGTACAGTGAAACAGCTGGTAGTGTGAGACAGCTGGTACAGTGAGACAGCTGGTAGTGTGAGACAGCTGGTACAGTGAGACAGCTGGTAGTGTGAGACAGCTGGTACAGTGAGACAGTTGGTAGTGTGAGATAGCTGGTACAGTGAGATAGCTAGTAGTGTGAGACAGTTGGTACAGTGAGACAGCTGGTACAGTGAGACAGCTGGTAGTGTCAGACAGTTGGTACAGTGAGACAGCTGGTACAGTGAGACAGTTGGTAGTGTGAGATAGCTGGTACAGTGAGATAGCTGGTAGTGTGAGACAGTTGGTACAGTGAGACAGCTGGTAGAGTGAGACAGCTGGTAGTGTGAGACAGCTGGTATTGTGAGACAGCTGGTACAGTGAGATAGCTGGTAGTTTGAGAGAGTTGGTACAGTGAGACAACTGGTAGTGTGAGACAGCTGGTATTGTGAGACAGCTGGTAGTATGTGATAGCTGTTACAGTGAGATAGCTGATAGTGTGAGACAGTTGGTACAGTGAGACAACTGGTACAGTGAGACAGTTGGTAGTTTGAGACAGCTGTTACAGTGAGATAGCTGGTAGTGTGAGACAGTTGGTACAGTGAGGCAGTTAGTAGAGTGAGGCAGCTGGTACAATGTCAGAGGCTGGTACAGTGGGCCCTGCGTAGTGCAAACTTAAATTGTACTAAACACTTGTTGATGTAATGAACACACTTGTAATTGTACTAAACACTTGTTGATGTAATGAACACACTTGTAATTGTACTAAACACTTGTTGATGTAATGAACACACTTGTAATTGTACTAAACACTTGTTGATGTAATGAACACACTTGTGATTGTACTAAACACTTGTTGATGTAATGAACACACTTGTAATTGTAATAAACACTTGTCGAGAGTCACATGTTAATGCTGGAGATCGTTTCAGTTTGTCCGGGTACAAATCTTTGTGGTATCCTGCTTGTAATCTCTGCCCATTACTCTCTAACTCATTTTTCTTAGGTGTTCTGCGAGCCATTGTGTTTTTTTCTGCTCTTCTAGTTTGTGGATCAATGTTTGATGTGCTAGAGTGAAAAATGTGTTCTTACACTCCAGGAATATGTAGTTCACCCTTGTGTGTGTGTGTGTGTGTGTGTGTGTGTGTGTGTGTGTGTGTGTGTGGTGTGTGTGTGTGTGTGTGTGTGTGTGTGTGTGTGTGTGTTAAGAGGCGAGCGTTAGGCAGCAAAGAATCTAGAACATCTTAGCAGCAATGGCTCACCAACAGACAACGACGGTGGGAAATAAAGTACCTCAATCATTGTACTTTCTAGACACGATCATTTGAGCAGGTGTTTGAAGATGCGATGACACCAGTTACCAGCAGTGTTGCCCTTAACACCGATATCTTTATCGTTTATGAGGTTTCCTGTGGAATCAACCTCACGCCCCTCCCTCCGTCCCTCTGCTATACTTCTCTCTCTTGTAATACTCGTCGTGTCCAGAAGTATATTATATGGTAACAATGTAATGCTAACCAGAATATAGGAATAAACAATGTCTGTGATATTAGATTGAATGTGAGAGTAAAGTTAGAGCTTTTTAGTAGTTAGGTTAGGTAAGGTTCGTCAGGAAACAGGACAAATGTTTCCTGACGCGGGTCTTAGTCAGATGATGACCCGCCTTTGGCGCTTTTGGTCATCTGACCGAGGCCTTCCGCTGGCTTACCGGTCCACCCCTTTAAAAATTATGGTCATTTATAACCATTGTTATTTCTTTTTCGTTTTTTTAGGGGAAGGGTTAAAGGTCACCTGAGGCAGGTGTTAAGGGTCACCTGAGGTAGGTGTTAAAGATCACCTGAGGTGGGTTTTTAGTCACATGATGACCTGTTCAGTGGTGATGCTGATGTTTGAGAGGCTGGCTGGAACAGCAACACCAGCTGTGCAGCACGAGACGATATTTGATACCCTCATCACCATCCCTCACCCAGCCAGTCTAACGTCAGTAACCTTATGTAACCCGATGCTCTGTCTATCCATATATATATATATATATATAATATATATATATATATATAATATATATATATATATATATATATATTATATATATATATATATATATATATATATATATATATATATATATATATATATAAGGTTTAAGTGATACATTGTTGATATAAAGATGGCATATACAGGACATGAGATGTGAGAGACACATATCTAGTACATATTGTTACCCTTTTGTCACTGATTATAATGCGGAAATCTCATCCAGCTCTTTCGAGCTGGGGCGCGTGCCCAAAATACAGCAGGCATTACCCCTCTGGATAGCAGCGCTGAGTCGCTGGAACTGAAAACTAGCTGCCCTGGGATCCCTGGTTACACTGATGATATAGGTTCGAGTCTACATCGGCCAGAGATCAGTGTTTGTATATATTTCGCCTGCTCTTGCGAATTCCTCGCATTGTTAAAATCCCTAGTTGGTCGATGCATGCAGGGGATGAGATGAAAAGCTGTAAGCCTCCCGCCTGAAAGCTGGCTGCCTTGGATCAACGTCTAGCGTGAGCTGGGCGCCAAGGTATTGGTCCAGTGTGGTGAGGATGGTAAAGCACTGCGTACCTTGTTCTAAGGTTCGTAGGTTCGAGTCTCCTTCGACCAGAGATCAGTGTTTGTGTATATTTCGCCTACTCTTGCGGATTCCTTGCATATATATATATATATATATATATATATATATATATATATATATATATAATATATATATATATATATATATATATATATATATATATATATATGTGTGTGTGTGTGTGATGACGTGTGTGGTGTTTGTGCGTGTGTGTGTGTATGTGTTGTTGTGTGTGTGTGATGTGTGTGTGTGTGTGTGTGAGGTTGTGTGTGTGTTGTAGTGTGTGTGTTGGCTGTGATGTGTGTGTGTGTGTGGTTGTGTGTTGTTGTGGTGTTCGTGTGTGTGTTTTGTGTGTGTGTGTGTGTGTGTGAGTGTGTGTGTGTTGTGTGTGCGTGTGTGTGGGTTGGGTGGTGTGTGTGTGTGTGTGTTGTGTGTGTGGTTGTGTGTTTGTTGTGTGTGGGCCTGTGGTGGGTGGTGTGTGTGGTGTGTGTGTGATGTGTGTGTGTGTGTGTGTGGTGTGTGTGTGTGTGTGTGTGGTGTGTGTGTGTGTGTGTGTGTGTGTGTGTGTGTGTGTGTGTATGTGTGTGTGTGTGTGTGTGTGTGTGTGTGTGTAGAGTCGATCATGCATATCAAAAAATACCTGTTCAAATTGTGTCCCATGTAGGGCGTACAAATGATGAAAGAAACGACATATTTGATCTCTGTTTACCAAGACTCTTTTTACACTCTCGCACGAGTAGATTTTTTTTTTTCTAACCTTTTGATGGTGTTTGATTGCTTCAACAATTTGTTTATTTTGTTGGGTTTCGATGGTTTGTTGAGGGAGGTCAGACCTCGCAGCAAGTTTTCTCTTTTCCACAAATATTCTCCTTTTTGTAGTTGGAAAATTTTCAGACGTTGTTGTGCGTCTGAGAGGAATTTACATTAAGTTTTTTCCTTTTATATTATGTTGTTTTATAGTACAGGATGTTTTTATAGTATTTTTTGACTGTAATTTATACGATTCGTGGCCATTAATGTTAGAATATTTGCATAATATGACAAATATCAAACAATATTTATATTTAAGAAAACACAATTGTGCAAAAAAGTATTTTTAATCTGGACAACGTTTCGATCTGTTAAGAACATGTCATTCACAGGACACAAAGTGTATGGGGGCGTTGACCCCCGGAACCCTTTCCAGGTATACTCCAGGTGTGTATAGAAATATTAGTTAATTATAAGTAATTGTTTTTGTTAATTGCATGTAAAATTCTCTATCAAAATGTAACGTAGTGGAATGATAACATTATACCTTAATGTTGTGATATATTACTGTTTTAAGTGATGAGAGAGTTACTGATTGTGTAATGAGTTCTAAGAACCGATGTGGTGTCCCTGTTATTGCAAGTCCAGAACTAAACAGACTAATCCACAGAGTTAACACTTAATAATAGGACCCCATGCCTAAATGTCATACCTTTTCATGGCTGGAGAAATGTGTTTCTAAGTTATTCTCGACCCTATCCTAAACTTTTCAGACTAGTACTATTATCCGACAAAACTTGCTGTAGATGTAGCCAAAGTTTATTCTGTTCTTCATTGGTTAGATCATTTTTTTTATAAGTTTCAATTTACAATCCCGATCACGGGGATGTCTGGCAGTGTGCGAAATACATAAAATTCTTTAGTATCGTTTCCAAACACACAAAACACAACTAAGGCTTTGTTGACTCTATGTGTCCACTCTCAGACACACAACAACGCATTTATCATTTCTAAGAATCCTCTACCAGACACAAAAGTGCCATGGATGAGCGTCTACGAGTTCACTCCCAGACACACAAGTACTATATCTGAGTCAACCAACTTTGTTCCCTCTTCACTCACACAACTTCGAAGTTTTGATAACTTTTGCAAGTTTTATAGCCGTTTCGGGAATACAAAAAAGCATTTAGCAGAGCTTAGTGCCAATTCTCTTCAATGGTTCTTCTATTTCGTTTTATCTGCTGGTTCTCTTCTACAGAGAAACCACAGAATTTTCATTTCTACGTATAACCATAGAGGATTTTCTCTTGCTTGTAACCACTGAGTCCGATATATTATATGAGGCCAAAGAGTCCATGTTGTTGCAGGGTGATCCCGGAGTCCTGATACTCCTGCCTCCTGAGTTTCAGATTTCCTCGTCAGTAACATTCTGTCTGTCAGCTAACAGAGAACAAACTCACATACAGCAGCCAACAGATGCCCCATTCACATTTCCTCATCTTATCTCCCTCCTCAGTTTCCTCCAGATATTCCTCACTCAACTCTACTTCTCACTAAACTGAAGAAATGCCAATTTTTGGTATGTAAAGTGCCCCAGAAACTCATTCTTGAGCCTCTTGACGTGAGGTAATATCCATCCATATCAGCAGCACTTCTCCATTCTGTAGGAGTCCGGTGGTTATTGAGTTGTAAAGCTTGCTTACTCCAGGCAAGAGAGCTACTGAATGAATGATGGTAAACGTGTTTCTTTTTTTTTTTTTGACCAATCTACCTCGGTTGGAAACTGCTTAAAAAAAATGTCCTTAGCATATAATTCATTAAAGACCAGATATCGTCCCATAACCTCACAAGAAACAGTAATAATAATATATAAAAATATCAGTATTTCTACAAGAACATATACAAGGTATACAGACCATAGCTGACATCAGTGACATACTACTATATATAAAGCCGCTTGTTATGCTGAGCATTTCCGGCAAATTAGGTCAGTTTTGTCCCAGGATGCAACCCACACCAGTCAACTAACTCCCAGGTACCCATTTTACTGATGGGGAAAATAGATAACCGGCGTTAAGAAACATGCCCAATGTTTCTACCTTCGCTGGGAATCGAACACGGACCCTCGCCGAGAGAAATGAGAGCGAGAGATAAGTGTTTCCTACACTGACTAATAGGTTACTACAACACTTGTAAGATAGGATCTTACCTACATAGACTACTAGACAAATAAGATAAATTAAGATAGGGAATCATCCCTACACTGATTATATATTTAAGATAGAGAGTCTTTCCTACACTGACTATTAACCTAATATAACAACACTTAAACATGAGTGTCTTTCCTACTGTTTACTAAGCTAAAACAACAAGATTAATTAAACGACACTAGTAAGATTGGTAAGATCTTTCTTTCACTGATTACCAGGCTAGAAATCAACTCCACTTGGCCCAAAGGTGACTTTAGAAAGCTCACATTGCTCACCAGCAAGTACCAAGGTTAGGTAAGTTTTCTAAGGTTCTTTTGGTACAAGATTTTTTATTTTTACATTAACACAAACGAAAAAAATATTTTTAAACGTATGAGAGAAAATTACCTATTCGGCACGACATATATATCCTAGGTAATTGATGAATGCTTCAACTGAGCTGCTACGTCACTCTACCGTCACACTGGTAATGACCTACCAATATTTCTCTTATGTGTGGGAATATAGCAGAAAAAAAAGGCAATCCACACACACACACACACACACACACACACACACACACACACACACACACACACACAAACAAGAGGTCACAATTGGAAGTTGAAGACTCAGATGAATCAAAGGGATGTTAGGAAGTACTTCTTCAGTCATAGAGTAGTCAGGCCGTGGAATAGCCTAGAAAGTGAAGTAGTGGAGGCGGGAACCATACATAGTTTTAAGGCGAGGTATGATAAAGCTCATGGAGCAGGGAGAGAGAGGACCTAGTAGCAATCAGTGAAGAGGCGGGGCCAGGAGCTATGACTCGACCCCTGCAACAACAAATAGGTGAATATAAAATAGATGAGTACACACACACACACACACACACACACACACACACACACACACACCAACACCTTACACAGCTTAGTGAATATGTAAAAATAGCCTCGAGGCCAGAATCCAATAAACATCTGTGAGTACCCTCAGGTTCCAGGTTCGATGCCCAAAAGTATCCTAAAATGCCAGTTCTCTCTTACACGATTTTGAAAAGTTTGGTGTTAGGAGTAAGAGCTATTTAGGGATATAACGAACCAAGAAAATTGTTGTTATGGGCACGGGGAAGTCAAGTGCCGGATAACCAGTGTATATCAGGTGCCTCAACACCGGTGCAAAAACAATAGTGGATAGTGATTATTGCACAGATCAGATGAGACTTCATCTGGTTCACTTATTATGACTGTTTTAACCTGGTCACTTGTACGATAGTTGCACCTGGGTTTGAGAACACTCAGGCCAAGAGCTCGAGCCTGTAGAGTTGACTGGTGGGTTGTCTGGTTGGAAGTCTCTCTATGAGGGTCAGTCAAGTTATAAATGTTCCCGGAATCACCGAAAAGTTATTTAGGTTTCCTTGCCATTTTCTGGCATAGTTACGATCCATCCTCTGTATCTTCTCCATCCTCTCTATCTTCTCCATCCTCTTTATCCTCTCTATCCTCCTGGTTCAATTACATGACGTTAAAACATAAGTAGATAATACAAACCACTTTGGCAACACCAGGAAAAACTAGTTTTTATCTCTAAAATAGCGATTAAGACTGTCAGTGTTTATACACTAAGAGATATACACCTCTCATTGCATGCTTATGCGTGTATATATCTGAATGAACAGAATAATGGACGGGAAATCGAACCGATGCCCTGTGTGTGGCAAGTCACATGCCACACCATTCAGCTGTGGAGGTTGCAAAAGGAGAGGTTCGCTGTCAGTTTCCCTGACAAGTAGTAACATCTGACACTGTCTACCACACTACTGTCCCCTTCCACATCAAAATATCTTTCTTTGTACATCTTATTCTAAACTCTTCAAAGTCACACAGTCGATAAAGCAGAGAAAAGTCATAATGAAAGACTGTCTTTAAATGAAGAGTAGACGGGAATCGAACACAGGTCCAGGGTGTTACTACCTTTCAAACAGAGTGACGGTGGTCAAGCTCTTATGCTGAACCCAGCTTGGCCGACTGGCACAGCGTAGGGCCTTCCACACGCCAGGCATTGGTTCGATTCCCATTAATTTTTCTTTTCATTTTTTATCAGTCGTTCATTATGACGTGAGTGTGTGTGTGCGTGTGTGTGCGTATGTGTGTGTATGTGTGTGTATGTGTGTGTATGTGTGTGTATGTGTGCGTATGTGTGTGTGTGTGTGTGTGTGTGTGTGTACTCACCTAGTTGAGGTTGCAGGGGTCGAATCCTAGCTCCTGGTCCCACTTCTTCACTGGTCGCTACTAGGTCGTTTGTGTGTTTGTGTGTGTGTGTGTGTTTGTGTGAGTGTGTGAGTGTATGAGTGTGTGTGTGAGTGTGTGAGTGTATGAGAGTGTGTGTGAGTGTGTGAGTGTGTGTGAGTGTGTGAGTGTGTGAGTGTACACTTCAATAAACTACATCCAACTTACAATATCCTCGAATATTTATTTACAAACCTTTTCATTATGCTAAAACAAACATTACAAAACAAAGCTTAACACAGAGTATAAGCTTGAGAGATTTTTTTTACACAGACTCTGACAATCTCTCTCTCAAACTCTTGAATATTTTAATGCTGTAAGTTGTCTTTAAATATGACAATACCGCAAAGCAAAAATTAATTAAAAATTCTTCCAAAGAAACTTTGGGTTTGTAAAAGTTGTTAAAGTTTTTATCTACGACAAACTGATAAGTTTCACTAGAACAGAGTTAAACAATATACAGTTTGACCCTCGAATTTAGTCGTGCCATTTCTGTATGCAAAACTATTTTTATTATCTATAAAATGTATTTTTTTTAATATTTCCCACAGGAAATAATGTAAATCCAATTAAACCATTCCAGACACCCAAAAATATTAACAAAAAATACATTTTATAGATAATAAAAATAGTTTTGCATACAGAAAAGGCACGACTAAATTCGAGGGTCCACTGTATATATAATCACTGGACAAGAATCCAGTGTTTTGTCCGTTCATGTGAGGGAGACAGACCATTGTGTACCTGGACTAATGCCAAAGAATTACTTCACTTTAATTCTACAAGTCAACGAAATATTGAGGAATCATCACTAACTAAACATAAGGCACAACATATTTTAAATTTGAGTTCTGGTATCTTTAAACTTGACAGTTTTATATCCCAGATTCTTGCTCATAATCTTAAAGGCAAAAATATTTTTCACAAAAATACAGAGTGTATTCTTTGTCAAAAAAACAATTTGTTTCACACTTCATACATATGGAAGACAAATGTATATGCGTATGAAGAATGAAAGGAAGGGAGGGGGTGGATTTTGGAGTCAAATTCATGGAGTGGGCCAGTGAGCCTACTACGCTACTCCTACATTCTTACAGTTTTGAGTTAATGGCCTGAAATGTTTAATTTGAATTACATATATGCTTTTTTTTCTATGTGATTGGTTTCATATCATAATTTGACTTTACAGCAGAGATTTGACGTATTTGCAACTTACTGCTTTACTGGAAACAGTTTTACTATTAATTATTGAAGTTGTGGACCAGTAGGCCTCCTGCAGTTTAACTTTAGGTATCACCTCAATTTGTAACATAAAATGTGATTCTTCTGCCTCTTCTTATTCTTCTGAAGATATATCTGTAAGAATATGAAATCTCTCTCTCTCTCTCTCTCTCTCTCTCTCTCTCTCCTCTCTCTCTCTCTCTCTCTCTCTCTCTCTCTCTCTCTCTCTCTCTCTGTCGCTCTCTCTCACACACAGAATGTACCTCGGTTTCATCCCGAGCTACACTGTGCAAGCTAGTTACTCCTCTTCTGCTTCTGTCACTTCCTTCAGGTTGTGTCTCAAGGATGAAGATACTGTGTACGCTATTTACTCCTCTGAGACGAACCAGAGAGAAGAAGCGAGTCTGTATAATTACTTCGGAGTCTTTTATGATCAAGACAACGACTACTTTTCTTAAGTCTTTCCCGGATGCTATTGTCTGACATCAAGGGTATAGTGCACACGTTACATATCGACCGGGAAATATTTTTCTTTTCTCTATAAACGACCGCAGTGATCGCTTGTTTTGTGTATTGTATGTGCAGAGTGTATTGTATCCGGCATTCATTGTGTCCAGAATTCATTGTATGCGGTCACTGTATCTGCAATTATGTTTTGTATCGGGAGACAATTATATTCTGAAATGAATGCATCAGAGTTCATTGTATCCGAAGTGAACTATATACAGTCATTATCTCAGGAGGTTTGATGAACGTACTGGTTATAATGTTTTATGTATATCGCCTTCATTATATCTTCCTTTACCTCGCCTTGACGGTAATTACAGAACAATTTGCGCTACAGAAAAACTGTCAGATATCAGTTAGAGTAAAGACGAAGACTCGGGGCTTTGATCCAGCTCAACCTTAGAGTTTAAAAAGATCTTTAAATGAACATGGCACGTACGTATATGTACGTATCTGAGTTTCTGTCTCCATGTTGGTAATTACTGAGCACTAACAAGTGTTCACTGCACTTTAGTTATTCATGGTGTCTGATATTTTTTGCTCGAAATTTCTGGCTATTAATCCAAGCATTTTGTTAGGTCTTCGCAGACAATCATTGCTTGGTACTCGTGAGGTTGTTCTTTACGATAACCCCCAAGGTTTTTTTCTTCTCTAGTTCTGGTTAGTCTATTGTCAAACATTTCACATTCATGATTAAGATTGTCATGAAGGATTTATGTACTCAGTGAATTCAAAAATTACGATAATTGCCCATTTTTGTTATGGGTCGCATCTGTAGGGAAAGGCGGAGTATTTTGATGTCTTCATAATTTACATTAAGTAGGTCTTCAGAGTGCCTAGGAGACTATTTTTTTTTCTGGAAATAGTGTCCTTTATTATGCGGACACCAGCAGACCGATGTTATTAAAATTCTCAAGAGTTAAACTGTTATGTAGGAATTTATACGTTGTATACAATTCCCACCACCATCTGTGAGTTGGTAACTTCTGCTGAAGTTCTTGGTTCCCTCTCATTATAAAATGAAATTTCTCACTGTCGTGAATTTAAGTATAGGAATTGGAAGGAATCGTGCATGATTAATGCGAGCATTCATAACTGGAGGTACAGCAGCGTGGCCTTCATGTCTGGAGGTACAGCAGCGTGGCCTTCATCTCTGGAGGTACAGCAGCGTGGCCTTCATGTCTGGAGGTACAGCAGCGTGGCCTTTATGTCTGGAAGTACAGCAGCGTGGTCTTTATGTCTGGAGGTACAGCAGCGTGGCCTTCATGTCTGGAGGTACAGCAGCGTGGCCTTCATGTCTGGAGGTACAGCAGCGTGGCCTTTATGTCTGGAGGTACAGCAGCGTGGCCTTTATGTCTGGAGGTACAGCAGCGTGGCCTTCATGACTGGAGGTACAGCAGCGTGGCATTCATAACTGGAGGTACAGCAGCGTGGCCTTCATGTCTGGAGGTACAGCAGCGTGGCCTTCATGACTGGAGGTACAGCAGCGTGGCCTTCATGTCTGGAGGTACAGCAGCGTGGCCTCCATGACTGGAGGTACAGCAGCGTGGCCTTCATGTCTGGAGGTACAGCAGCGTGGCCTTTATGTCTGGAGGTACAGCAGCGTGGCCTTCATGTCTGGAGGTACAGCAGCGTGGCCTTCATGTCTGGAGGTACAGCAGCGTGGCCTTCATGTCTGGAGGTACAGCAGCGTGGCCTTCATGTCTGGAGGTACAGCAGCGTGGCCTTTATGTCTGGAGGTACAGCAGCGTGGCCTTCATGACTGGAGGTACAGCAGCGTGGCCTTTGTCTGGAGGTACAGCAGCGTGGCCTTTATGTCTGGAGGTACAGCAGCGTGGCCTTCATGTCTGGAGGTACAGCAGCGTGGCCTCCATGACTAGAGGTACAGCAGCGTGGCCTTTATGTCTGGAGGTACAGCAGCGTGGCCTTCATGTCTGGAGGTACAGCAGCGTGGCCTTCATGACTAGAGGTACAGCAGCGTGGCCTTTATGTCTGGAGGTACAGCAGCGTGGCCTTCATGTCTGGAGGTACAGCAGCGTGGCCTCCATGACTAGAGGTACAGCAGCGTGGCCTTCATGTCTGGAGGTACAGCAGCGTGGCCTTCATGTCTGGAGGTACAGCAGCGTGGCCTTCATGTCTGGAGGTACAGCAGCGTGGCCTTTATGTCTGGAGGTACAGCAGCGTGGCCTTCATGACTAGAGGTACAGCAGCGTGGCCTTTATGTCTGGAGGTACAGCAGCGTGGCCTTTATGTCTGGAGGTACAGCAGCGTGGCCTTCATGACTAGAGGTACAGCAGCGTGGCCTTCATGTCTGGAGGTACAGCAGCGTGGCCTTTATGTCTGGAGGTACAGCAGCGTGGCCTTCATGTCTGGAGGTACAGCAGCGTGGCCTTCATGACTAGAGGTACAGCAGCGTGGCCTTCATGTCTGGAGGTACAGCAGCGTGGCCTTTATGTCTGGAGGTACAGCAGCGTGGCCTTCATGACTAGAGGTACAGCAGCGTGGCCTTTATGTCTGGAGGTACAGCAGCGTGGCCTTCATGACTAGAGGTACAGCAGCGTGGCCTTCATGTCTGGAGGTACAGCAGCGTGGCCTTCATGTCTGGAGGTACAGCAGCGTGGCCTTTATGTCTGGAGGTACAGCAGCGTGGCCTTCATGACTAGAGGTACAGCAGCGTGGCCTTTATGACTAGAGGTACAGCAGCGTGGCCTTCATGTCTGGAGGTACAGCAGCGTGGCCTTCATGTCTGGAGGTACAGCAGCGTGGCCTCCATGACTAGAGGTACAGCAGCGTGGCCTTTATGTCTGGAGGTACAGCAGCGTGGCCTTCATGACTGGAGGTACAGCAGCGTGGCCTTTATGTCTGGAGGTACAGCAGCGTGGCCTTCATGACTGGAGGTACAGCAGCGTGGCCTTCATGTCTGGAGGTACAGCAGCGTGGCCTTCATGTCTGGAGGTACAGCAGCGTGGCCTTCATGTCTGGAGGTACAGCAGCGTGGCCTTCATGACTGGAGGTACAGCAGCGTGGCCTTTATGTCTGGAGGTACAGCAGCGTGGCCTTCATGTCTGGAGGTACAGCAGCGTGGCCTTCATGTCTGGAGGTACAGCAGCGTGGCCTTCATGTCTGGAGGTACAGCAGCGTGGCCTTTATGTCTGGAGGTACAGCAGCGTGGCCTCCATGACTAGAGGTACAGCAGCGTGGCCTTTATGTCTGGAGGTACAGCAGCGTGGCCTTCATGTCTGGAGGTACAACAGCGTGGCCTTTATGTCTGGAGGTACAGCAGCGTGGCCTTTATGTCTGGAGGTACAGCAGCGTGGCCTTCATGACTAGAGGTACAGCAGCGTGGCCTTCATGACTAGAGGTACAGCAGCGTGGCCTTTATGTCTGGAGGTACAGCAGCGTGGCCTTCATGTCTGGAGGTACAGCAGCGTGGCCTCCATGACTAGAGGTACAGCAGCGTGGCCTTCATGTCTGGAGGTACAGCAGCGTGGCCTTCATGTCTGGAGGTACAGCAGCGTGGCCTTCATGTCTGGAGGTACAGCAGCGTGGCCTTCATGTCTGGAGGTACAGCAGCGTGGCCTTCATGTCTGGAGGTACAGCAGCGTGGCCTCCATGACTAGAGGTACAGCAGCGTGGCCTTTATGTCTGGAGGTACAGCAGCGTGGCCTTCATGACTGGAGGTACAGCAGCGTGGCCTTTATGTCTGGAGGTACAGCAGCGTGGCCTTCATGACTGGAGGTACAGCAGCGTGGCCTTCATGTCTGGAGGTACAGCAGCGTGGCCTTCATGTCTGGAGGTACAGCAGCGTGGCCTTCATGTCTGGAGGTACAGCAGCGTGGCCTTCATGACTGGAGGTACAGCAGCGTGGCCTTTATGTCTGGAGGTACAGCAGCGTGGCCTTCATGTCTGGAGGTACAGCAGCGTGGCCTTCATGTCTGGAGGTACAGCAGCGTGGCCTTCATGTCTGGAGGTACAGCAGCGTGGCCTTTATGTCTGGAGGTACAGCAGCGTGGCCTCCATGACTAGAGGTACAGCAGCGTGGCCTTTATGTCTGGAGGTACAGCAGCGTGGCCTTCATGTCTGGAGGTACAACAGCGTGGCCTTTATGTCTGGAGGTACAGCAGCGTGGCCTCCATGACTAGAGGTACAGCAGCGTGGCCTTTATGTCTGGAGGTACAGCAGCGTGGCCTTCATGTCTGGAGGTACAGCAGCGTGGCCTTCATGTCTGGAGGTACAGCAGCGTGGCCTTTATGTCTGGAGGTACAGCAGCGTGGCCTCCATGACTAGAGGTACAGCAGCGTGGCCTTCATGTCTGGAGGTACAACAGCGTGGCCTCATTGACTTAAGGTACAGCAACGGGGCCTCCATGTAAGGAGGTGCAGCAGCGTGGCCTCCATAACTGGAGGTGAAGCAGCATGGCCTCCATAACTGGAGGTGCAGCAGCATGACCTCCATAGCTGGAGGTGCAGCAGCATGACCTCCATAACTGGAGGTGCAGCAGCATGACCTCCATAACTGGAGGTGCGCCAGCATGGCCTCCATAACTGGAGGTGCAGCAGCATGACCTCCATAGCTGGAGGTGCAGCAGCATGACCTCCATAACTGGAGGTGCAGCAGCATGACCTCCATAACTGGAGGTGCAGCAGCATGACCTCCATAACTGGAGGTGCAGCAGCATGACCTCCATAACTGGAGGTGCACCAGCATGGCCTCCATAACTGGAGGTGCACCAGCATGGCCTCCATAACTGGAGGTGCACCAGCATGGCCTCTATTACTAGAAGTACAGTAGCCTGGCCTCTATGAAGTACAGCAGCTTAACTTCCATGACAGGAGGTACAGTAATGTAATCTCCATTCCTGGAGGTACAGCAGTCTGGCCTCCAGGACTGGAGGTTTCCACGGCACAGGAGACGTGGAGGAGTATTGGCAATAAAGTAGCAATAAGCCTAGCTCCCATAAAGTAAGGTTATGTGTGCAATATTAGCTGGGGCAGCAGCAGCTAGGGGAGACGGCGAGCACAATGGCTGCGCAGGAGACCCGTGACAGGCAAACATTGTAGCTGCCACACACCCGTCAGCTAACTGGCACCGTGACTGGAGAAAATCAAATTTTTGTTAGATAAAAAAGAAATGCACACGAAAAACGTGCCAGGTGCCTTGAATGATCAGTCGCGCGACATCGGACGTGTGGGGGACTATCCTCTCCTGCGTCGGGACGAACCAGGGAGAGAGAGAGACGCTCCTACGGTACATCGTAAGGGTACTTGGGTAACTACAACAGGTACAGTGCGCCAGGCGACAGAGAATTCGTTATGCGATCAAACCAAAACGAGAAATACCTTTAATAATATGAAACACATTAAAATTACACTCAACTTTGAACTGGTCGTTTTAGTGAGTCTATGAAGATAAATCAGGTGACATAAAGAATGATAACAGATCTTACCGAGTTGAAAGAGACAGTAATCATGTTCAAACAAAGTCAGGAGATAGTGATTATAATCAGGAGAATATTAACACTGTCTAGACCTGAATAAGCGAGACCTAAGTACTTCCAGAGTGTGAGATAAAGACAGATGGATACCGAAGATGGAAGGGATACACGTCATGTTTATAGGACCATTGGAAAAGATTTTAAGACCCTGGGAATACAGGACTAGACTGCAGGAGTGTTTGACAGAACAGTGGGAATATATGAGGGAACCTTTAGAATACAGAACCAGAACTTAAGAATGTACTAAGGACTGGACAGTCGATATATACATAACAGGATCTCGGGAACAGAAGCCGGAACATTAGACTATAGAACTGGACAAGGAAAATATAAGACAGGTATCGTAGAATTTCGGATATCGTAGCGCATCACAGGTACCGCAGAGAATAATTTATCATAACATTCATTTACCATAGGATGTCACTTATCGTAGAGACCAAGTATCGCGGCGCACAGGTATCGCAGCGTGTGAAGTATAACAGCCTAGTGGTATCATGAATCGCAGCATCAGGCTGGTAATGCACTGGACTCGGCTTCCCTGGACTTGACTTTTTGGACATAGTAGCACTGAGTACCTAGCAATTACTACTGTGTGGTGATCCTTTCTCTTATATGAGGTAGTTACTTATGATTCGTATAGATGTCATTTATTTTCCAATAAAATAATAATAATAATAATAATAATAATAATAATAATAATAATTAATAATAATAATAATAGTAATAATAATAATAATGATAAGAGTTGGAAAACCTACTATTACATCTTATGTAATGGAGATATCTGTTGGGGAAGCCTTCCACTGTCTCCCACAGATTCATCCAGGATGAGGGACTGATCACCTCTGTCTTTTACCGTCTCCAGTATTATTTTCTGTTCTGGATTGATAAAGCCATTGATTGGTGAAACGTCTTTATCAGTCACCTTCAAAGTGCATGTTCTTAAGAGTCATCAACGGCTTGGCGAAGCTCCTGGAGAGTGAAACGTTGCCACAGTAAAATGTCGCATTAGATACACTTATGGTCTTCTACCAAAACAAGATTCATTAAGTTACACAAGAAAGGTATAAAATACCGACAATATGAAAGTTTAGACGCATGTGTCTAAACTTTCATATTGTCGGTATTTTATACCTTTCTTGCACAACTTGTCAGACACTACAACATCATGGAATCTTGGTTCAGAGGACATCTACAAGACCTTCTTCACGGCTGCTACAACTAACCCATCCCTTTGGGAAGGACCTACTTCCACTGAGGAATCCCGCCTACCAGTGACTATGCCCTCGTCTGCTACACGTCCCTATCCACTGACGTCTATATAACCGCTCGTCTCCTTACCTTTGCTCCAGATTCTCCTCCACCACGATGCTGTGAACACTAACTCCAAGGCTGAGGAACTGATTACCTCATCTTTTGTATATAGTTCTACTGTCTTCTAATTATGTCCTAGAATCTGTATTGATAAAGCTAATGGATGGCGAAACGTCTACAATAAAGATATCCAGATGTTGCACATGTGTCTAAACTTTCAAGATTCATCAAGACTCTTGGATGGAACACCAACTTCTTGGCTGAGGGAATGATCACCTAAAATTAATCCTGGACATCTTCCATCATCACTTTGGCAGAGGGGCTGATCACCTTGAATAATACTTCATGTCTTGTACAGTGTGCAATATTATTCTATGGGCTGTGGTGGCCTGGTGGCTAACGCTCTCGCTTCACACGGCGAGGGCCTGGGTTCGATTCCCAGCCAGAGTAGAAACATTGAACGTGTTTCTTTCCACCTGTTGTCTAAGTTCCCCATCAGTAAAATGGGTACCTGGGTGTTAGTCGACTGGTGTGGGTCGCATCCCGGGACACTGACCTAATTTGCCCGACTTGCGGAGCATAACAAGGGGCTTTCTATATAGTAGTATGTCACTGATGTCAGCTAGGACTGTATACCTTGTACATGTACTTGTAGTAAATAAAGATATTATTATTATTATTATTATTATTATTATTATTATTATTATTATTGGACTGATAAAACCACTGGATTTCAGTGGGACTTCAACACCAGTTAACAGGGTTGTCAAGGCTTATTCCTCCGGTAGCATCAAGAAATGGGTCGGCCAAAAATTTTTGTTAGTGGGTCTGGGTTTGGGGAAACATCTGCCTAGTATGGCCCAGTAGGCCTTCTGCAGTGTTCCTTCTTTCTGATGCTGATGAAACGTCCCACTAATAAATTTACTCCCAAGTATTGCACGTGTGTTTTATTCATATACCTTTTGAATAACTGTACCATTTATCAAAGAGCACTCAGAAACCATTACCGGTTTCTTTTTCTTCCAGCTCCTCGAAGCCATCATTTAGCCCTGTCTTCAGTAAAGACACTCTATACAGCCTCTTGACTGAAACTGATGTGTTACACCGACTTTGATTTTCCATGCCAGCGCATTAATGTGCCCTTTCAACTACTTCCTCTTGTCGATAGCTCCCTCCATCCTGCAGTAGTTCATGACTAATATTAGTTTAGCGCATTTTGTGGAATCAATAAAGGTACTAACGAGGTGGACTGGTAAGCCAGTGAAAGGTCTTGGTCATATTTATCAAAAACCTCACTGAGTGGGTCATCAACCTATGTTGATGAAGAGTTGAGAGAAGAATTGGAGAGTTGGAGAAGAGTTGAACTCCATGAGCTGAGCTCTTCTCCAGGTTGAATGACTGACCACCTCATATTTCCAACGTTGATGGACTGACTACATCCTTTTCACTTCACTACTACACCTGCTGCCTCCGTATTTGACTAACGAAGCCTACTGTGTAGACGAAACGTTTCACCAATAAAGATACCCAACTGTTGTACATGTGTCTTGAGCAACATGAATGACTTTCGTCTCAGATATTGTCGTATCTCTAACAAATAAAATACGAAGCTTCTGCAGTCGCTGATGTACTTTCTATAACCAAGATTATCACATATTTCCCCACAATAACTCGATGAAGTTAAAGAGGCAACTGATTTTAACGTTTCTCTCAACTCGTCTGAACGTTAAAACTGTGAGTAGGAGATGAGAGGAAAGACGTTGGGAGAGAGTACGAAGAGAGACATAGTGTAGGACTGAAGAGCGAACTGTGGGAAAGATGGGGAGAAACAAGTGGAGGGAGAGCGAGAGGAAAAGGAAAGGGGGGGGGATGGGTAAAAGGACAAAGGAGGGGAAGGAGAGAAAGCGAGTGAAGGAGGGGGAGTGAAGGAGGGGGAGTGAAGGAGGTGGAGTGAATGAGAGAAGGGAAGCAGAAAGGGAGACAAGTGCCATTCACTAACTCAGGAACAATACAAGGATCGAGTATCAAATAACAACACAATTAAAAGGAGAAAAGAAACCGGAATGAAGCAGGGAGTAAAGAAGGAAGAGGCCAACAAATTGGCTCTAGTGTTAAGATGGCTTGGTAGTGATCTCAGGGGAGGCCATGTGGAGGGAGGGTGCAGGGAGGGAAGGAGGGAGGGAGGGAAGGTTGAATGCTGGTGTGGGAGGGAGGGTGAGCTGATGGCTGGAGTGAGAGGGATGGATGGAGGGAGAGAGGGCTGAGTTCTAGTAATAGTAGGAGGGAGGGAGGGCTGAGGGCTGGTTTGTAATGGATGGAGGGAGGGAGAGTTGAGGGCTGGGGTTGGAGGAATGGAGGGAGAGTTCAGTCCTGATGTGGGAGAGAGTTCTCGTGTGGAAAGAATATAAGGAAGGAGGGAGAGTGGAGGGTTAGTGCAGGAGGGAGGGAGGGTAGTATGATGGAGGGCTGATATAGTAGAAAGGGTGAGGGAGTAGGGCTTATGGGGGGAGGGAGGGAAATACTACTACTACTACTATACTACTACTACTACTACTACTACTATATACTACTACTACTACTAATAATAATAATAATAATAATAATAATAATAATAATAATAATAATAATAGCAATAATAATAATAATCTTTTTTTCTACCAGTACATGTACAAGGTATACAGACCATAGCTGACATCAGTGACATATACTATACAGAAAGCCCCTTGTTGTGCAAAGCATTTCCGGCAAATTAGGTCAATTTTGTCCCAGGATGCGACCCACACCAGTCCACTAACACCCAGGTACCTATTTTACTGATAGGTAAACATGGACAGCAGGTGCCTTAAGAAAATACGTCCTAATGTTTCTACCCGTACCGGGGATCGATCCCTGAACCTCAGTGTGTGTAAGCTGAGTGCCCTAGCAACCGAGCTACGGGACACCATTAATGTGTAGTGAAGGTTAACATCAGCTGATCTGAGTGCAAGTAAACACCGACACAATTACAACAAACTTCTCACAATAAACGCCTCTAAAACGTTTCTCACAAGCATATCTGCAACAGGCAACAGAGTCACAACTGCAGTGAACATATTTACTTATGCAAGGTTTCACCCAACATTGGTCTTTTTCATGTACATAGCAGACATGAGAAACAATGGCCTAAATAGCCCAGAGGGCATGTGGCGTCACCTGTTCAGGTGTCACGTGCTTGGGTGTAAAAACTATTCAAACGTGGAAGTCTCACTGCAGGAGGCGTACTGGCCCATGTATGTAGATAAAGACACATGCACAGTTCAAGACATTCACTAAGGAAACATTTCGCCACAGCTGGCGAAACGTGCATATGTATCTTTATCTACATACTACCTCCCACTCTTGGTTAGTTAAGTAACTGAAATTCTTAACTACATCAAGAATGCCTTCACATGCCTTCATTTTCTTTAACACATAATTCTACTCTGCACACATAAGCCTGGAAAGATAAACTTCCACCCAAGGAGCTGGAAAAATAAAACAAGAAGATACAAATCACCCTCAGGTACCGTCGTAGATACTGTGTCCCCATTCCTCAGAAACTCGGCCCTGACATTATGGTAGTCACTACCAAGACCATACGAGACTTCACAAGGACCTCGACGCTGTATACTGGGCCTCAGGATACAGGAGTACTCAGAATTCAGCCTGGTGCTTGTGACCAGATATATATCGGAGAGACAGCCAGAAGTCTACCAGGCTGTCTACAGGATCACATGTTGCTAGAACAAGCAACACAGTTAATGATGAATTAGATACATGTGCAACATCTAGGTATCTTCATTTTGTAGACGTTTCGCCCTCCAGTGGCTTTATTAATACATAGACACAATCTGAAGACTGTAGAATAATAAATACAGTAGATGTTGTAGATGTTTCTAATTCGTCATCTCGACATACAACACAAATAATGTGGAAAAGGGATACTTTTGTCTAATTCTTCCCACTCGTGTTCAGTTGAGCATGTTTACGATAAGTGACTTCATCAGTCCTACAGTGTAAGCTAAAATAAGGTATTGTATAGTGGACAATGCAGGTGACTAGAAGCAAAGGTGAGGTGACGCTAAGAAAATAGGTTGAACAAATAATTGACTTAGGTTAGGTAGGAACAGGAGCTGCAAGGCATCCGTCAGTATGTCTCCTGCAACAGCTTCCCCAACTTCAATGTTCATTCGCATGGCGGCGGATCCTGATGTCGATAATGATCTTTCAGCTAAAAGTTGGGAAACACCGAAGCTCCCAGACCTTTAGGGGATTGTGTCGGATGTGGCAATTAAGGCAGCCAACAACAAATACCATCTCTGTCGGTCGTTTTCACGGATGACTAGTCGTGTCTCATTCAAGTTCGTTAAGCGTCCACATTTACCTCGGTGCTGTACACTGGTGTTGTTGCAGTCGTCCCGTCTGCAGGCGTCTCTGTGCTCACCAGCTCTTATATTTAATGATTTAGCAGTTTCTCCCATATTCTTATAGTCACATCCACACGGTATTAATGTGCAGTTAGTTATATTCCTACGCTGGTCGAAGGTTCTCATTTGTGGTTCTACACCAAGTTTCTGTCCAACTAACTTTCTGCCTTACCTTATCCTTCTTACTAGTCACCTGCATTGCCCATTATATAATATCCTTGTTTTAGTTTACTCTGTATTAGTACTGACGAAGCCACTAGAGGGGAAACTTTCCCTTGAAAACTAGTAAAATGGTGCCAACACTCCATTAACAACACCATCTTTCTACTAAGTGTGTTTAAATTTTGAGGACAGTTAGAAGAGGCTTTCCGTTGTTACTGTATGGAAACCAGTTTCCAGAATGCCTTATATAAAATTCATCAAAACAATTCAGTACTTGTCAACTGTTCCACGAACCTTCAGGTAAAGCGTTCTTTGGGGACCGCTGAAGGCATGAAGCAGTAGTCTGAGGTCGTCAGTCCCTCAGCCTTCATCGTTGTCTTCCAGACGGTGGGTAAAATATGATATAGAAATAACGACAAATGTAAACTAAGGCACAAATGCAGTATCATGTGGCCCGGTGGCCTGGTGGCTAAAGCTCCCGCTTCACACACGGGGGGCCCGGGTTCGATTCCCGGCGGGTGGAAACATTCCGACACGTTTCCTTACACCTGTTGTCCTGTTCACCTAGCAGCAAATAAGTACCTGGGTGTTAGTCGACTGGTGTGGGTCGCATCCTGGGGGACAAGATTAAGGACCCCAATGGAAATAAGTTAGACAGTCCTCGATGACGCACTGACTTTCTTGGGTTATCCTGGGTGGCTAACCCTCCGGGGTTAAAAATCCGAACGAAATCTTATCTTATCTTATCTTATCAGGATATTTTAATGAGGAAACGCTTGGCCACAAAAGTGGAAAATAGTTGAAGGTGATTAGTCGATCATCCTTGAAAAAGTCTTGATGACACTTGGGTAGATGCCCGAGGTTAGAGACTCGCACTTAAGTGACAGGAGAGATGAAGCAGTGTGGGCCGCATGCGGCCCTATGGCCGCATGCGGCCATAGGGCCGCATGTTCCGCAGTTCATGTAGAAGGAACTTAAATGCACGATACCGTAACTGGAACAATGCACAATAACCCGCACATAGGAGAAGTTTATGACGACGTTTCGGCCCGAGATGGACAGAAACGTGCAGGTTACTTGTGTATTGCCGCACTTACGATGATTAATTCTGCAATGTACGATATAATTTTCATGTTTCAATTAAGATTGGGAAACATTACAATTATTCGATTATATTGATTATATATTAACAGGAATTCTTAAACTTTGTAAAAAAATAACTCGTGTTTGTAAATTGCGTTATTTAAACAGACACACGAACAAACACCTTTGAAAAAAACATGTGAGTAAACACCTTTATAAAAAACACGTGAATAAACACATTTGAAAAACACTCTAATAAACACGCGAGGAAACACTTCAAAAACACTCTTGTGAAAAAACAAGTGAGTAAACACCTTTGTAAAAACACGTGAGTAAACACCTTTGTAAAAACACGTGAATAAACATTTTGAAAAACACGCTAATAAATACGCGAGCAAACACTTCAAAAACACCCTTGTGAAAAAACAAGTGAGTAAACACCTTTGTAAAAACACGTGAGTAAACACCTTTGTAAAAACACGTGATTAAACACATTTGAAAAACACGCTAATAAATACGCGAGCAAACACTTCAAAAACACCCTTGTGAAAAAACACGTGTGCAAACACCTTTGTAAAAACAGGTGAACAAGCACATTTGAAAAACATGTGTTTTTTTTTGGGGGGGGGCTAGTAACCCCCTTCTCCTGTATACATTACTAAATTTTAAAAAGAAAACTTTTGTTTTTCTTCTTAGGTTACCCTGCCTCGGTGGGATATGGCCGGTTTCTTGAAATAATAGTAATATTAACGTACGCAATGTTGAAGTCCAGTTCCTGGACCCATCGTGTGCCTCTGTGTGTAAAATGCTTATCACATCAGATGTGCTGCTGGTAAGCGGCACACTGGTGGTGTCCCCAGATTTCTGTAGTGATGTAGCCAGCGATGATAATGTCCCTGATACCTCCATCTTTTTCTTCCTTATTCTTCTCCTCCTCCTCCTCTTTTACCTCTTCTTCCTCCTCCAACTCTTTTTCCTATTCCACCTCTTCTTTCTCACTCCTTCTCCTCTTCTTCCTCCTCCTTGTCTTCCTTCTTCTCCTCCTCCGCCACCGCCGCCTCTAACATAAGAGTTAGTCTAAAAAAGTAAACACACACACGCACACACACACATACACACACACACACACACACACACACACACACACACACACACACACACACACACACACACACACACACACACACACACACACACACACACACACACAGTTAAACCATCAAAAAAGTCAGGGGCTGTTTAGATCAGCCATTACTTCTTTGTGAGTAGGGGAGGTCCCTCTCTCTCTCTCTCGCACTCTCACTCTCACTCTCTCTCTCGCTCTCACACTCACCTTCACTCACACTTTCACTCTCCTTGTTACCTGTAATACACACCTGTGGCAGCTTTCAAGAAATTTTATATAATTACATCGCGGTCTGGGACCAAACTTCTCTGTTAATTGCTTGCTTAGAAAAGGCTCTGTTGCTATAACTTGCCCGCTGGCACTTAGACCTATCACAGCCTGGTTGACTGGGCCCTTGCCGGATGTAGTGATCCAGTCGGATGTAGTGATCCAGCCGGATGTAGTGATCCAGCCGGATGTAGTGATCCAGCCGGATGTAGCGATCCAGCCGGATGTGGTGATCCAGCCGGATGTAGTGATCCAGCCGGATGTAGTGATCCAGCCGGATGTAGTGATCCAGCCGGATGTAGTGATCCAGCCGGATGTGGTGATCCAGCCGGATGTAGTGATCCAGCCGGATGTGGTGATCCAGCCGGATGTAGTGATCCAGCCGGATGTAGCGATCCAGCCGGATGTAGTGATCCAGCCGGATGTAGCGATCCAGCCTGATGTGGTGATCCAGCCGGATGTAGTGATCCAGCCGGATGTGGTGATCCAGCTTCCATTTGTTTCTTGCAATATTTCTGACATCCGATGATAGCAGGGTGAATAGTCTTGGACCACGGATATTGGGCCACGGATATTGATATAGATCATGGATAATTGGGCCTAGGATATTGATATAGACCACGGATATTGGACCACGGACATTAACATGGACCACGGATATTGGAACACGGACACTGACTTGGACCACGGATATTGGACCACGGACACTGACTTGGACCACGGATATTGGACCACGGACACTGACTTGGACCACGGATATAGCGCCTTTACTTCTGACTGGGTTTATTTTACATTTTCGCAAAATCTCTCACTCCAAAAGAAGAAAAAAGGCACAATACCGTGACTGAAACAATACACAAATAACCCGCACATAGGACAGAGAAGCTTACGACGATGTTTCGGTCCGACTTGGACCATTAACAAGTCACACTAACACACGAAGGTGAGGGAGCTAATACATATAAGAGAGGAGGGACAGGGACGGGACAAAGAGATGAAACGAGATGACATTGTGTGGATTTGGTCAGAAACTCTCAAATATACTCCGGGTTTATATCATCAGGTATCTCTCTTTTCGTTTTAAAGAGAACATTTTTATTAATTTTAGGTGTTTCCAGTAGTTTTAAGGCTTTATTGATTCTCTGTGGGCAGTAAGCGATCCTTGTACATTTCCAGCTCTGATGTCTCTCCTGGCGTGAACGGCGCTGTGACTGCTGATTGTACATTCGTCTGTCTTCTATTAGGATGAGAAATGGTAGAGGTGCCAGGACGGTATCCTAGGGTACAAATATTTTTTACATTGCTAAGATTAGATTTTCATGAGTTTTTCACTACTCTGTGTGTTGTATTTGCTAGAAAATTCAATGTCAATTTTCCTAACCTGAACGGTATGCCTAGTGATTTGATTTCATGGGATATAACTCCGTCCTGACACTTCTTAAATGCCTTTGGAAAGTCCGTGTAAACCAAATTTGAGTTTTGATATTTTTCTTTGATATTCTACGTGATTTTGTGGCAATGATGTCATAGTTGAAATAGGCCGGAATTTACCGTTGTAAATTCAGGTTGATCTGGATTACATAGGGTTTCCTTTTCCACGTAATATTACGTCTCACTCCCCTTCTCAAAGGTTTTTGTGATATGTGATGCTAGTGTTCCTGGCCAATAACGTTTTTATCATGCCTCTGCTGCCCTCCATTGCACAGAGGAGCCATACTAGCACTTTTCAAGCCCACTGAGATGTCAACTAAATCCGAGTACTCTTGCTAGTGGTAGTTTGGACTTTTTTAATAAGTACAGAACTCCAGGAATCAGACCCAGGTGCTGCTTGTGTGGGCAAGTGGTCTGTTTGTCTAATTATGAAGGATTTGTGTTCCTGTCAGTTATACGGCCAGTAAAGTGGTCAAAGGCAACGGGTCACCAATTTTCCAATCAGCAATTGGATTGCTGAACCTTGATTCAACTATCATTATTTGAGGGAATGTAGATGAGACAGTTTATCTCTCATTCTCACAACACACACACACACACACACACACACACACACACACACACACACACACACACATAGTAAAACATTATTTGCATTCCTCATTCCACAATTCTCAAATATTTATTTTTTCATAGCTGTGAGAAACACAATTCTCATTTTCAGAATATCTGGGAAATTCAAATTCAAATAACACTGAGAGAATGTGAGGAGAGACAGCCCGAGGACGAGAGACACCCCGAGGATGAGAGACAGCCCGAGGACGAGAGACACCCCGAGGATGAGAGACACCCCGAGGATGAGAGACAGCCCGAGGACGAGAGACAGCCCGAGGATGAGAGACAGCCCGAGGACGAGAGACACCCCGAGGATGAGAGACAGCCCGAGGATGAGAGACACCCCGAGGATGAGAGACAGCCCGAGGACGAGAGACAGCCCGAGGATGAGAGACAGCATGAGGACGAGAGACAGCCCGAGGATGAGAGACAGCATGAGGGTGAGAGACAGCCCGAGGATGAGAGACAGCCCGGAGGACGCAGGAAGACAGCCCGAGGATGAGAGACAGCCCGAGGACGAGAGACAGCCCGAGGATGAGAGACAGCCCGAGGATGAGAGACAGCCCGAGGATGAGAGACAGCCCGAGGATGAGAGACAGCCCGAGGATGAGAGACAGCCCGAGGACGAGAGACAGCCCGAG
The DNA here is from genome assembly GCF_026875155.1 of Cherax quadricarinatus. NCBI lineage: Eukaryota > Metazoa > Arthropoda > Malacostraca > Decapoda > Parastacidae > Cherax > Cherax quadricarinatus. The sequence continues at coordinate 44,323,458 of NC_069419.1, read as the reverse complement.
GATGAGAGACAGCCCGAGGATGAGAGACAGCCCGAGGATGAGAGACAGCCCGAGGACGAGAGACAGCCCGAGGATGAGAGACAGCCCGAGGACGAGAGACAGCCCGAGGATGAGAGACAGCCCGAGGATGAGAGACAGCCCGAGGATGAGAGACAGCCCGAGGACGAGAGACAGCCCGAGGATGAGAGACAGCCCGAGGATGAGAGACAGCCCGAGGATGAGAGCAGCCCGAGGACGAGAGGACAAACGCCCGAGGATGAGAGACAGCCCGAGGATGAGAGAGCAGCCCGAGGACGAGAGACAGCCCGAGGATGAGAGACAGCCCGAGGATGAGAGACAGCCCGAGAGGACGAGAAGACAGGCCCGATGGATGAAGAGACAGCCCGAGGACGAAGAGACAGCCCGAGGATGAGAGACAGCCCGAGGATGAGAGACAGCCCGAGGATGAGAGACAGCCCGAGGATGAGAGACAGCCCGAGGACGAGAGACAGCCCGAGGATGAGAGACAGCCCGAGGATGAGAGACAGCCCGAGGATGAGAGACAGCCCGAGGAGAGAGACAGCCCGAGGATGAGAGACAGCCCGAGGATGAGAGACAGCCCGAGGATGAGAGACAGCCCGAGGACGAGAGACAGCCCGAGGATGAGAGACAGCCCGAGGATGAGAGACAGCCCGAGGAAAGGAGAAGACAGCCCGAGGAACGGGGAGACAGCCCGAGGAGGAGAAGACAGCCCGAGGATGAGAGACAGCCCGAGGACGAGAGACAGCCCGAGGATGAGAGACAGCCCGAGGACGAGAGACAGCCCGAGGATGAGAGACAGCCCGAGGATGAGAGACAGCCCGAGGATGAGAGACAGCCCGAGGATGAGAGACAGCCCGAGGATGAGAGACAGCCCGAGGACGAGAGACAGCCCGAGGATGAGAGACAGCCCGAGGATGAGAGACAGCCCGAGGATGAGAGACAGCCCGAGGACGAGAGACAGCCCGAGGATGAGAGACAGCCCGAGGACGAGAGACAGCCCGAGGAGAGAGGACAGCCCGAGGATGAGAGACAGCCCGAGGATGAGAGACAGCCCGAGGACGAGAGACAGCCCGAGGATGAGAGACAGCCCGAGGATGAGAGACAGCCCGAGGATGAGAGACAGCCCGAGGACGAGAGACAGCCCGAGGATGAGAGACAGCCCGAGGATGAGAGACAGCCCGAGGATGAGAGACAGCCCCAGGACGAGAGACAGCCCGAGGATGAGAGACAGCCCGAGGATGAGAGACAGCCCGAGGACGAGAGAGACCGCCCGAGGATGAGAGACAGCCCGAGGACGAGAGACAGCCCGAGGATGAGAGACAGCCCGAGGATGAAGAGGACAGCCCCGAGGATGAGAGACAGCCCGAGGATGAGAGACAGCCCGAGGATGAGAGGACAGCCCGAGGATGAGAGACAGCCCGAGGACGAGAGACAGAGACAGCCCGAGGATGAGAGACAGCCCGAGGATAGAGAGACAGCCCGAGGATGAGAGACAGCCCGAGGACGAGAGACAGCCCGAGGATGAGAGACAGCCCGAGGATGAGAGACAGCCCGAGGACGAGAGACAGCCCGAGGATGAGAGACAGCCCGAGGACGAGAGACAGCCCGAGGATGAGAGACAGCCCGAGGATGAGAGACAGCCCGAGGATGAGAGACAAGCCCGAGGATGAGAGACAGCCCGAGGATGAGAGACAGCCCGAGGACGAGAGACAGCCCGAGGATGAGAGACAGCCCGAGGATGAGAGACAGCCCGAGGATGAGAGACAGCCCGAGGACGAGAGACAGCCCGAGGATGAGAGACAGCCCGATGATGAGAGACAGCCCGAGGACGAGAGACAGCCCGAGGATGAGAGACAGCCCGAGGACGAGAGACAGCCCGAGGATGAGAGACAGCCCGAGGATGAGAGACAGCCCGAGGATGAGAGACAGCCCGAGGACGAGAGACAGCCCGAGGATGAGAGACAGCCCGAGGATGAGAGACAGAGCCCGAGGATGAGAGACAGCCCGAGGACGAGAGACAGCCCGAGGAAGAGAGACAGCCCGAGGATGAGAGACAGCCCGAGGATGAGAGACAGCCCGAGGACGAGAGACAGCCCGAGGATGAGAGACACCCCGAGGATGAGAGACAGCCCGAGGATGAGAGACAGCCCGAGGACGAGAGACAGCCCGAGGATGAGAGACAGCCCGAGGACGAGAGACAGCCCGAAGATGAGAGATAGACCGAGGATGAGAGACAGCCCGAGGATGAGAGACAGCCCGAGGACGAGAGACAGCCCGAGGATGAGAGACAGCCCGAGGATGAGAGACAGCCCGAGGAGACGCGAGACAGCCCGAGGATGAGAGACAGCCCGAGGACGAGAGACAGCCCGAAGATGAGAGATAGACCGAGGATGAGAGATAGCCCGAGGATGAGAGACAGCCCAAGGGTGAGAGCCAGCACGAGGGTGAGAGACAGTACGAGGGTGAGAGATAGCCCGATTAAGCGAAATAGCCCAAGGATGAGAGACAGCCCGAGAGAGACAGCCCAAGGGTGAGAGACAGCCCGAGGATGAGAGACAGCCCGAGGATGAGAGACAGCCCGAGGACGAGAGACAGCCCGAGGATGAGAGACAGCCCGAGGACGAGAGACAGCTCGAGGATGAGAGACAGCCCGAGGACGAGAGACAGTCCGAAGATGAGAGATAGACCGAGGATGAGAGATAGGCCGAGGATGAGAGACAGCCCAAGGGTGAGAGCCAGCACGAGGGTGAGAAACAGTACGAGGGTGAGAGATAGCCCGATTAAGCGAAATAGCCTAAGGATGAGAGACAGCCCGAGAGAGACAGCCCAAGGGTGAGAGACAGCCCGAGGATGAGAGACAGCCCGAGGATGAGAGACAGCCCGAGGACGAGAGACAGCCAGAGGATGAGAGACAGCCCGAGGACGAGAGACAGCCCGAGGATGAGAGACAGCCCGAGGACGAGAGACAGTCCGAAGATGAGAGATAGACCGAGGATGAGAGATAGCCCGAGGATGAGAGACAGCCCGAGAGAGACAGCCCAAGAGTGAGAGACAGCCCGAGGGTGAGAGACAGCCCGAGGGTGAGAGACAGCCCGGGGATGAGAGACACCCCGAGGATGAGAGACACCCCGAGGATGAGAGACACCCCGAGGATGAGAGACAGCCCGAGGGCGAGAGACAGCCCGAGGATAAGAAACAGCCCGATGGTGAGAGATAGCCCGAGGGAGCGAAATAGCCCGAGGATGAGAGACAGCCCGAGGATGAGAGACAGCCCGAGGACGAGAGACAGCCCGAGGATGAGAGACAGCCCGAGGACGAGAGACAGCCCGAGGACGAGAGACAGTCCGAAGATGAGAGATAGACCGAGGATGAGAGATAGCCCGAGGACGAGAGACAGCCCGAGGACGAGAGACAGCCCGAGGACGAGAGACAGTCCGAAGATGAGAGATAGACCGAGGATGAGAGACAGCCCGAGGACGAGAGACAGCCCGAGGACGAGAGACAGTCCGAAGATGAGAGATAGACCGAGGATGAGAGACAGCCCGAGGATGAGAGACAGCCCGAGGACGAGAGACAGCCCGAGGACGAGAGACAGTCCGAAGATGAGAGATAGACCGAGGATGAGAAACAAGCCCGAGGACGAGAGACAGCCCGAGGACGAGAGACAGTCCGAAGATGAGAGACAGACCGAGGATGAAGACAGCCGAGGACGAGAGACAGCCCGAGGATGAGAGACAGCCCGAGGACGAGAGACAGTCCGAAGATGAGAGATAGACCGAGGATGAGAGATAGCCCGAGGATGAGAGACAGCCCAAGGGTGAGATACAGCCCGAGGATGAGAGACAGCCCGAGGGTGAGAGACAGCCCGAGGGTGAGAGACAGCCCGAGGGTGAGAGACAGCCCGGGGATGAGAGACACCCCGAGGATGAGAGACAGCCCGAGGGCGAGAGACAGCCCGAGGATAAGAAACAGCCCGATGGTGAGAGATAGCCCGAGGGAGCGAAATAGCCCGAGGATGAGAGACAGCCCGAGGATAAGAAACAGCCCAAGGGTGAGAGACAGCCCGAGGGTGAGAGCAAGCATGAGGGTGAGAGACAGCCTGAGGATGAGAGACAGCCCGAAGATGAGAGACAGCCCGAGTGTGAGAGACAGTCCGAGGATGAGAGATAGCCCGAGGATGAGAGACAGCCCAAGGGTGAGAGACAGCCCGAGGGTGAGAGATAGCCCGAGGGAGCGAAATAGCCCGAGGATGAGAGACAGCCCGAGAGAGACAGCCCGAGAGAGACAGCCCAAGGGTGAGAGACAGCCCGAGGGTGAGAGACAGCCGGAGAGAGACAGCCCAAGGATGAGAGACAGCCCGAGGATGAGAGACAGCCCGAGGATGAGAGACAGCCCGAAGATGAGAGACAGCCCGAGGGTGAGAGACAGCCCGAGGATGAGAGATAGCCCGAGGATGAGAGACAGCCCAAGGGTGAGAGCCAGCACGAGGGTGAGAGACAGCACAAGGGTGAGAGATAGCCCGAGGGAGCGAAATAGCCCGAGGATGAGAGATAGCCCGAGGATGAGAGACAGCCCAAGGGTGAGATACAGCCCGAGGATGAGAAGCAGCCCGAGGATGAGAGACAGCCAGAGGATGAGAGACAGCCCGAGGATGAGAGACAGCCCTAGGGTGAGAGACAGCCCGAGGGTGAGAGACAGCCCGAGGATGAGAGACAGCCCGAGGATGAGAGACAGCCCGAGGGTGAGAGACAGCCCGAGGGTGAGAGACAGCCCGACAGTGAGGTGCCAGGCTGGAGGACTGTTACATTACAACTCTCCCTACCTTCTTCCCTCCCATCCCATCTCTCGCAGCCCATCCCTCCCACCCCGTTCATCCCACTCCATCCATACTAATACTACTACTACTACTACTACTACTACTACTACTACTAATAATAATAATAGCAATAATAATAATAATAATAATAATAATAGTAATAATAATAATAGTAATAATAATAATAATAATAATAATACTAATAATAATATTAATAGTAATAATAATAATAATAATAGTAATAATAATAATAATAATAATAATAATAATAATAATAATAATAATAATAATAATAATAATAATAATAATAATAATAATAATAATAAAATGACATAACAATAATTATAATAATAATAATAATCTGTATTTCTACAGCTTGTGTGTCATTAAGATCAGTCAGTTAGTTTTTGTGATATAAAGGTGAGAACAACTCTCCCTCCTTGAAACAACAGGTTTCCGTCTCCCTGAGCAGCTATACAATGCGTGTCCTGCAACTTGATCGCTAGTGCACTCACCTCACACACTGAGGTCTGGAGTTCGAATCTCCGGTACGGCTGCTAAACATTAGGGACGTGTTTCAGTAAGACACCTGTTGTCCCTCTTCACTCATCAGTATAAAATGGGTACCTGGGCGTTAGTCGACTGGTGTGGGTCGCATCCTGGGGCAAAATTGACCCAATATGCCCGATATGTTCAGTATGTCAACTAGACTTGTATACCTTGTACTTGTAGAAATAAAGATATATTATTAATATTATTAATATTATTATTATTATTATTATTATTATTTTTTTTTTTTTTTTTTTTTTTTTTTTTTTCAACAAGTCGGTCGTCTCCCACCGAGGCAGGGTGACCCAAAAAAGAAAGAAAATCCCCAAAAAGAAAATACTTTCATCATCATTCAACACTTTCACCACACTCACACATTATCACTGCTTTTGCAGAGGTGCTCAGAATATAACAGTTTAGAAGCATATACGTATAGAGATAGACAACATATCCCTCCAAACTGCCAATATCCCAAACCCCTCCTTTAAAGTGCAGGCATTGTACTTCCCATTTCCAGGACTCAAGTCCGACTATATGAAAATAACCGGTTTCCCTGAATCCCTTCACTAAATATTACCCTGCTCACACTCCAACAGATCGTCAGGTCCCAAGTATCATTCGTCTCCATTCACTCCTATCTAACACGCTCATGCACGCTTGCTGGAAGTCCAAGCCCCTCACCCACAAAACCTCCTTTACCCCCTCTTTCCAACCCTTTCGAGGACGACCCCTACCCCTCTTTCCTTCCCCTATAGATTTATATGCTTTCCATGTCATTCTACTTTGATCCATTCTCTCTAAATGACCAAACCACCTCAACAACCCCTCTTCTGCCCTCTGACTAATGCTTTTATTAACTCCACACCTTCTCCTAATTTCCACACTCCGAATTTTCTGCATAATATTTACACTATTAACTACGGTGATTTTGAGTCAAGTATCATCCAGTGATTGATCGTCCTAAGTGACGTTCCATAAACCGTAACGGTAAACAGGTCAGTAATAAACATAGGCGAATATACTAATTTACAGAAGGAAAAATCTGCAGTTGTTGAGCAGAATCAGAATTGCAGGAAATTTTCTTGAAAAGTTGTTTTTCTTATGGATTTTTTTTTAGCTTTAATTAAAACAATTTTTTCTTCTCGTTTGATGTTGACTCAGCGGAAAAGTTCGCCTAACGACGGTTCAGACGTACTCGACTTACGTCCATCCGCAAGTACGACCGACAAAAAAAATTTATACTATAAATTAGAAAAAATAAAAATAATATTTATACATAAATAAAGAATATATATATAAATATATATATATATATAATATATATATATATATATATATATATATTATATATATATATATATAATATATATATATATATATATATATATATATATATATATATATATAATATATATATATATATCATGCGAAGACTAAGATGGCAAAAGACAAACTTGAAATAATGAGGAACAAGAAAAGTAATAGGCCTACCCTAGGTTAAATTCCAAACATTTTTATTAGCGAAGCCTATAAATAATAACAACAAGTAAGGAACATCAGTTTGTGAGTAACGAAACTTAAACTAATAAAGTTAATTGGTTAAAAAAAAAAGAGATAATTATGACAGAAATGTATTAGGTTAAAAGATGTGGTACACATCTCTCCATTTTCAGACCCGACAGGTCGGTCGCAACAGACCCGACAGGTCGGTCGCAACAGACCCGACAGGTCGGTCGCAACAGACCTGGCAGGTCGGTCGCAACAGACCTGGCAGGTCGGTCGCAACAGACCTGGCAGGTCGGTCGCAACAGACCCGACAGGTCGGTCGCAACAGACCTGGCAGGTCGGTCGCAACAGACCTGGCAGGTCGGTCGCAACAGACCTGGCAGGTCGGTCGCAACAGACATGGCAGGTCGGTCGCAACAGACCTGGCAGGTCGGTCGCAACAGACCCGACAGGTCGGTCGCAACAGACCTGGTAGGTCGGTCGCAACAGACCTGGCAGGTCGGTCGCAACAGACCTGGCAGGTCGGTCGCAACAGACCTGGCAGGTCGGTCGCAACAGACCTGGCAGGTCGGTCGCAACAGACCCGACAGGTCGGTCGCAACAGACCTGGCAGGTCGGTCGCAACGGAATTCTGACGTAACTCGGGAGAAGTTCTGTGTCTAGTTAACTTTTATGTAATTATTCACAAATAATGCAAGATGAACCTGCCTCGCATAGGCCAGTAGGTCTCCTGCAGTGTTCCTTCTTTCTTGTGATGAGAGAGAGAGAGAGAGAGAGAGAGAGAGAGAGAGAGAGAGAGAGAGAGAGAGAGAGAGAGAGAGAGAGAGAGAGAGAGAGAGAGAGAGAGAGAGAGAGAGAGAAAGACAGATAGACAGACAGACAGACAGACAGACAGACAGACAGAGACAGACAGACAGACAGACAGAGACAGACAGAGACAGACAGACAGACAGACAAACACACAGACAGACAGACAGACAGACAGACAGACAGACAGACAGACAGAGACAGACAGACAGACAGACAGACAGACACACACACAGACAGACAGACAGAGAATTACAGTAGGAAACTACAAAGTAAAGTGTGGCTTTTACACTCGACCCAGGGAGAGTCCGAGAAGGCTGGCAGGTTACCCGCAGTGTGACGCACACATGAACAATGTGTAGGAGTGTGTGGGAGTGTGTGGGAGTGTGTGGGAGTGTGTGGGAGTGTGTGGGAGTGTGTGGGAGTGTGTGGGTGTTTCTGGAAATAAATAACAAAAAGGCACAATACCGTGACTGGAACAATACACAAATAACCCGCACATAAAAGAGAGAAGCTTACGACGACGTTTCGGTCCGACTTGGACCATTGACAAAGTCAATGTGTAGTGTGGTGTTTCTGGGTGTGTGGGAGTGTGTGTATGTGTGCGGGAATGTGTGGGTGTGTGTGGGTGTGTGTGTGTGTGTGGGTGTGTGTGGGGTGTGTGGGAGGGTGTGGTAGTGATGTGTGTGGTATTGTGTGGTAAATGATGGGGATGGTGGTGTATTGAATTCTACAAGTGTTGTTCGATTGGTATGTAATATTTGCGTGGTGGTGGTGTTTGTGTTGGGAGTGTGTGGTGTTACGGCAGAAGTGTGTGATGATGTGCGGTGGTGGTGGTGATGTGAGGAGTGTAGTGGTGTACGGCTAGAAGTGATGTGTATGATGTGTGGTTGATGTGGTGTGATGTGTGGAGTGCTAAGTGGTTGTAGCGGCATGAAGTTGTGATGATTGTGCGGTGGTGGTGGTGATGTGGGAGTGTAGTGGTGTAACGGCAGAAGTGTGTGATGATGTGCGGTGGTGGTGGTGATGTGTAGGAGTGTAGTGGTGTAACGGCAGAAGTGTGTGATGATGTGCGGTGGTGGTGATGATGTGTGGAGTGTAGTGGTGTAGCGGCAGAAGTGTGTGATGATGTGCGGTGGTGGTGGTGATGTGTGGAGTGTAGTGGTGTAACGGCAGAAGTGTGTGATGATGTGCGGTGGTGGTGATGATGTGTGGAGTGTAGTGGTGTAACGGCAGAAGTGTGTGATGATGTGCGGTGGTGGTGATGATGTGTGGAGTGTAGTGGTGTAGCGGCAGAAGTGTGTGATGATGTGCGGTGGTGGTGGTGATGTGTGGAGTGTAGTGGTGTAGCGGCAGAAGTGTGTGATGATGTGCGGTGGTGGTGGTGATGTGTGGAGTGTAGTGGTGTAGCGGCAGAAGTGTGTGATGATGTGCGGTGGTGGTGGTGATGTGTGGAGTGCAGTGCAGGATCCAACATTGGCTACAAGAGGATGGGTCCAACAGTGGCTACAAGAAGCTGGGTCCAACACTGGCTACAGGATGATGGTTGCAACGCTGGCTACAGGAGGATGGTTCTAACACTGGCTACAGGAGGATGGTTCCAACACTGGCTAACAGAAGCTGGATCCAACACTGGCTACAGGAGGATGGTTCCAACGCTGGCTACAGGAGGATGGTTCCAACACTGGCTACATTAGGATGGTTCCAACACTGGCTACATGAGGATGGTTCCAACACTGGCTACAGAAGGATGGGTCCAACACTGGCTACATGAGGATGGTTCCAACGCTGGCTACATGAGGATGGTTCCAACGCTGGTTACAGGAGCATAGTTCCAACACTGGCTAGAGGAGGGTGGTTCCAACGCTGGTTACAGGAGGATGGGTCCAACACTGGCTACAGGAGAATGATTCCAACACTGGCTACAGGAGGATGGGTCCAACGCAGGCTACAGGTGGATGGGTCCAACACTGGCTACAAGAGGATGATTCCAACACTGGCTACAGGAGGATGGTTCCAACACTGGCTACAGGAGGATTGGTCCAACACTGGCTACAGGAAGATGGGTCCAACGCTGGCTACAGGAGGATTGGTCCAACACTGGCTACAAGAGGATGGTTCCAACACTAGCTACAAGAGGATGGGTCCAACACTGGCTACAAGAAGCTGGGTCCAACAATGGCTACATGAGGATGGGTCCAACGCTGGCTACAGGAGGATGGTTCCAATGCTCGTTACAGGAGGATGATTCCAACACTGGCTACAGGAGGATGGGTCCAACACTGGCTACAGAAGGGTGGTTCCAACGCTGGCTACACGAGGATGGTTCCAACACTGGCTACAGGAGGATGGGTCCAACGCAGGCTATAGGTGACTGGGTCCAACACTGGCTACAGGATGATGATTTCAACACTGGCTACAGGAGGATGCGTCCAACACTGGCTACAGGAGGATGGTTCCAACACTGGCTACAGGAGGATGGGTCCAACACTGGCTACAGGAGGATGGGTCCAGCACTGGCTACATGAAGATGGTTCCAACGTTGGTTACAGGATGATGGTTCCAACACTGGCTACAGGAGGATAGTTCCAACGCTGGCTACAGGAGAATGGCTCCAACACTGGCTACATGAGGATGGTTCCAACACTGGCTACAGGAGGATGGTTCCAACACTGGCTACAGGAGTATGTTTCCAACACTGGCTACATGAGGATGGTTCCAACACTGGCTACATGAGGATGGTTCCAACACTGGCTACAGGAGCATGGTTCCAACACTGGCTACAGGAGGATGGGTCTAACACTGGCTACAGGAGAATGGTTTCAACATTGGCTACAGGAGGAGGATTCCAACACTGGCTACAGGAGGATGGGTTCAACACTGGCTACAGGAGGAGGATTCCAACACTGGCTACAGGAGGATGGGTCCAACGCAGGCTACAGGTGAATGGGTCCAACACTGGCTACAGGAGGATGATTCCAACACTGGTTACAGAAAGATGGGTCCAACACTGGCTACAGGTGGATGGATCCAACACTGGCTACAGGAGGATGGGTCCAACACTGGCTACAGGAGGATGGGTCGAACACTGGTTACACTAGGATGGGTCCAACACTGGCTACAGGATGATGATTCCAACACTGGCTACAGGAGATGGGTCCAACACTGGCTACAGGAGAATGGGTCCAACACTGGCTACAGGAGAATGGGTCCAACACTGGCTACAGGAGGATGGATCCAACACTGGCTACAGGAGGATGGGTAAGACACTGGCTACAGGAGAATGGTTCCAACACTGGCTACAGGAGGATGCGTCCAACACTGGCTACAGGAGGATGGATCCAGCACTGGCTACAGGAGGATGGGTCCAACACTGGCTACAGGAGGGTGGTTCAAACGCTGGCTACAAAAGGATGGATTCAACGCTGGCTACACGAGGATGGTTCCAACACTGGCTACAGAAGGATGGGTCCTACGCAGGCTACAGGTGACTGGGTCCAACACTGGCTACAGGAGGATGATTCCAACACTGGATACAGGAGGATGGGTCCAATACTGGCTACAGGAGGATGGTTCCAACACTGGCTACAGGAGGATGGGTCCAACACTGGCTACAGGAGGATGGGTCCAACACTGGCTACAAGAAGCTGGGTCCAACACTGGCTACAGGAGGATGGGTCCAACACTGGCTACAGGAGAATGGTTCCAACACTGGCTACAGGAGGATGCGTCCAACACTGGCTACAGGAGGATGGATCCAGCACTGGCTACAGGAGGATGGGTCCAACACTGGCTACAGGAGGGTGGTTCCAACGCTGGCTACAAAAGGATGGTTTCAACGCTGGCTACACGAGGAAGGTTCCAACACTGGCTACAGGAGGATGGGTCCAACGCAGGCTACAGGTGACTGGGTCCAACACTGGCTACAGGAGGATGATTCCAACACTGGCTACAGGAAGATGGGTCCAACACTGGCTACAGGAGGATGGTTCCAACACTGGCTACAGGAGGATGGGTATAACACTGGCTACAAGAAGCTGGGTCCAACACTGGCTACAGGAGGATGGGTCCAACACTGGCTACATGAAGATGGTTCCAACGCTGGCTACAGGAAGATGGTTCCAACACTGGCTACAGGAGGATGGGTCCAACACTGGCTACATGAAGATGGTTCCAACGCTGGCTACAGGAAGATGGTTCCAACGCTAGCTACATGAGGATGGTTCCAACGTTAGCTACATGAGGATGGTTCCAACGCTGGTTACAGGAGCATGGTTCCAACACTGGCTACAGGAGGATGGGTCCAACGCTGGCTACAGGAGGATGGGTCCAACACTGGCTACAGGAGAATGGTTCGAACATTGGCTACAGGAAAATGGGTCCAACGCAGGCTACAGATGGATGGGTTCAACACTGGCTACAGGAGGATGATTCCAACACTGGCTACAGGAGGATGGGTCCAACGCAGGCTACAGGTGGATGGATCCAGCACTGGCTACAGGAGGATGGGTCCAACACTGGCTACAGGAGGATGGGTCCAACACTGGTTACAGGAGGATGGGTCCAACACTGGCTACAGGAGGATGATTCCAACACTGGTTACAGGAGGATGGGTCCAACACTGGCTACAGGAGGATGAATCCAACACTGGGTACAGGAAGATGGGTCCAACACTGGCTACAGGAGAATGGATCCAACACTGGCTACAGGAGGATGGGTCCAACATTGGCTACAGGAGGATGGTTCCAACACTGGCTACAGGAGGATGCGTCCAACACTGGCTACAGGAGGATGGATCCAACACTGGCTACAGGAGGATGGGTCCAACACTGGCTACAAGAGGATGGTTCCAACACTGGCTACAGGAGGATGGGTCCAATACTGGCTCCAGGAGGATGGATCCAACACTGGCTACAGGAGGATGGGTCCAACGCTGGCTACAGGAGGATGGTTCCAACGCTGGCTACAGGAGGATGGTTCCAACACTGGCTACAGGAGGATGGTTCCAACGCTGACTACAGGAGGATGGGTCCAACACTGGCTACAGGAGGATGGTTCCAACACTGGCAACAGGAGAATATGTCCAACGCTGGCTACAGGAGGATGGGTTCACCACTGGCTACAGGAGGATGGTTCCAACACTGGCTACAGGAGGATGGTTCAAACGCAGACTGCAGAAGGATGGTTCCAACACTGGCTACAGGAGGATGGTTCCAACGCTGGCTACAGGAGGATGGGTCCAACACTGGCTACAGGAGGTTAGGTCCAACCCTGGCTACAGGAGGATGGTTCCAACGCTGGCAACAGGAGGATGGGTACAACGCTGGATACAGGAGGATGGGTCCAACGCTGGCTACAGGAGGATGGTTCCAACGCTGGCAACAGGTGGATGGGTACAACGCTGGCAACAGGAGGATGGTTCCAACGCTGGCTACAGGAGGATGGGTCCAACACTGGCTACAGGAGGTTAGGTCCAACCCTGGCTACAGGAGGATGGTTCCAACGCTGGCAACAGGAGGATGGGTACAACGCTGGCTACACGAGGATGGTTCCAACGCTGGCTATAGGAGGATGGGTCCAACCCTGGCAACAGGAGGATGGGTCCAACGCTGGCAACAGGAGGATGGTTCCAACGCTGGCTACAGGAGAATTGTTCATGGAAATGCCAAGTGTGACAGCTCTGATAAAGCCATCTATTATACCTGGGTTATACAATACTGAATGATACAGCACTCACTGATACTGCCATCAATCATACACCGTCCCTGGATACACATACTCCCTCTACCAATCAGTTAGTCACTCAATCAAATTCTCTCTCTCTCTCTCTCTCTGGTCAGTAGCGACCAGTGAAGTGGGGCCAGGAGCTAGGACAAGACCCCTGCAACCTCAACTGGGTGAATACAACTAGGTGAGTACACACACACACACATACACACACAAACACACACACACACACATAGTTAAGGATTCCTAACTTTACTGACAAGCTAAGACCTGTTACCTACATCAGCTCATTTGAAAGCATTTTTATTGTTATGAAAAATTTCTTTCTCTCTCTCTCTCTCTCTCGATTATATCTGTTTTTCGAAAGAGAAGAAGGATAATAATGTAAGGCAGTATTTAAATAAAAAAACTAATCCAACTCACACCCACTCACACCCTCTCATGTATCTATCTAATCTATTTTTAAAACTACCCAACGTTTTAGCTTCAGTGAGGTTACTCGGGAGTTTGTTCCACTCATTCACAACTTTATTACCAAACCAGTGCTTTCCTATATCCTTTCTAAATGTAAGTAAAGAGAAATCTAAACGTGAAAAAACTAAATGACAAAGGAACAAGAACAGATATGAAGCCTCTGAATTACAGGAGGAATTGTGTAAAGTGTTACATACCAGGTACCGGAATATGTAATTTTACAAGTAGTTGAGAGAATCGCAAAACATCTGCCACAGTTATAGGACCTTCCATTATCCGAAGAGGATGGTAACAGGGAAACTCAGTACTGCCAGAAGAGGAAAGTACAGGAAAAAATGAAACCTTCTACGTACTCATGAAAATGAGTGAGGGTGAGTTCCGCTATCACTTCAGTTGGACTTGTTTTTCTACTGGGAAGGTCAAAGTGTTGCAGGTGGTTGATGTGAGGGGTGACGAGCCAGGTGGAAAAGGGGGGGGGTGAAGGGGCAGTGTTCGAGTGAAGAACTAGGAGAGGGGTGAACACCCGGGGGGGGAAAAGGGAAAGAGGGAAAAATATGGGAAAAACGAAAAAAATTGGGGGGGAAAAGAAAAGGAAGGGAGAAAGTATTGAAAATGAAAAATGGAATGGAGACGAAACTAAAGGGAATTAAAGAAAGAAAGGAAGAGAAAAAAATGAAAAGTTTTTGAGAAAAGAAATAAAGGGGAAACCCGAGCTAGGGGAGAGGCGGGGAAAGGGGAGGCAGAGGCAGGGAAGGGTGAAGGCAGGGGCGGGGGAAAGGGAAGGCCCGACAGGGAAAGGGGGGGAAAGGGCAGGGGAAAGGTGGGGGGAAAGGCAGGGGAAGGTGAAGGCAGGGGGCAGGGGAAGGTAAAGGGGCAGAGGCGGGGGAAGGGGAGGCTGGGCAGGGAAGGGGGGCAGGGGCAGGGAAGGTGGGGAAAGGGCGGGGGAAGGTGGAGGCAGGGGCGGGGAAAGGGTGGAGGCAGAGGCGGGGAAAGGGTGGGGGAGGGGCAGGGGAGGTGGAGGCAGAGGCAGGGGAAGGTGGGGGCAGAGGCGGGGGAAGGTGGGGCAGAGGCAGGGAAGGTGGGAAGGGGCGGGGGAAGTGGGGGCCCAGAGGCAGGGGAAGGGGGAGGCAGGGGCGGGGGAAGGGGAGGCAGAGGGCGGGGGAAGGGTGACCGGGGCAGGGGAAGGGAGACGGGGGCGGGGGAAGGTGGGGGCAGGCGGGGGAAGGTGGAGGCAGAGGAGGGGAAAGGGGGAGGCAAGGCAGGGAAGGTGGGGCAGAGGCGGGGGAAGGTGGAGGCGAGGGGGGGGAAAGGGGAGGCAGGGGGCGGGGGGAAAGGTGGAGACAGAGGCGGGGAAGGGGGAGGCAGAGGAGGGGAAGGGGGAGGAAAGGCGGGGAAAGGGTGGAGCAGAGGGGGGGGGAAAGGTGGGGGCAAGGGGGGGAAGTGGAGGCAGAGCAGGGGAAGGGTGAGGCAGAGGCAGGGGAAGGGGGAGACAGAGCAGGGGAAGGGGGAGGAAGGGGCAGGGGGGGGGAGGCAGAGGCGGGGGGAAGGTGGGGGGCAGACAGGGGAAGGTGGGGGCAGAGGCAGGGGAAGGGGGGGAGAGGGGGGGGAAAGGGTGGGGGCAGAGGGGGGGAAGGTGGGGGAGAGCAGGGAAGTGGAGCAGGGCGGGGGAAAGGGTGGGGGGGCAGAGGCAGGGAAGGTGGAGGAGAGGCAGGGAAGGGGAGGCAGGGGGCAGGGGAAGGGAGCAAGGCGGGGGAAAGGTGGGCAGGGGCGGGGGAAGGGGGAGGGCAGAGGCGGGGAAGTGGGGGCAGAGGCAGGGAAGGTGAGACAGGGGCGGGGGAGGGGGAGGCAGAGGCGGGGGAAGGTGGGGCAGAGGGCCCGGGAAGGGGGAGCAGGGCGGGGGGAAGGGGAGACAGGGCGGGGGAAGGTGGAGGCAGAGGGGGGGAAGGTGGAGGCAGGGCGGGGAAGGGGGGAGCAAGGCGGGGAAGGTGGAGACAGAGGCGGGGAATGGGGGGGGAAAGGGGAAGGGGAGGAGGGAAAAGGGGGGAAAGGGGAGGCAGAGCAGGGGAAGGTGGAGGCAGAGGCGGGGGAAGGTGGGGCAGAGGCGGGGAAGGGTGGGGCAGGCAGGGAAGGTGGAGGCAGAGGCAGGGGAAGGGGGGAACAAGGCAGGGAAGGGGGAGGAGAGGAGGGGAAGGGGAGGCAAAGGCGGGGGAAGGTTGGAGCAAGGCGGGGAAAGGGTGGAGGCAGGGGCAGGGGAAGGGGGAGGGAGCAGGGGAAGGTGAGGCAGGGGCGGGAAGGTGGAGGAGAGGCAGGGGGGGTGGAGGCAGAGGCGGGGGAAGGTGGAGGCAGAGGCGGGGGAAGGTGGAGGAAAGGGGCGGGGAAAGGGTGGAGCGAGCAGGGGGGGTGGGGCAGGGGCAGGGGAAGGGGGAAACAGAGGCGGGGAAGGGGACAGAGCGGGGGAAGGGGGAGACAGAGGCAGGGGAAGGGTGGGCAGAGCAGGGAAGGGAGACAGGGGGCGGGGGAAGGGTGGAGCCAGAGGCAGGGGAAGGGGGGAAGAAGGGGCGGGGAAGGTGGGCAGAGGCGGGGGAAGGGGGAGCAGGGGCGGGGAAAGGGGGAGGCAAGGCAGGAAGGGGGGGCAAGGGCAGGGAAGGTGAGGCAGAGGCAGGGAAGGTGGAGGCAAGGCGGGGGAAGGTGGGGGCAGGGGCAGGGGAAGGTGGAGGGGCAGGGGGGGAAAGGGGGAGACAGAGGGGGAAGGTGGAGGCAGGGGCAGGGGAAGGTGGGGACAAGGGGGCGGGGGAAAGGTGGAGACAGGGGCGGGGGAAGGTGAACAGAGGCAGGGGAAGGTGGAGGCAGGGCGGGGGGAAGGTGGAGGCAAGGCGGGGGAAGGGTGGGCAGAGGCGGGGAAGGTGGAGGCCAGCAGGGGGGGTGGGGCAGAGGCGGGGAAAGGGGAGCAGAGGCGGGGGAAGGTGGGGGCAGAGCAGGGGAAGCTGAGACAGAGGCAGGGGGGTGAGCAGGGGCGGGGAAGGTGGAGGCAGAGGCAGGGGAAGGTGGAAAGGGGCAGGGAAGGGGGGCAAGGCAGGGGGAAGGGGAGACGAGGCAGGGGAAGGGGTGGAGCAGAGGCAGGGGAAGGGGGGAGACGAGGCGGGGGAAGGGGGAGACGAGCAGGGGAAGGTGGAGACAGGGGGCGGGGGGAAGGGGAGGAAAGGGGCGGGGAAGGGGAGGCAGGGGCGGGGGAAGGGGAGGCAGAGGGGGGGAAGGGGGAGGCAAGGCGGGGAAGGTGGAGGCAAGGCGGGGGAAGGTGGGACGGGGGCAGGGAAGGTGGAGACAGAGGCGGGGGGAAGGGAAATGACAATGAAGGATATAACTTGAACAGGAAAAAAAAAATGTGGAAATAACAGGAAGGGGAAAAGGAGAGAAGAAAAGGAGAGGAAGGATGAAAGGGAGGTTCACAGCCGGCACAGGAAGGGGGAAATAAAAAGATAAAAGGTGAGTGGGAGAAGATTTGGGAGGGGAAAACTGAGATATGAGCAAATACAAAAAAAATATGTAAAGTGTAGGGGAAACAGAAGCGAAACAGAGAGAGAGAAGAGAGAAGAGAAAAGGGGGAGAGAGAAAAGAAAAGAGAGAGGAAAAGAAGAGGGGAAGAAGAGAGAGGGGAGGGAGGGGGAGGGATAACGAAAAAGCGGGGGGGCGGGGCAGGGGAACCAGCGGGGTAAAATGGGGCGGGGTGGTGTGCAAAGGGGAAAGGGGGGGGGGCTGTAGAGGCGGCAGGGGGGAGGGTGGGAAAGGGAAAGAGTGGGGGGGGATGGCAAGGGGGGGGGAGAAAGCTTTATGGGGTGGCCCCGGGCCGGGCGGGTTGGGGATGGTGGGGGGCCCCCGGGCTGGGTGGAAAGGGGGGGTAATTTTTGGTTACTAGCATGATGAAGAAAAAACGGGAAGCTTTCTTTATTGTCAACACTGGCTATTTCAACAGGGGGGCCCCTGGGGGAGAGAAGACAAGCTAAAACACTGAAGCGGGGGAGAATAAACAAGCGGATGTACCCACCAACGTAATAAAATTTTAATATATATAAAATAATATTTTTATATAATATATTTTAATATTTATATATAAAATATATAATGTGCACTACCTTGGCTGATACCTACCCAATACACCAGGGAAGAAGGGGGGCAGCTGCCGCCTGGGGGAGTCCCAAAAAATCAGAAAATTGGAGAACTTGCCCATCTTAAATTTTTTGTTCCCATGGGTCAAAGACCTTGGCTCAGGGAAAGAGTCATCAAAATTCTTAAAAGGAGCTGGGAAAAAAACTCATGGGGAAAATAGGGGATCCCGGGCACATTTCCTGTTCCCGCGGCTCGTGCGGCTGTTCCAAAGGGTAATGCCTGCTGTATTTTGGGGACACCCCCCCGCTCGAGGAGGGATGAGTTTCGCCCCTTTTTAAACGGTAATACACACGTAACAACATGTCCGATATGCCCCTTTTTAAAAAAATGTACTCTTAAAACCTGTACCAATTAAAGTAAAAAAAATTTCCTATTAGTAAAAAAAAAAAATATCAAAAGAGGGGTGGGGGGGAAGTGGAAAATTCAAACGGCTTCAGGAAGAAAAACCAAATTTCTTTTTCCTGAAGCCTTTTTATCCACTTCTCCGAGGGTATGGGTCCCACAAAATTTACACCAAGGTGGGGCCCCTCATATATTTATATTTATATATATATATATATATAATAAATATAATAATATATATAAAATATATAAAAATTTTATATATATTATTTTTTTTTATTATCACACTGGCCGATTCCCCCCCAAGGGGAGGGTGGCCCAAAAAAAAAAACTTTTACCATCTTCACCCTCACGTCTGCCGAAGGGGGCTTTACACTACAGTTTTTAACTGCAACTTAACACCCCTCCTTTGAGTGCAGGCACTGTACTTCCCTTTTCCAGACTCAAGTCCCGGGCCCGCCCCTTTCCCTGAATCCCCCTTCATAAATGTTACTTTGCTCACACTCCAAAGCACTCAAGTATTAAAAACCCTTTTTCCCATTCACTCCTTCAAACACGCTCAGCATGCCTGCGGGGTCCAAGCCCCCCCGCACACAAACCTCCTTTACCCCCCCCCTCCAACCCCTTCCTAGGCCCCACCCTACCCCGCCTTCCTTTCCCCTACGCTAAAACTCTTAAGTTATTCTGTTCGCTCCTTCTCTCTACATGTCGAACCACTCAACAACCCTTCCTCAGCCCTCTGGAAACAGTTTTGGGATCCCGCACCTCCTCCTAACTTCCCCAAACTACGAATTTTCTGCATTTTTTTTCACACCCCACATTCCCTCAGACAGACATCTCCACTGCCTCCCGCCTTTTCCCCCCCTGCAACATTCATCACCCCATGCTTCAACCCAACAAAAGCGTTGGAAAAAATACCTCAACATTCCCCTCTTTGCCCCCAAGGACAAAGTTCTCGTCTCCACAGACTCCTAATGCACCCTCCTCTTTTTCCCCCATCAATTCTATGTTCCCCTCATCTTTATTACCCACCGCGACAGTCCACTCCAAAATATCGAATCGTTCACCCCTCCTACTCTCTCCCCCCAATCTGATATTCAATCTTTCATCACCTAATCTTTTTTTTTATCCTCAAACCTTACTCTTTTTCCCTTTTTCACCTTTAATTTTTTCTTTTGCACACCCTAAAACCAAATTACCACCAATCTTCAGCTTCTCTTAGAATCTCCCCAAAAGCACAGTGTAAAAAGCAAAAAGCACTGTCAACCCCCCCCCTGGTGTATTCTTTATCTTTTTAAATCCCCCCTCTTGCCAAGACCCCCGCATTTACTTCTTTACAACCCCCTCTATAAATATATAAAACAACCCGGTACATCACACATCCTTGTCTAAGGGCCCACTTTTACTGGGAAAAAAAAATTCCCCCCCTTTTTTAAAACTCTAACTTGAGCCTCACTATCCTGTAAAAAATCTTCACGCTTTCAGTAACCTACCCCCTTTAACCAACTTTCAACTCTGCCCCCCAAAGCCCCCCTATCCACCCTGCATACGCCTTTTCCAAATCCATAAATGCCACAAAAACCTCTATATATATATAATAATATAATATATATATATATAATAATATTATTAATATATATATAAAATAATATATAATTATTTTATATATTATATCAGGTATCAAGGACAAGGGGGGAGGGAGTGGGAGCTGGTTTGAGGGGGAATTGTGGTGGGAAATATTATCAAGAATCCGTACTTGGAGATTTTCAAACAGGTGTGAGGTTTTTCTAAAATATTTCCAAGACGAAGGAGGAAATTTTTTTGAGGTGGTTCGTAAATTTAAAGGATGGAGCAAAATAGATTTGACCTGGAGTGCATATTTTATCTGTAGTGAAAGGAAGGAGGGGTAGGGGCATCCAAAAAAAGGTTGGAGGAAGGGTAAAGGAGGTTTTGTGTGCATGGCTTAGACGGGGAGAAACATGCGTAATTGTTAATGGCAGCAAGTGGGGGGAAATGGGGCCCTTATGGCTTAATAATATTTATATTATATATTATATATATTTAAAATATATATATATAATAAAATATATATATAATATATATAAAATATATATTATATATTCAAAAATACAACATAAATATATATATATATATATATATAAATATAAAAAATATAATATATTTTATATATATATTATGTATATATATATATATAAAAAAATAATATAATATAAAAAATATATATTAAAAAAAATATATATTATAAAAATATTTTAATAATAATATATATAATAATATTATATATATATATAAATTAATATATTATTATAATTTAAATATAAATTTAATTTTAAAAAATATATAATATATTATATATAATTATATATATTATTAAATATAATAATAAATTTTTAAATATAATAATGCAATAAAACACAGTAAACAGGGATTTCAGACTAGCAAAACAACCCCCTGTGAAAAAATAGAGAAGGCTAACGATTTCGTGACACTTCACATTACCATTTTTCCTTTTAAATGTGAGTAGTCACGAAAGCGATTGGGAAATTCTCTTTCTTTCACAGTGGTTGTTTTTCTTATATTATAATTTTTTATAAAATATAATTATATATATAAATATATATTTATATAATTATATATATATAATATAATATATATTATAATAATATATAAATAAAATATTTTTAAAATTATAATATATATAATCAAAACAACCCTGTGAAAAGTAGGAAATTCCCGCAAGTTCTTGACATGTGAGTAGTCACGAAAGCGCTTGGAATTTCATACCTTTTCACATGGTTGTTTTGCATAATATATTTAAAATATATTAAAATAAATTTTAAAATATTTTATATATATAAATAAATATATATATAATAATTTAAAATATAATATAATTATATATTAATATATTATAATATATAATATATAATATATATAATTAATATATTTAAAATATATATATATATAAATTATTATATATATAAAATTTTTTTTATATATTAATATATGTCGTCCGAATATGTAAAACCGTCAATTACAAGAACTCACTTTTAAAATTAATCCTTTTTAAAAATTCTCTTTTTCGTTTAAAGAATATTTTTTCATTAATGTTAATTAAAAATTTTTTGTTTTGCACCCAAAAAAACTTAGAAAACTTTTCCCAACCTTATTATAACAAAGCAATTTTTTTTTAGCCTAACCCAACTAAAAATATTTAAATACGTTTACATAATTTTTTACTAAAAAAATACAAAACAATATATTTTTTTCGTTAGGGTTTAAGAATGAATTTTTTGGCGAATTTTTGCATACTCAAATTTTCACTTGTCCCCATATGGGAAAGAGAACGTTGTTTTTAAGCCCAAATGCAAATTCACCTATTCGGGGACGACATATATAAATATATAATTTTATTTTAAATATATATATAAATTTTATTTTTATATAAATAAATAAATATATATATATATATATATATATATATATATATATATGTCATCTTAGGATGACCCCTACCCCTCCTTCCCTCCACTAAAGATTTATATGCACTCCAGGTCAATCTATTTTGCTCCATCCTCTCTATATTTACGAACCACCTCAACAATCCCTCCTTCAGCTCTCTGGATAATACTTTTAGTAACCTCACACCTGATTGTAATCTCCAAGCTACGGATTCTCTACATAATATTTACACCACACATTGCCCTCCAACACAACATCTCCACTGCCTCCAGCCTTCTCCTTGATACCACATTCACCACACACTCACTCAGTGGCAACTTTATTAGGTACGCCTGTTCACCTGTTCGTTAATGCAAATATCTGATCAATCATGTGTCAGCACTTCATCGCCTACAAGCATACAGGCATAGTCAAGAGGTTCAGCTGTTTCTCAGATCAATCATCAGAACGGCGAAAATATGTGATCTAAGTGACTTTGACCGTTTAATGACTGCTGGTGCCAGATGGAGTGTTTTAAATATCTAAGAAACTATTGATGTTTTGGGATTCACAGAAAATAGTGTGAAAAACTCAAAACCTTCAGTGAGCAGCAGTTCCGTGGGTAAAAACGCCTTGTTCATGAACGAGGTCAGAGAAGCATGACCAGACTGCTTCAAGCTGAAAGGAAGGGACAGTAGCACTAACAACCAAATGTTACAACAACGGTATGCAGACGAGCATCTCTGAACACACAACACGTTGAATCTTGAAGTGGATCTACAGCAGCAGAACACCACACCAAGTTCCACTCCTGTCAGCTAAGAACAGGAAACTGAGGTTACAGTGAGCACAAAACTAGACGGTTGAAGATTTGTCTGAAGAATCGCAATTTCTGCTGCAACATTCAGATGGCAGAATTTGGTGTAAATCTCTGAGATGAGAAGAAACGGGAAATTCACAGCATGAATGTGGAACCCACAAATTTGTATCAACTGTGTGATGCTATCATATCAACATGGACCAGAATCACTAAGGAATGTTTCCAGTACCTTGTTGAATCCATGCCACGAAGAAAAAGGGTAAAAGCCCTGATCAGTACTGGAAGGTTCTACCTAATTTATGTGGCCACTGAGTGTGTGTGTGTGTGTGTGTATGTGTGTGTGTGTGTATGTGTGTGTGTGTGTATGTGTGTGTGTGTGTACATACATATGCTGCTGATGAGGATTAGGTTTATGTACCTTGTATGTTAAGGAACAAATCATTGTATTTTTATTGTCATTGTTACCATTGTCATGTTTCAACATGACAGTGAAATAAATGTATATTTCAGAACAGAACTTGTTTAATTAATATTTTTATTAGGGTAAAATTAATGTTTAACCTTTCCACTGTCCAGACCACTAAAATTAATATTGCTCTCTATCCACATTTAAATATATATATATATATAATATATTATATATATATATATATATATAAATATATATATATATATAATATATATATATAGATATATATGTATATATATATATACATATATATATATTATATATATATATATATATATATATATATATATAATATATATATATATTATATATATATAAAATATATATATATATATATATATATATATATATATTTTTTTTTTTTTTTTTTTCAACAAGTCGGTCGTCTCCCACCGAGGCAGGGTGACCCAAAAAAAGAAAGAAAATCCCCAAAAAGAAAATACTTTCATCATCATTCAACACTTTCACCACACTCACACATTATCACTGCTTTTGCAGAGGTGACCAGAACACAACAGTTTAGAAGCATATACGTATAAAGATACACAACATATCCCTCCAAACTGCCAATATCCCAAACCCCTCCTATAAAGTGCAGGCATTGTACTTCCCATTTCCAGGACTCAAGTCCGACTATATGAAAATAACCGGTTTCCCTGAATCCCTTCACTAAATATTACCCTGCTCACACTCCAACAGATCGTCAGGTCCCAAGGATCATTCGTCTCCATTCACTCCTATCTAACACGCTCATGCATGCTTGCTGGAAGTCCAAGCCCCTCGCCCACAAAACCTCCTTTACCCCCTCTTTCCAACCCTTTCGAGGACGACCCCTACCCCTCTTTCCTTCCCCTATAGATTTATATGCTTTCCATGTCATTCTACTTTGATCCATTCTCTCTAAATGACCAAACCACCTCAACAACCCTCTTCTGCCCTCTGACTAATGCTTTTATTAACTCCACACCTTCTCCTAATTTCTACACTCCGAATTTTCTGCATAATATTTACACCACACATTGCCCTTAGACAGGACATCTCCACTGCCTCCAACCGTTTCCTCGCTGCTGCATTTACCACCCAAGCTTCACATCCATATAAGAGTGTTGGTACTACTATACTTTCAAACATTCCCTTCTTTGCCTCAATAGATAACGTTTTTTGACTCCACAATACCTCAACGCACCACTCACCTTTTTTCCCTCATCAATTCTATGATTAACCTCATCCTTCATAAATCCATCCGCCGACACTTTAACTCCCAAGTATCTGAAAACATTCACTTCTTCCATACTCCTCCCCAATTTGATATCCAATTTTTTTTTATCTAAATCATTTGATACCCTCATCACCTTTACTCTTTCTATGTCACTTTAAATTTTCTACCTTTACACACATTCTCAAACTCATCCACTACCTTTGCAATTTTCTTTGGGCATCTCCCATAAGCACAGTATCATCAGCAAAAAGTAACTGTGTAAATTTTCCCATTTTGAATTTAAATTCCCCCATAATTTTAATCCCACCCCTCTCCCTAACACCCTAGTATTTACTTCTTTTACAAACCCATCTATAAATATATTAAACAACCATGGTGACATTACACATCCCTGTCTAAGCCCCTACTTTTACCGGGGAAGTAGTCTCCCTCTCTTCTACACACCCTAACCTGAGCCTCACTATCCTCATAAAAGCTCTTTACAGAAATTTAGTAATTTAACCACTTATTCCATATACTTGCAACATCTGCCACAATGCTCCTCTATCCACTCTATCATATGCCTTTTCTAAATCCATAAATGCAATAAAACTTCCCTACCTTTATCTAAATACTTTTCACATATATGCTTCAATGTTAAACACTTGATCTACACATCCCCTACCCACTCTGGAAAACCTCCCTGCTCATCCGCAATTCACATTCTGTCTTACCTCTAATTCTTTCAATTATAACCCTACCGTACACTTTTCCTGGTATACTCAGTAAACTTATTCCTCTATAATTTTTAACAATCTATTTGTCCCCCTTCCCTTTATATAAAGGGACTATACATGCTCTCCGCCAATCCCTAGGACCTTCCCCTCTTTCATACATTTATTAAACAAAAGTACCAAAACCAACTCCAACACATATCCCCCCCTGCTTTTAAAAATTTCTGTCATGACCCATCAGTTCCAGCTGCTTTACCCCCTTTCATTCTACTAATGCCTCACGTACCTCCACCACACTTACATTCTGCTCTTCTTCACTCCTGAAAGTTTGTATACCTCCCTGCCAGTGCATGAAATTACCGCTTCCCTATCTTCCTCAACATTTAAAAGTTCCTCAAATATTCTCGCCATCTACCTAATACCTCCCTCTCCCCATCTACTAACTCCCCTACTCTGTTTTTAACTGACAAATCCATACTTTCCCTAGGCTTTCTTAACTTGTTTAACTCACTCCAAAATTTTTTCTTATTTTCATTAAAATTTCTTGACAGTGCCTCTCCCACTCTTTCATCTGCTCTCCTTTTGCACTCTCTCACCACTCTCTTCACCTTTCTTTTACTCTCCATATACTCTGCTCTTCTTATAACACTTCTGCTTTGTAAAAACCTCTCGTAAGCTACCTTTTTCTCTGTTATCACACCCTTTACTTCATCATTCCACCAATCACTCCTCTTTCCACCTGCCCCCACCCTCCTATAACCACAAACTTCTGCCCCACATTCTAATACTGCATTTTTAAAACTATTCCAACCCTCTTCAACCCCCCCCCCCACTACTCATCTTTGCACTAGCCCACCTTTCTGCCAATAGTCGCTTATATCTCGCCCAAACTTCCTCCTCCCTTAGTTTATACACTTTCACCTCCCTCTTACTTGTTGTTGCCACCTTCCTCTTTTCCCATCTACCTCTTACTCTAACTGTAGCTACAACTAAATAATGATCCGATATATCAGTTGCCCCTCTATAAACATGTACACCCTGGAGCCTACCCATCAACCTTTTATCCACCAATACATAATCTAACAAACTACTTTCATTACGTGCTACATCATACCTTGTATATTTATTTTATCCTCTTTTTCATAAAATATGTATTACTTATTACCAAAATTTCTTTCTACACATAGCTCAATTAAAGGCTCCCCATTTACATTTAAACCCCCGGCACCCCAAATTTACCTACTACTCCCTCCATAACATTTTTACCCACTTTAGCATTGAAATCCCCAACCACCATTACTCTCACACTTGATTCAAAACTCCCCAAGCATTCACTCGACATTTCCCAGAATCTCTCTCTCTCCTCTACACTTCTCTCTTCTCCAGGTGCATACACGCTTACTATAACCCACTTTTTCACATCCAATCTTTTATTTACTCCACATAATCCTTGAATTTATACATTTGTAGTCCCTCTTTTCCTGCCATAGCTTATCCTTCAACATTATTGCTACTCCTTCTTTAGCTCTAACTCTATTTGAAACCCCTGACCTAATCCCATTTATTCCTCTCCATTGAAACTCTCCCACCCCCTTCAGCTTTGTTTCACTTAAAGCCAGGACATTCAGTTTCTTCTCATTCATAACATCCACAATCATCTCTTTCTTATCATTTGCACAACATCCACGCACATTCAGACTTCCCACTTTGACAATTTTCTTCTTCTTATTCTTTTAGTAATCTTTACAGGAAAGGGGTTACTAGCCCATTGTTCCCGCATTTAGTTGACTTTTACAACACGCATTGCTTACGGAGGAAAGATTCTTATTCCACTTCCCCATGGATATAAAAGGAAAAGTAATAGACCAAGAACTATTAAGATAAAATCAAAGAAAACTCAGATGAGTGTGTATAAATAACATGTACATGTATGTTAGTGTGACCTAAGTGTAAGTAGAAGTAGCAAGACGTACCTGTAATCTTGCATATTTATGAGACAGACAAAAGACACCAGCAATCCTACCATCATGTAAACAATTACAGGCTTCATTTTACACTCACTTGGCAGACGGTAGTACCTCCCTGGTGGTTGCTGTCTACCAACCTACTACACACACACACACACACACACACACACACACACACACACACACACACACACACACACACACACACACACACACACACACACACACACACACACACACACACACACACACACACACACACACACACACACACACACACACACACACACTATATATATATATAATATATAATATATAAAATTATATATATATATATATATATGCAAAACAACCACTCTGAAAGAATAGAGAAATTCCAAGCGCTTTCGTGACTACTCACATTATCAAGGAACTTGATAATGTGAGTAGTTCCAACGAAAGCGTTTTGGAATTTCCCCATTCTTTCAGAGTGGTTGTTTAGCAAAATTCTGAAAACCCACCTTTTTTCGTGATCTTTTTGCATAAATATATTTATATTTATATATATATATATATAAAATATATTTTAAAATAATTATAAAATATATTAATATATAAAAATTTTATATATATTTTTATATAATAAATATATATTTTATAAATATATATATATTTATTTTTATTATTTTTTTAAAATTATCACCTGGCCGATTCCCCCCAAAGGGCGGGGGGGCCCAAAAAAAGAAAAACTTTCCCATAAATTCACCCCCTCACTGTCTTGCCAGAAGGGTGCTTTACATACATTTTTAAAAACTGCAGACGGGTGTTTTAAACCCGGGAAACAAGAAAGGGGGGAGGGGGGAGACGTGGAAAATTTAGCCCAAGAAATTTCTATAACATGAAAAAATTACATTTTTTCTGTGAAAATAACTTTCCCTTGTCAGAGCGCTGTGCATATGGGGCCCATTTTGGGGTTACAGTTTTCTTCCAGAAGGGGGGTGACGGGGCGGTTGATTTTCCCAAAGACACATGGGTGCCCAAGTGGAAATGTTTAAAATGGTTGTGTGTATGTGTGTGTGTGTGTGTGTTGTGGTGTGGTGTGTTGTGTGTGTTTTTGGTTTTGTGTGTGTGTGTACGGGGGAGTTAGCGTGCTTACCAGAGCCAGACCCCTTCATAGAACGTTAGGATTTGTTTGTATTTCTTATGATTTTTCTTCCTGGTGGGGGTTAGGGTGGGGGTTAAAATTTTCAGGTTCCAGCAAATAAAAAAAAGTGAGATGAAACTCTTTTTCCCTGGAGTCTCTGAACATACTCAGTCCTCAAAACTGCTGTACTATGTACCAGGAGGCTGAGAAAATATTGTTTTTAGGGGACGCCAGTGGTTTGTATTTCTGTTTTTGAACCCAGTTCGAGGGGGCTACCATCTACACAAAAGATATTTTCCCGGTAAATACCCAAAGGTGTGAAAATAACGATGTTTAAAAAAAAAAATCCCGACAAAACTCTACATAATCACTATCCCCAATTTCCCTTTGTCGCTTTCGAAGGGTGAAGTTCTAGGATCTTTCCTTTAAAACTCCCCTTCACAGGGGTTACAAAAATTCAACTCTTTCGTCTCAGAAAAATTTGTGGCCCCAAAACCCCCTTGCTTCACAACAATTTTTAACTCAACTGCCCTGAGGGAGTGTTTTTTTTTTTGGCGGGTTGAGGGGAATTTTTTTGAGTGGCAGGTGAAGGGGAGGTTTGTCAGGGGCCAGAAGAAGTTTAATTTTTTTGGAGGGGAGGTAAAAGGGGGTTTTGTGTTGGAGGTGAGAGTAGGATTGTATCTGACCGGTGAAGGTGGGTTTATGTGTATCAGGTGGGGGTTTTGATTATGTGTACCAGGTGAGGGCGGGGTTTGGGGTTTTTTTGCAGGGGGGGTTAGGTTTGGTGTCCTACCAGGGGGAATAACGGGTTTTGGCCCGGCGGGAGGGGGAAAGGAAATTGTACGTGGGCGGGTGGGAAAGGTTCGTGTTGGCAGCGAGGTGAGATTTTTGGGGAGGTAAAATGGCATTGGTATTTTCGTGTTATTATGGACGTATAACCCCCTGAACATATATTGCTCACTATTGTTTTAAACTGAGGTTCTCGTTTATTATCTTTTAACTTTTTGAATGTTTTGGGGTGTGTGTGTGTTGTGTGTGTGTGTGTGTGTGTGTGTGTGTGTGTGTGTGGGTGTGTGTGTGTGTGGGGTTGGTGTGTGTTTTGTGTGTGTGGTTTTTCCCCTGTAAAAAATGGGGGGTAGCAGAAAGAAATCAAAAAAAAAAGGGAAAATATAAATAAAATTTTAAAAAAAACATATACAATTTTTGGGAATAACAAAAGAAAACGGGTAGGCGACAAATTTAAAGGGGAAATAAAAATTTAAAAAAAAAACCACTGAGGGGAAAAAAGAAAGAAAACTTCAATAAAGGAAAAAAGACGGTAATAAAAAAAGAGGGAAAAGGGACCCCTTTCTAAAGAAGGTGATAAAAGGGGAAATCGACCTGCCTTTTTAAAAAGGGTGGGGAAAAAGTTTTGGGCCAGCACCTGAGCGCCGTTTTTTAAAAATAAAAAAAAATTTTACGAGAGTGGGTGCTGTTGGGCCCCAAATGTATCCCAAATTTCTGATTCTTACCCACTAGCGAATTTTTGCCCAAAGGGGAAAAGAAAGGTATCCTTAAAGGCGGAAAAATTATATTAATAAATTTATTGAGTGTGTGTAGTGTGCAAAGTGGATACTCCTTTGTTGTTTTTACCAATTGTGGTTTGGGGGGCGTCCCATTCATAGGTCCTGGCCCCCCCCTCTTCAACGGCCCCCATTAAATCCCCCTCCTCCCTAGTCCCCTGAGATTTTCATACGTTTTTTCTTAAACTATGTATGGATCCTGCCTCAAATACATCACTTTCCTGATATTCAAATATATATTATATGTTTATATATAAATAAAATATATATATATAAAATTATATATAAAATAATATTTTAAAAATAATATATATATAAATATAAATATAATATATTTTATAATATATATATTTTTATATGACTCATTTGGGGAAGTGGAACAAATATCTTTCCTTTCCCCAAGTCAAAAGCGTGTCGTAAGAGGGGACCAAAAAGGGGGAGCAAGGGGCTTTGTAACCTTTTCTCCCCGTATAAAATTTTTAGAAAATTTAAAAAAAAAAACTCTTGTTTTTTCCCTTTTTGTGGGGCCCCCCTGCCCGGTGGGGATACGGCCGGGGCTTGAAAAAATGAAAGAATTAAAATTTTATAATTTTTATAAAATATATATATATATTATATATATAATATAAATATATATATATATATATATATTTATATAATATATAAAATAATTTAATAAATTATACGAGGATGTAACAGTTTACTCAGTGGGTCATTTTTTTTTCCCCGGGGTTTTTTGAGTCATTTAAGTCTTACCAAAGATTTAGCAAGGAGTTTGCAAAAAAAAAAAAAAGAAAAATCCTAATTTATAATGGGACCATAGGGGGCCCCAAAAGTCTTGGAAAAAAAAAATTTTACGTTTGTGGCTGGAGTAGGTGATTGGTCTTCCCTTTAAGGGGAAAAACATCACTCTGGACAAATCTTGTCATTTGAGGATCGGGGACACCTTTTTACCAAGCCGAGTGTTTGGGGAGGCGATTCTGCCTATGTCCCTTTTCAAAGTTTTTGCAGCTATCTGGTACTGAATTTAAATTTTTACAGAAAAAGATGTTGTAATTTTTCCCCTAAAAAAAGTAGAGTGGGAAACCCAAATTCAAAACGGCAGTGTCAAAAACAATGAAAATGTGGAGGGTTTCAAAGATCTTTGAGAGCCCGGAAAATAGAGCAGGGGAAAAAAAACGGAGTGCAGGAAGAACCTTAAAATTGGAAAAATTTGTGGGGAAATATAAAAAAATTTTTGGGGTAAAATTGGGGGAGGCATGATCAGAAAAGGGAAATGCCCCAAAGGGACTGAATTTGTTTGGGAAAAGGGAAAGGGGTAGGAGGAGGAGGAGGATGACAAATTTTGTTCAGGCAAGACAGTCAGATATTAAGTTAAGGACACTTACTTTCCTTAGCTTTTGTCAACGTCTACCTGCTCTATTTACTCCCTCCTCCCTAATGATCTCTGCAATCTTCTCAATTCTCACTTCTCTCTTTAATTCGGACCTTCAGCTTGTTCCCATGCAGAACAAACTACACAAGCTTATCTCCCACAACCCTTAGTACAAATTCTCCCTCACTGTGTTACTAATCTTTCTTCTGTCATACTTTCTCAACATCAACTTGATCGTCATGGTTTTAGTATTTTCTTCGCCACTTCACCCGATCCTCGTGCTGTAATTGATCGTTATGACAGTCTAACTCTCAGAGTATATCTGACATGTCTACTATTTGTGGTGCTTCCATTCCTGTCCTTGATATTTTTTTTCTTATGAGAATTACCACCTTCCTCGTCAGTATCACTTTGCCTTTACTTCCTTACATCCTCTACTGGTATTGTTATCCTTTCTGATAAAGGCAATTCGGTGATTATCCTTAAACAATAGGAATACTCCTAAAAGATGAATTCTTGTTTTCTGTCTTCTTTAATTCCGGACCCTCTGATCCTGGCTAAAAGTGTGATCACATCACACTTTTAACCATAAAATCATGACACTTACGTGTTTATATGTCTCTCTCTAACCTTTTTTCTTGTCTTCCTAAAAGTCACAAACCTAGTATTTCTCTTCACCCCATCATTTTCTCTGGAGGTTTTGGTCTCTTATCCTCTTGCCTCCTGGCTGACCAAAACTCTCCCTCCTTTGGACTTAGTTCTTCTCTTCCCTCCGTCACTTTCAAAACTTCATCCAACATGTTTGGCCACATCCGACCTGTAAGATGTTAAGTCTTGACGTTGAGTCTCTCTTTACTAATGTTCCTCTTGATGATGTTTTCAACTTTCTCAGAATGAAGGTTAATACCCCCTTCTTTTGCATTCGCTATTTCTCCATGGATGACTTTTCTGATCTTATCGAATGTCTTTGTGTGGACATCACAAATCCTTTTCCATTCAGGGTAAATTTTATTCTCAAACCTTTGGTGTTGCTATAGGATCTCTTCTATTCCAAGTCCCATGCTAACCTTTATAGGCCGCATGACGATACTGTTTCCAGCTTCCTAATACTGTGGTACGTCCTTCTCTCTGGCTTCGCTGTGTAGATGGCATCTTTGCTCTTTGGCCACATGATTTTAATCTCTTCCAATCTTTTCTTGATGTCCTTAAAAATTTTGGCTCTTTTTTCAGGTTCAAACTTGAATGGGGTCTCCACTCCTCGTTTCCTTTTTTCCCTGTGCTGTCTACCGCAATGTACTCTCCCTTTTCTTTTCCATTTACATAAGCCAATGCAGAATGTGATGTTCATTCCCTTTTTTTATTATATTTTTTCGGTCATGAAAAATGTCCTTGTTTCACTCTGCCTCCGCGTCCTCCTCATCTGCAATCATTAATTTCCGACTCTGAAATTTACACTTTTCGCTGTTCGTTCTCTCGCCTTGGGTGCGCTTCCAATTTTATATAAACTCTATCTCACATCATACTAAACTGATTTTTTTTCTCTCCAAACTCTTTTTTCGTGTAAAAAAACTCCTCGTCTTTGCTTTTAACCTCATTTCCAGTTTCCAGAAATCTAAAAAAAAAAAAATCCCCCCATCCTTTTAATATCAAACATTCTTTTCGTCAGACTAATACCCTTCACAGAAGTCTTCTTCATACTTCTAATTCGGTGTCCTACTCCATTTCTTACTCCTCTTGTCCTCTCAAATACTTTTTGTTGAAAACTTGGCCACTTCCCTATTTAGACAGGCTTAAAGAGACAAAAGATGTATTCACCTTACCAGCACTAACAATGCACTCTTGTATCATACTAATGATCGCAGTCATTATCCTGTTAACCAGTCACTCATTTCCTAAAACTATAGAACCCTTTTTCCAACCTTCAAATACGTCATAGTTGTTTGATTATTCTCTCATACACAACTCTCCTAACATGATTTCAATGTCTGACTTTCCTTGTCCATATATTGACAAATGGTTTTCTAATCTTCACATCACTGTGATTTGCCTGTCCCTGATCTCCCCTCCTTTCTTCCTCAATTGTCTTTTGTATTTTCTTTACTTTTCTTCTGGGTGACCCTCCCAGGTTGTATTCAAACACTTAGTGATAACGAAACATGGAGTGGTAAACTCCCAAGATTTTATCACCAACATTAGATAAGGGAGGTTGATTCAAGGTCACTGGAGCTCTGAAACACCTCGTCCTCGAGGGTCTAACACCCTGTCATCTCCCCGGAGTTGCATGACTCTGCGGTTTAGCTCTTCTACATGCATATACTAAAAATAAAAACTAGTTTGATCCTTAGTTTAAGGATTATATCGTTATTTGTAACTTTTCAAACAAAAGTTATACATATTTTTTGACTGAATTAAACAACAAAACTGCGAAGACACGACTTGGTATGATATCCGAGATAACTAAGGTCGTCGATAAACATAAGATAACAACCAAGGTTTCTGATAAGTACAAGATAACTAAGGTATCTAGTAAATAGATGACCACAAGATAACAACCAAGGTCTCTGATATTGACAGGATAATTCAGATCTCTCTAAAGCAATAGATTACAAGTTAGGCCGCCAACAAGAACACGATATCAATTAATAATAACAGTGATTATTCTTGGTTGATACGGGTTATGTTGTTACATTATATTACATCAGTGTTACCTCATAATATGGAGTGTGTCACATCACTGTCACATCATAGCATAGTGTGCCTCACATCACTGTCACATCACAGCATGGAGTGTGTTACATGATTGTCACATATTGTGACAACTCTTTTAACTCTCTTTAAACTTATACGCAAGTTTTAGTGAAATGTTTGGTTGGTTTAAATTCAGTATATGTCAGTTTAACTCAGTAACTGGCATGTTAATAAACTAATTGGAAAAAGGTTTAACCGTAGTAAATGGTCAAATTCAGTATAGCATATGGGGGATTATATGCGTTAACTGGTGGGTTTAATGTAGTAGCTGTCAGGTTTAACTCAATATTTGGCTGGTTTACTGCAGTAACTGACAGGTTTAACTTAGTGACTGGCTTAACGAGGTAATTTGCAAACTTAATTCAGTAACTGTCAGGCTTGCCGCAGTATTTGGCAAATATAATTAAACTGCAGGTTTAACGCAGTAACTGGCAGGCTTAACGTAGTGACTTACTGGTTTATTGCAGTAATTGGAAGGTTTATTAAAGTAACTGGCAGTTTTATTGGAGTAATTGTATCCATAAACACTTAAAGCAAGTGGCATTGATGCAGGTGTAGGTTTTTTCATCCCAGGAATTGGAGCTTTGCACTCCTGTTTCGGATAAAAAAATACTTCCGATTTCCCAGGCGCTGTATAACCCCCACCGGTTTAGCGCTTCTCAATGAATATTTTAATAACAAATCAGAGAAGAGAAGGGGGGGGGAATAGAAGATAGAGAAGAGAGAGAGAGAGAGAGAGAGAGAGAGAGAGAGAGAGAGAGAGAGAGAGAGAGAACAGAGAGAGAGAGAGAGAGAGAGAGAGAGAGAAGAGCACGGGAGGCTGGGAGGGATTGACTTGTAGAACGATAGTTGAGTAGACAGAGTGAAGTCAGTGGCTGGCTTAGCCTAGGGATGGTCTGACACCCACTAAGTACCTAACTAGCCCTAATCGAGGTCTGACCAACCACCTACATGCCTATTTTATCCTATCAATGGTCTGACTCCCAATAAACCCCCTACAGTGCCTATTTTTAGCCTAGCGATGGTCTACATCCATCTATAGTGCCTATTTAGCCTAGCGATGGCGACATCAATTATATACTAACGTAAGCCCTAGCGATGTTCTGACACCAACTAGTACAGTACGCTAACTTAGCCTAGCGATTGGTCCCCCTGACAACCACCTACAGTCCTATTTTAGCCTAGTGATTAGGTCTGACAACCAGCCTATGGACCTAACTTAGACCTAGCATGGTCCTGCACCATTATGTGTGTAAAAATTGCGTTTAAGGATACATACACAACCTTACTGAAATATTTACAGTTAAGCCAGGCAGACAGATTTACGCTTAATTATATCGCCGTTATGTGGAGTTATGTTGCTGTTATGGACGGACAGACAGCGAGAACAATGGAGGTGTATTGATGTCCACCAAAATTATTTAATGTTATTATTTCTGACTGGATTGGACTAATGAGGTCTCAGTCAATTCTCGCTGCTACTTTGTACGTTACTAATAAAGCTCGACCAGCTGATATACCCCAAGTAACAAGGAATGAGAGACTACTATATATATACACACAGACTGACTCACTTTACGTTGCCAAGTGCAGCCAGTAGACCAATTCTTAAAAAAAATACGAATCTCTTCATCTTAAAATACAAAATTTAAGAAAAAAATTACGAAGAAATCAAACACCATATTTTTTCTATACTGGCAAAAAAAAAAAAAATCAAAAGCAAATTTGTTCGATTTTTATAGATTTTTACAAAATTTATACCAACACTTCGGCTATACAATAAAACAATTGCTGTTTTTTAAGGTATTCTTGTGTGTGCTAATGACAACCAGCTGGCTAATTATTTTATTGACCTCGCTTCACCAACCTTTGTACTTCTCAGAGTAGGAAAACAGGATAAATTGAAAGATAAATGAAGAATAGATAGGAAATAGGCAACTAGGGAATGAACAGGAAACAGAGATAACTTCATAATAATATTAGAGAGAGAGAACTTAGAGAATGGACAGCAAAACACAGAGTCGGAAACTGAATAGGAAGCAGAGAGAGGAAAAAGACAATGAAGAACAGAGTAAATGAACGGGAAACAGATAAGAAACTAGCAGTGAGAAACAGGAAACTGAAGGAAACCTGAAGAACAGTGAGAAACACGATGAGAATGTCGATTCATTGTGTAATAAATTTAGTTAGTTTCTTCACTCTAATGTGCATTCCATCATTCTAAATGTGCATCCCATCATTCTAAATGTGCATCCCATCATTCTAAATGTGCATCCCCATCACTCTAACATGTGCATCCCATCATTCTAAATGTGCATCCCATCATTTCTAAATGTCAGCCCATCATTCCTAAATGTGCATCCCATCATTCTAAATGTGCATCCCATCATTCTAAATGTGCATCCCATCATTCTAAATGTGCATCCCATCATTCTAAATGTGCATCCCATCATTCTAATTGCATCCCATGATCATTCTAAATGTGCATTCCCACATCATTCTAAATGTGCATCCGCATCATTCTAAATGTGCATCCCACTCATTCTAAATGTGCATCCCATCCCATCATTTAAATGTGCACCCCATCATTTCTAAATGTGCATCCCATCACCATTCTAAATGTTGCCATCCCATCATTCTAAATGTGCATTCCCATCATTCTAAATGTGCATCCCATCTTCTAAATGTGCATCCAATCATTCTAAAGTGCATCCCATCTTCCTAAATGTGTCATCCCATCATTCTAAATTGTGCATTCCCCATCATTCTATATTGCATCCCATTCATTCTAAATGTGCACTCACCATCTTCTAAATGTGCATCCCTATCATTCTAAATGTGCAACCCATCATTCTAAATGTGGCATCCCATCATTCTAAATTGCAATCTCATCATTCTAAATGTTGCATCCCATCATTCTAAAATGTGCATTCCCAGTCATTCTAAATGTGGCATCCCATCATTCTAAATGTGCATCCCATCATTCTAATGTGCATCCCATCATTCTAAATGTGCATCCCATCATTCTAAATGTGCATCCCATCATTCTAAATGTGCATCCCATCATTGCAAATGTGCCCATCCCATCATTCTAAATGTGCATCCCTCATTCTAAATTCATCCCACATTCTAGATGTGCATCCCATCATTCTACATGTGCATCCCATCATCCTAAATGTGCATCCCACATTCTAAATGTGCATCCCCATCATTCTAAATGTGCACCCATCATTCTAAATGTGCACACCCATCATTCTAAATGTGCATCCCATCATTCTAAATGTGCATCCATCATTCTACATGGGCCACTCCCATCATCTAAATGTGCATCCATCATTCTAAATGGCATCCCATCATTTCTAAATGTGCATCCCATCATTCTAAATGTGCATCCCATCATTCTAAATGTGCATCCCATCATTCTAAATGTGCATCCCATCATTCTAAATGTGACCCCATTCATTTTCTAAATGTGGCATCCCATCATTCTAAATGTGCCATCCCATCATTCTAAATGTGCATTCCCAACATCATTCCTAAGTGCATCCATCATTCTACAATGTGCATCCCATCATTCTAAATGTGCATCCCCATCATTCTAAATGTGCATCCTCAATTTCTAAATGTGCATCCAATCATTCTAAATGTGCATCCCATCAATTCTAAATGGGCATCCCATCATTCCTAAATATGCATCCCATTCATTCTAAATGTGCAACCAGCATTCTAATATGTGCAATCCCACATTCTAAATGTGCATCCCATCATTCTAAAGTGCACGCCCATCATTCTAAATGTGCATCCCATCATTCTAAATGTGCATCCCATCATTCTAAATGTGCATCCCATCATTCTAAATGTGCATCCCATCATTCTAAATGTGCATCCCATCATTCTAAATGTGCATCCCATCATTCTAAATGTGCATCCCATCATTCTAAATGTGCATCCCATCATACTAAATGTGCATCCCATCATTCTAAATGTGCATCCCATCATTCTTTCTAAATGTGCTCCCTTCCTTTCTAAATGTGCATCCCCATCATTTCTAAATTGGCATCTCATCATTCTAAAATTTTCACCCATCATATCTAAATGTGGCATCCCATCATTCTAAATGTGCATCCCATCATTCTAAATTTGTGCATACCCATCATTCTAAAATGTGGCATCCCATCATTCTAAATGTGCATCCCCATCATTCTAAATGTGCATCCCATTCATTCTAAATGTGCATCCCATTCATTCTAAATGTGCATCCCATCAGTTCTAAATTGCATCCCATCATTCAAACGTGCATCCCACATCTAAATGTGCATCCCAATCATGCTAAATGTGCATCCCATCATTCTAAATGTGCACCCATCATTCTAAATGTGCATCCCAATCATTCTAAATGTGAGTCACCATCATTCTAAAATGAGCATCCCATCATTCTAAATGTGAATCCGCATCATCCTAAATGTCATCCCACATTCTAAATGTGGCATCCCATCATTCTAAATGTGGCCCATCCCGTCATTCTAAATGTGCATCAATCATTCTAAAATGTGCATCCCATCATTCTAGAATGTGCAACCCAAATCATCTAAATGTCATTCCCCTACATTCTAAATGTGCATCCCATCATTCTAAATGTGCATCCCATCATTCTAAATGTGCATCCCATCATTCTAAATGTGCATCCCATCATTCTAAATGTGCATCCCATCATTCTAAATGTGCATCCCATCATTCTAAATGTGCATCCCATCATTCTAAATGTGCATCCCATCTATTCTAAAATTGTGCATCCCATATTCTAAATGTCCATCCCAACATTCTAAATGTGGCATCCTCATCATTCTAAATGTGCATCCCATCATTCTAAATGTGCATCCCATCATTCTAAATGTGCATCCCATCATTCTAAATGTGCATCCCATCATTCTAAATGTGCATCCCATCATTCTAAATGTGCATCCCATCATTCTAAATGTGCATCCCATCATTCTAAATGTGCATCCCATCCACTAAATGTGCATCCCATCATTCTAATATGTGGCATCCCATCATTCTAAATGTGCACCCATCATTCTAAATGTCATCCCATCATTCAAAATGTGCACCCATCATTCAAAATGTGCATCCCATCAATTTCTAAATTGCATCCCATCATTCTAAATGTGCATCCCTTCATTCTAAATGTGCATCCCATCATCTAAATGTGCATCCCATCATTCTAGATGTGCATCCCATCATACTAAATGTGCATCCCATCATTCTAAATGTGCATCCCATCATTCTAAATGTGCATCCCATCATTCTAAAATGTTAATATTAAACTCCTCATCATTCTAAATGTGCATCTCATCATTCTAAATGTGCATCCCATCATTCTAAATGTGCATCCCATCATTCTAAATGTGCATCCCATCATTCTAAATGTGCATCCCATCATTCTAAATGTGCATCCCATCATTCTAAATGTGCACCCCATCATTCTAAATGTGCATCCCATCATTCTAAATGTGCATCCCATCATTCTAAATGTGCATCCCATCATTCTAAATGTGCATCCCATCATTCTAAATGTGCATCCCATCATTCTAAATGTGCATCCCATCATTCTAAATGTGCATCCCATCATTCTAAATGTGCATCCCATCATTCTAAATGTCAACACATACTCCCATCTTCTAAATGGCATTCCCATCATTCTAAATGAGCATCCCATTCATCAAATGTTGCAATCCCATCATTCAAGTGTGCATCCCATCATTCTAAATGTGATCTCCCATCATTCTAAATGTGCATCCCATCATTCTAATTTTTGGGGGCATTCCATCATTCTAAATGTGCTCCCATCATTCTAAAAATGGTGCATCCCATCATTCTAAATGTGCATCCCATCATTCTAAAGTGCATCCCATCAATCTAAATGTGCATCCCAGATTCTAAATGTGCATCCCATCATTCATAAATGTGCATGCATCTGCATCATTCTAAATGTGCATCCATCATTCTAAATGTGTATCCCATCAATCTAAATGTGCACCCCATCAATTCCTAAAATGTGCATCTCATCATTCTAAATGTGCATCCCATCATTCTAAATGTGCATCCCATCATTCTAAATGTGCATCCCATCATTCTAAATGTGCATCCCATCATTCTAAATGTGCATACCCATCTTTATTGTACATCTCATAATATCAAAATGTGCATCCATCATTCTACAATGTGCATCCCCATCATTCAAAATGTGCATCCCACATTCTAAATGTGCATACCCATCAATTCTAAATGTGCATCGCATCATTCTAAATGTGCATCCCATCATTTCTAAATGTGTATCCCATCATTCTAAATTGGTGCATCCATCATTCTAAATGGCATCTCATCATTCTAAATGGCATCCCATCATTCTAAATGTACACTCATCATATCTAAATGTGCATCCCATCATTCTTACATTGCATCCCATCATTCTAAATGTGCATCCCATCATTCTAAATGTACATCTCATCATTCTAAATGTGCATCCCATCATTCTAAATGTGCATCCCATCATTCTAAATGTGCATTCCCATCATTCAAATGTTCATAGCCGATCATCTAAAAAAATGTGCTATCCCATCATACTAAATGTCATCCCATAATTATAAATGTGCATTCCATCATTCTAAATGTGCATCCCATCATTCTAAATGTGCATCCCATCATACTAAATGTGCATCCCATCATTCTAATATACATCCCATCATTCTAACGTACATCCCATCATTCTAAATGTATATCCTCTCATTCTAAATGTGCATCACATCATTCTAAATGTGTATCCCATCATTCTAAATGTGCCATCCCATATTCTAATGTCATCCCTTCATTCTAATATACATCCCACCATTCCAATGTGCATATCCATCATTCTAAATGTAATATCCTCTCATTCTAAAATAGCATGCCCATCATTCTAAGTAAATGGGGTGCATCCCTCATTCTAAAAATGTATCGCCACATTCTAAATGTGCATCCCATCAATCTAAATGTCATCCATCATTCTAAATGTGAATCCCATCAATTTAAATGTGCACCCCCATCATTCTAAATGTGCACCATCATTCTAATGTACATCCCATCATTCGAGAAATGTGCATCCCCATCATTCAATGTACATCCCATCATTCTAAATGTGCATTTCCATGATTTCTAAATGTGTATCACTACATTCTAAATGGCATCCCATCATTCTAAATGTGCATCCCTATCTTCTAAAATGTGCATTTCCATCAATCTAAATCTGTATCCCATCATTCAAAAAAAAATAAATGTGTATCCCATCATTCTAAATGTGCATCCCATCATTCTAAATGTGCATTCCATCATTCTAAATGTGCATCCCATCATTCTAAATGTGCATCCCATAATTCTAAATGTGCATCCCATCATTCTAAATGTACATCCCATCATTCTAAATGTACATCCCATCATTCTAAATGTGCATCCCATCATTCTAAATGTGCATCCCATCATTGAATGTGCATCCCATTATTCTAAATGTGCATCCCATCATTCTAAATGTGCATCCCATCACTCTAAATGTGCATCCGCATCATTCTAAGATGTGCATCCCAATCATTCTAAATGTGCAATCCCATATTCTAAAAAATGTCATCGCATCATTCTAAATGTGCATTCCATCATTCTAAATGTACATCCCATCATTGAATGTGCATCCCATCATTCTAAATGTGCATTCCATCATTCTAAATGTGCAACCCATCATTCTAAATGTGCATTCCGATCTTCTAAAAGTACTTCCCATCATTCTAAATGTACATTCCACCATTCTAATATGCATCCCATCATTCTAATATGCATCCCATCATTCTAACGTACATCCCACCATTCTAAATGTGCGTCCCATTATTCTAATGTACATCCCACCATTCTAAATGTGCATTCCATCATTCTAAATGTATATCCTCTCATTCTAAAATGAGCATATCCCATCATCTAAATTGTACATTCCCATCATTTCTAAATATGCACCCATCCATTCTAATATATGCATCCCATCATTCTAACGTACAAATATCCCACCATCTAAATGTAGCATTCCATCCTTCCAAATGTTCATCCCATCATTTTAAGGTCCATACCATCATTCTAAATATGCATCCCATCATTCTAAAATATACCAATGCCTATTAAAATTGATAATTTTTTTCATTCACATAAATACAGTGAATCATATCTAAAAATATTCTTTGCTCATTCCGATGTTCGACTCCATAAGAACTTAACTCTTCCATTAAGAACTTAACTCTTCCAAGCTTCTTCAACTTAATAAAAAACTTTGTCCCCTCTTTAATTATTATTTCACTTGACAACTACTGATAAAAGAATGATGTGAATCTAATGAGGAAAATGCGAGAAAGTGAGGACCAGAAAAGGCTGAAAACGGACTTGGATAAGTTGTAGGAGAGGTCTAACAAGTGGTTAATAAAATTTAACCCCAGCAAATGTAATGTTGTGAATATTGAGGAAGGGAAAAGAAGACCACAGATGGTTCAGACTCGGAGGGGAAGGAAGGGGGGAAGGCAAGCCTCCCTCAAGGTGAAGGACCTTGGGGTGAGCACAGTATTGAGCATATCACCGGAGGTGCATATTATCTGAATAATCTTCTGCAAGGCAGCAGAAGCTCGTCTTCCAAATCTTAAATCAGCTTTCATGAATCTCAGTAAAGAATCTTTAAGGACATAGTATACGGAATATGTTGGGCCTATATTGGAGTATGAAGCACCAGTATGGAGCCTAAAGCCTAAATTTGATTAATCACTAGTTCCGGAGCTAAGGAATCTGAGTTATGAGGAGAGAATATTAGAGCCAAATCTAATAGCAGGCTGGAAGGACCAAGGGTAACATGATAACCATGTACAAACTAGTGAGAGAAATTTATGCTGGACGTGGGCAAACTATTTGAGAGGCGAAAAACAGGAACAAAGTGCCCGACTGAAGTTTATAAACACAGATGAGTCACAGGAGCATTAGCAAGTATTTCTACAGCCTCAGAGTGGTCAGGAGGTGAAACGACATAGACAGTGAAGTGTAGAGACAGGATCCTTACATAATGGTGAAAGCATTAACGCTAGGACTTTCGAAGCTAAGTGAGAACCTTCCCAGTAGCGTTCAACAGAGAAACGGGAGCAGGAACCGTGAATTGACCCCTGCATTATATCATATAAGTGAGTACACCACCTTTACATAATTTACAGAAAACTTTTGAAGATCGGGAGAGCCTGCGGGACGTGAAAAATCAAACGAGAGCTTCAAGCATAATTGCTTCCGATGAGTATTAGTTATTCCTGGTCAAGTAAATGTCTAACATACAGGGGGAAAGTGACCAGGAAGGAAGGGTAATAGAGATATATTGAAATGACTATTGACGCCTTGACTGTTTACTTTGAGCCAGCGAGGGCAGATGAGTTCTTGCAGGAGAAACTTGCAATAAGAGTGCTAGTGAGCCGACAACAGTCGTCAGATGTAAGAAAAATATATTAAGAATAAGGAGCTTCTTACCAAGAAAGAAATTTGCCTATTATAAATTAAGCTGCAGGGAA
Organism: Cherax quadricarinatus; assembly: GCF_026875155.1. Lineage (NCBI taxonomy): Eukaryota > Metazoa > Arthropoda > Malacostraca > Decapoda > Parastacidae > Cherax > Cherax quadricarinatus. The sequence continues at coordinate 44,279,989 of NC_069419.1, read as the reverse complement.
AGTGAGACTAAGACTTGCCCGATCCAGAAAATGTGACACAAAGATCATGAAAGAAACAAAGAATTAATGAGAGAGTAATAAACAGAGGGACGCTCACTCCGGACATGGCAAGGGACGGGTCTGAGGTGTTGAAGAGAATGACTAAACTGGACGCTAGATTTTCCCATTTTTCGTTGTTGTTTTAAAAAGTTTGGAGTCACTGGCGTCCGTAGGTGAGAGAGACTTTAAAGGACAATCTTAATAAGAAAATTTGCAGTTCGTTAAGCTCAGCATCAGGCTTCACCTCACTATATACTTGCACTGTCGGGAGAAAGTAATCTGTAGGAGAATAAACTCATTTTTTTTCCACAACAAGAAATTACTGGTATTGATTTTGACTTTGTAAAGAGTAAAACCAATTTACCAGAAGTTTAAAATGTAAATTGCATTTTGTATTCATTAAACAATAAATATAACCGTTAATAAATGAACACCTGATACAACAGTCTCAACATTTTATTTAAACCTCTGTATAATCAAAGAAACTATTAACATAAATCAAAATAAACAAGACAAGAAAAGATAAACTAACAAGAATAAAAGTTAAACATTTAAATCGGTTCAAAAAATATTGGCGGATTCAGAAGCTACTCCGAAAAAAAAGCCAAGAAAAGACATATTTAATGGAGATGTAATAAATCCGGGTGATAAACAATCAGAAGAAGGAAACAGACTCGTGTTGAACCACAGACTGGTGACAACAATGTGAATGTTGTCTTTGTCAGGACAACAACTACCATGATAGTACTTCTTACTTGATAATGATTCAAGGCTGACCGAAACAACGTTGAAAGTTTTATCTCCAGCCACGGTATTGTGACTTTGGCTGTTCCTACCGCGGTATTGTGGCTTTTGTTGTTCCAGCCTGGGTAGTGTGGCTTTTGTTGTTCCAGCCTGGGTAGTGTGGCTTTTGTTGTTCCAGCCATTGTATTGTAACTTTTATTGTTCCAGGCATTGTAATGGCGACCGGAGGACAGGAGGGATAGGAGGAACATGATAACGACTTATAAAGTACTGAGAGGAATTGACAAGGTGGATAGGGAGATGGAACTCAGCAACAAGGGGTCATAATTGAAAGATGTAAACTCTGATAATTTACAGGGATGTTAGGAAGTATTTTTTCCGTAATACTCTTGTCAGAAACTGGAACAATCTGATGCCTGATGCAGTGGAGGCAGGATCCATACATAGCTTTAAGAAGAGGTATGATAAAGCTCATGGAGTAGGGAGAGGGTGGACCTAGTAGTGACCAGCGAAGAGGCGGGCCCAGGATGTATAAATTGACCCCTGCAACCACAGATAGGTGGGTATACACACAAACACACACACACAGTCACACACACACACACACACATACACATACATACACATACATACACACACAGTTATAAACATGAGATTGACAGAGTGAATGATGGAGGGAGGAGCGTGTCCCATACCTCACTGCTGCTCCCCCGAGGGGGTGCTGGAGTTGCGGAGGGAGGAAGGGGAAAAAAATGTGCGGAGGAGAAGAAACAAGGGGAAAGGCAGGTTAGAGAGGAGGGGGTGGGAAAGAAGACATTGCATGTGAGGGAGGGGAAACTAGATTGGAGGGGAGGAGGGAAAGAGGCGGAGGCAAGACAAGGGAAGGAAAAGGGAGATTGGAAGAGGAGATTATTATACAGAGAGAGAAAAAAAACAGATGTAGATATTTAGAATTTGCCGCCGTAGTGGCTAGTTTATTGGGCACCTCCTATCCATTTTGTGGAGGGTAGCACAAGAGCATATGGATGTACAGAAGGCACAGGTACTACATCCCAACATGGTCCAAATGATTACATCTGGGTTTAGGAAATCTGAGACAAGTGTGATAAATTACGTAAAAAAAGAAATTCTGGAGGAAGATAGAGATAGATGGTGAGACAGTAAGAGAGATGGTGAGAGCGTGAGGTGGTGAGACAGGGATAATGAGAGAGTGAGAGAGTTGGAGAGTGAGAGAGATGTTGGTGAGAGAGTAAGAGAGATGACGTTGGTCTGCGTGGAGTCTACCTACAGGGTATTACAGGGGTCAACGTCCCCGCGGCCATCAGGGCCTGATCAACCAGGATGTTACTGTTGGCAGCACGTAGTCCAACGTACGGACCACAGCCTGGCTGATCCGGCACTGACTTTAGGAATCTGTCCAGCTCCTTCTTGAAGACAAGCAGGGGTCTATTAGTAATTATCCTTGTGCCTGGTGGGAGGCTGTTGAACAGTCTTGGGCCCCGGACACTTACTGTGTTTTCTCTTAGTGTATTAACGACGCCCCTATTTTTCATTGGGGGTATGTTGCATCGCCTGTCTAGTCTCCTGCTTTCGTAGGGAGTGATTTCTGTGTGTGGATTAGGGACCAGTTCCTCCAGGATCTTCCAGGTGTAGATTATGATGTATCTCTCTCGCCTGCGCTCCAGTGACTACAAGTCAAGTGACTCAAAGCGTTCCCAGTTATTAAGGTGTCTGACGGAACTTATATGTGAAGTACATTCTATAGATCTGCGATTTCACCTGCCTTGAATGGAAATGTTAATGTTGGGAAGATGTCTTAAATGACATGGATCCGAACCAGTGCCTTGAAAGGATCAACTTCCTGGTAGCCGAAGCATGTTCTAGGCATATTCCCCTAAGAAAGAAGAAGAGCAGGAGTAAACTGGAGAGAAAAAGACGCTCCCTCTACAGAAGACGATGAAGAGTCACTGAGCTCCTCAGGAGTGCTAGAATATCTGATACACGAAAGGAGGCGCTGACCAGGGAAGTGGAAACTATCGAACTTAAGCTAAATGACTCTTACAGGAACCAGGAGAGGCAGGAGGAGCTTAAAGCTATTAGTGAAATAGAAAGAAATCCAAAATTTTTCTTTTCAATGCCCAAAACAAGGCAAATACCACATCGAGTATCAGGCCCTTACTCAGACAGGATGGGACTTTACACAGATGACAACAAGGAAATGAGTGAAACATATTGAAATCCAGTACGACTCTGTTTTAGTGAAAACCACTAATTCGGTCTGAGGAATTGGCGATCGACCCCAAATTGATTTCTTCATGAATGAGCCTCAAACTCCATAAATGTATGATAGATTTTCCGACATTACCTAACTCCGATAGATTTCGTAAAAAACCATTGACAACATGCCTATGCAGCTCACCCCGGGCCCAGACTCGTGGAACTCTGTTTTCATTAAGAAACTGCAAGAAACCCCTCTCCTCGCGTGCCCTAAGTACACTAGGAGAGTAAGCTTGGACATGGGTGAAATTCCACACTGCACTAAAAACAACGAATATAGCCAGCCCCACTGTCTCCATAAAGGGTGGCAGCAAAGCATTAGCTAAGAACAATAGTACCAATAGCTCTGACTCCCACATCATAAAAAACTTTTGAAAGAGTGCTAAGAAGCAGGATTGCAAATCACCTGGATTCGCCAAAATCTGGCACAATCCAGGGCAACATTGGGTCAGGCAGGTCGCTTCACTGCCTCTCCCACAACTACAGATCACTATGACGCCTTGAGTGCACTGGAAGAAAATCTGAATGCAGATGTAATATACAACAAGACATTGCAAAAGCTTTGACAAATGCGATCATGGCGTAATAGCCCCATAAAATACGTGCTAAAGGGAATAACTGGGAAAGTGGGGAGATGGATCTTAAACTTCCTAACAAATCGAACACAAATTAGTGGTCAACAGAGTTAAATCGAGGCTGGCCAAGTGAAGAGCTCTGTTCCACAAGGCACAGAACTCGCCCCCATCTTATTCCTTATCCTCAAATCAGACATAAACAGAGATGTACACCCCACAGCACCGTATCATCCTTTGGTCGGATGATACTAGGATCTGCATGAGGCTTCATCTGCTGAGGAACGCGGTTAACCTCCAAGAAGCTATAAACAAAGTTTTCCAGTGGGCAACGGTAAACAATTATTGATGTTTCAAGAGACAAATTCCCAACTACTCCGTTAATGGGAAAACTGGGAGGAGTTAATAACTAGAAAAGTATACTACAGACTTCCGGCCAACAATAGAGCGGAAAGCATTTATCTCCCACAACCCTTAGTGTACAATTCTTCCCTCACTGTGTTACTAATCTTTTCTTCTGTCATACTTTCTCAAACATCAACTTGATCGTCATGGTTTTAGCATTTTCTTCGCCACTTCACCCGATCCTCGTGCTGTAATTGATCGTTATGACAGTCTAACTCTCAGAGTATATCTGACATGTCTACTATTTGTGGTGCTTCCATTCCTGTCCTTGATATTTTTTTTCTTATGAGAATTACCACCTTCCTCGTCAGTATCACTTTGCCTTTACTTCCTTACATCCTCTACTGGTATTGTTATCCTTTCTGATAAAGGCAATTCGGTGATTATCCTTAAACAATAGGAATACTCCTAAAAGATGAATTCTTGTTTTCTGTCTTCTTTAATTCCGGACCCTCTGATCCTGGCTAAAAGTGTGATCACATCACACTTTTAACCATAAAATCATGACACTTACGTGTTATATGTCTCTCTCTACCTTTTTTCTATGGTCTTCCTAAAAGTCACAAACCTAGTATTTCTCTTCACCCCATCATTTTCTCTGGAGGTTTTGGTCTCTTATCCTCTTGCCTCCTGGCTGACCAAAACTCTCCCTCCTTTGTCTTAGTTCTTTCTCTTCTCCTCCGTCACTTTCAAAACTTCATCCAACATGTTTGGCCACATCCGACCTGTAAGATGTTAAGTCTTGACGTTGAGTCTCTCTTTACTAATGTTCCTCTTGATGATGTTTTCAACTTTCTCAGAATGAAGGTTAATACCCCTTCTTCATTCGCTATTCCCATGGATGACTTTCTTGATCTTATTCGAATGTCTTTGTGTGGACTCAAATCCTTTTCCATTCAGGGTAAATTTTATTCTCAAACCTTTGGTGTTGCTATAGGATCTCTTCTATTCCAAGTCCATGCTAACCTTTATATGGCGCATGACGATACTGTTCAGCTTCCTAATACTGTGGTACGTCCTTCTCTCTGGCTTCGCTGTGTAGATGGCATCTTTGCTCTTTGGCCACATGATTTTAATCTCTTCCAATCTTTTCTTGATGTCCTTAACAATTTTGCTCTTTTTTTCAGGTTCAAAGCTGAATGGGGGTCTCACTCCTCGCTTCCTTTTTTCCCTGTGCATGTCTACCGCATTGTGACTCCCTTTTCTTTTTCCATTTACAGTAAGCCAATGCAGAATGTGATGTTCATTCCCTTTTTTTATTATATTTTTTCGGTCATGAAAAATGTCCTTGTTTCACTCTGCCTCCGCGTCCTCCTCATCTGCAATCATTAATTTCTCGACTCTGAAATTTACACTTTTCGCTGTTCGTTCTCTCGCCTTGGGTGCCCTTCCAATTTTATAAACTCTATCTCACATCATACTAAACGGATTTTTTTTCTCTCAAACTCTTTTTTCGTGTAAAAACTCTCGTTCTTTGCTTTACCTACATTTCCAGTTTCCAGAATCTTAAAAAAAAAAATCCCCCATCCTTTTAATATCAAACATTCTTTTCGTCAGACTAATACCCTTCACAGAAGTCTTCTTCATACTTCTTAATTCAGGTGTCTACTCCATTTCTTACTCCTCTTGTCCTCTCAAATACTTTGTTGAAACTGGCCACTCCCTATTTAGACAGGCTTAAAGAGCACAAAAGATGTATTCACCTTACCAGCACTAACAATGCTCTCTTGTATCATACTAATGATCGCAGTCATCCTGTTAACCAGTCCTCATCTAAAACTATAGAACCCTTTTTCCAACCTTCAAATACGTCATAGTTGTTTGATTATTCTCTCATACACAACTCTCCTAACATGATTCATGTCTGACTTTCTCCTTATATTGACAAATGTTCTAATCTTCACATCACTTGTGATTTGCCTGTCCCTGATCTCCCCTCCTTTCTTCCTCAATTGTCTTTTGTATTTTCTTTACTTTTCTTCTGGGTGACCCTCCCAGGTTGTATTCAAACACTTAGTGATAACGAAACATGGAGTGGTAACTCCCAAGAGTTTATCACCAACATTAGATAAGGGAGGTGATTCAAGGTCACTGGAGCTCTGAAACACCTCGTCCTCGAGGGTCTAACACCCTGTCATCTCCCCGGAGTTGCATGACTCTGCGGTTTAGCTCTTCTACATGCATATACTAAAAATAAAAACTAGTTTGATCCTTAGTTTAAGGATTATATCGTTATTTGTAACTTTTCAAACAAAAGTTATACATATTTTTTGACTGAATTAAACAAACAAAACTGCTGAAACACGACTTGGTATGAATCCGAGATAACAAGGTCGTCGATAAACAAAGATAACAACCAAGGTTTCTGATAAGTACAAGATAAACTAAGGTATCTAGTAAATAGATGAACCCCACAAGATAACAACCAAGGTCTCTGATATTGAACAGGATAATTCAGACTCTCTAAAGCAAAGATTACAATAGGCCGCCAACAAGAACACGATATCAATTAATAATAACAGTGATAATTTCTTGGTTGATATACGGATATGTTGTTTACATTAGGAGAAAAGGGAAGGGGAGGAGGGGAGGAAAAGGAGAGAGAGAGGGAGAGAGGGGAGAGAGGAGAGAGAGAGGAGGAGGAGAGAAGAGAGAGAGAGAGGAAGAAGAGGAGAGAGGAGAGAGGAGGAGGAGAAGAGGACGGACTGAAAAAGAACTAACAAAACAGAATTTTGCAAAAAAATTTCCGGGTCAGCGAATATTGATGAATTAATACAGACAATATTGCCGGGCCGCCGACAGTCAGAATCAAATCATTTATTTGTCTTTTTATGGAAGGTTTTTTGTTTAAATAACGCAGTGTTGCACCGGAAATTAATATTGGATTTGCGCGTTGTGCGCTCTAGGACAAGTGCCGCTCGTTAGTTGTGTGTGCGCTCTAGGACAAGTGCCGCTCATTAGTTGTGTGTGCGCTCTAGGACAAGTGCCGCTCATTAGTTGTGTGTGCGTCTAGGACAAGTGCCGCTCATTAGTTGTGTGTGCGCTCTAGGACAAGTGCCGCTCGTTAGTTGTGTGTGCACTCTAGGACAAGTGCCGCTCGTTAGTTGTGTGTGCGCTCTAGGACAAGTGCCGCTCGTTAGTTGTGTGTGCGCTCTAGGACAAGTGCCGCTCGTTAGCTGTACTCACCAAGTTGAGGTTGCAGGGGTCGAGTCCAGGCTCCTGTGTGTTGTATAGCAAGGTGTCATTGTACATCACAAACATACTAGCGGTGTTTCGTCTTCTCATTACATATGTACTTTGTAAAAGAATGATCAAAGATGTCACACATATACTCTGCCAGAGCTCACTCCACTCACCAACACTCTCAAAACAAACATTTCTCGTAATGTTTAAAACATCGCCTGTGTTGCAACATAGCAGTGTGTTTGTGTGTGTGTGTGTGTGTGTGTGTGTGGTGTGTGTGTGTGTGGCGTCCATTGCCTGTATAGCAGAGTTTTGTAATCTTTACTGAAGCAAATCCCTCTTAGTACAGTACAGGGCATTTGATTTCTTTTAAAGTTGCCTATAACTAATAAAATACTTTTTTTCCCTCTCAGATATTGCGAAAATTTCCTCCTAAAATCAGGCAGTTTGATACATTAGACCTGCTTACACTTTCAACAATTTCCATCATATGATCGTCAGTTTGGTGACTGGAATCGTTTAGTGAGGCGTCTGTCTGGCGTTAAGGGATACCTAACTTCCTAATCTCCTAATGTTATTTTTTAACTATAATCTACCTTGTCCATTATTACTATCGCATTTGTTTTGTCTGCTTTCGTTAGGTGAAGTCTAGGATCTGCTTTCGTAAGGTGAATTCTAAGATCTGCTTTCGTAAGGTGAAGTCAAAGCTCTGCTTTCGTAAGGTGAAGTCTAGGCTCTGCATTCGTAGGGTGAACTCTAGGATCTGCTTTCGTAAGGTGAAGTCTAGGATCTGCTTTCGTAAGGTGAAAAAACCCAGGGTCGCATTCGTAGGGGGTGAAAAATTTGGGTTTTGCTTCGTAAGGTTTAAATCAAAGGGTCTGCTTTTCCCTTGGGGGAAAATCTAGGGGTTGCTTTGTAAGGGAACTTAGGGTCTGCTTTTCGTAAAGGGGAATTCCCAGGAAAACTGCTTTCGTAAGGTGAAGTCTAGGATCTGCTTCGTAAGGTTTAAAATCAAAGGGGGCTGTTTTTTGTAAAGGTTAAAAATTTAGGATTTGCTTTCTTTAAGGGGAAATCTAAATCCAAATTCAGGTTTTTAAATTAACAAAAGCGATAGTAATTATGGAAAGGTAGATTTTAGTTGGGGAAAAAGAACAAGTTAAAAGGAGTCCCGGGGGGAAATTACCCTCCAGTTAAAAAGGGAAAGGGGATCGAGGCCCTTTACTATTCATAGCTTTAAAAACCCCCTTTGGGTTTTCCCGCTTCCATCAAAATAAATTTAAATTTTAAAAAAAAATAAATTGTAAATTTTCCAAAATTAAAAATTTCTTATTTCTAAATTGATTAAAAAAAAATTACTTCCTATAAAAATTTTTATTATTTAAAAATTTAAAAATTGGGTTTTCTATTTTGTTTTTTAAAAAGTTGAAAATTTAATTAACGAATTTTAAAATCTTTTCAGTGAATTTTATGAAAAAAAAACCTGAGGTCTTTTCAGGTGTTTACCAATGTTTCTGAAGATATGTGTTTTAAAACATATAAAGATATGTGAGTAAAAAAACGTCAAAAGCTAAGGTTTTTAATTTTATATTTTTTCGCTTTTTGTATTTTTAAAATTTTTTTTAAAACCCGGGTTGTATTGTGAGTCCTTTCTTATTAATAAAATTAAAAAAGCGAGACAACCGCATATTATTGGTCCACTACTCCCCCCCACTGGTTTAAATTGGTGTGTGATGATTTCGGGGCCCCACTCCCTCACTGGGAACTTGGTGTGTGATGATACTGGGCCACTACTCCCCTCAATGGTAAATTGGAGTGGTTTATTTTGGTCCCCCTACTCCCCTAAATGGTAACTTTGGGGTGTGTTGATACTTTGGGCCCTTTCTTCCCCCCAAGGTAACTTGGTGTGGATGATACTGGTCCACTACTCCCTCCTTTGGGAAAATTGGGGTGTGATTTTAATGGGCCACTACTTCCCTCACTGGTAACTTGGAGTGTGGGGATTCTGGTCCAAATACTCCCCTCAATTGGAAAATTGGGTGTGTGATACTGGTCCATACTCCCCTCACTGGTAAAATTGGGGGGGGATTAAAATGGTCCCCTAACCCCCTCACTGGTAACTTGGTGTGTGATGTAATGGGCCACTAAATCCCCCTCACTGGTAAACTTGGGGTGTGATGATATGGCCCCAAATCCCTCACTGGTAACTTTTGGGGTGTGATTTATTTTCTGGTTTCCCCTACTTCCCCCCCCCACTGGTAAATTGGTGGTGATGATACTGGGCCACTCTTTCCCTCACTGGTTTCTTGGGGTGTGATGATAATGGGCCAATTCTCCCCTCAAATGGTTAAATTGGAGGGGTGATGAAACTGGTTTTACCCACTCCCCCCAAATTTTTAAAATTGGAGTGTGATGATACTGGTCCACTATTTCCCTCACTGGGAAATTGGAGGGTGATGATATGGTTCCCCTACTTCCCCTCATGGTTCAATTGGGGGTGTGTTGGTTTCTGGTCCCAAATCCCCTTTACTGGTAACTTGGGGTGTGATGATTTTGGTCCCCCTACTTTCCCCTAATGGTAACTTGGTAGTTTTGAAGTTTCTTTGGGCCATACTCCCCTCATGGGGAAATTGGTTTTTGTGATTTATATGGTCCACTACTCCCCTCCACTTGGGTTTAAATTGGAGTGTGATGATATGGTCCCCCTACCCCCCCCACTGGTAACTTTGGGGTGTGATGATTCTGGGCCCCTACTTTCCCCTCACTTTAAATTGGTGGGGTGTTTTTTACTGGCCCACTCTCCCCCCACGGGAAAATTGGGGGTGTGATGATATGGTCCCCCTAATCCCCTTTATGGTAACTTGGTGTGTGGGGTGTTTTCTGGTCCACTACTCCCCTCACTGGTAAAATTGGGTGTGAATTATAATGGTCCACACTCCCCCTCCTGGTAACTTGGGTGTAGATAATGGTCCACTACTCCTCCCACGGGGAAAATTGGTGTGTGGGTGATAAAGGTCCAACCCCCTTCCTCCCCTGGTAAATTGGGGTGTGGAAGATACTGGTTTCCCCTACTCCCCTCACTGGTAAATTGGTGTGTGATTTAAACTGGGCCCCCTTTCTCCCCTCACTGGTAACTTGGTTTTTTGTGATGTTTCGGTCACTACTCACCCACTGGTACCTTTTGGGGTGTGATGATATTTTCCCTACTCCCCCTAAATGGTAAAATTGGGGTTTGATGATAATGGTCCACTACTCCCCCCCACGGTAATTTTGGGGTGTGATGATACTGGTCCACTCTCCCCTCCAAATGGGTAACTTGGTTTTGTGATGATACGGGCCACTACTCCCTACTGGTAACTTTGTGGTGATGATACTGGTCAATACTCCCTCACTGGGAACTTGGTGTGTGAAGATTGGGCCCCCTACTCCCCTCACTGGGAACTTGGTGGGGTGAAAGATTTCTGGGGCCCCTACTCCCCTCACTGGTAATTGGGGGTTTTGATGATATTGGGGCCACTACCCCCTCACTGGGGAACTTGGTGTGTGGTGATTTCTGGTCCCACCCACTCCCCCCACTGGTTTTCTTGGTGTGTGATGATACTGGTCCACTTCCCCCCCACTGGTTTAAATTTGGGTGTGTATGATAAATGGCCACTAATCCCCCCCACTGGTAAATTTGGGGTGTGATGATTAATGGTCCACTCTTTCCCCCCCACTGGTAACTTGGGGGTTTTTGAAGATAAATGGGGCCATACTCCCCCAAATGGAAAATTGGGGTGTTGGGATTTCTGGCCCAATACTCCCCCCACTGGTAAATTGGTGTTTATGATCCCGGTTTCCCCTACTCCCCTCCCCGGTAACTTTTGGGGTGTGATGATACGGTCCACTACCCCCTCATGGTAACTTGGTGTGGGGTTTATTCTGGTCCATAAATTTCCCCCCACAGGTAAATTGGGGGTGATGACACTGGTCCATACTCCCCTCACTGGTAACTTTTTTGTGTGTGATGATTGGGGCCACACTCCCCTCACTGGTAATTGGGTGTGATGATACTGGTCCCACCCAACTCCCCTCACGGGTAACTTGGTGTGTGTGTTTCGGGGGGCCACCCCCACTCCCCTCCACGGTAACTTGGTGTGTGATGATAATGGTCCAAAATCCCCTCACCCGGTAACTTTTTGTGTGATGATACGGGGCCCACTACTTTCCCCCCACTGGTAAAATTGGTGTGTGATGATACTGGTCCACTAACTTCCCCCTCACTGGTAACTTGGGTTTTTGGATGATACTGGTCCCCTATTTCCCCCAATGGTAAATTTTTGGGGTGTGTTTATACTGGTCCACTACTCCCCTTTACGGTAATTTTTGGTTTTGTGTGAACCCGGGGCCACTACTTTCCCCCCACTGGTAACCTTTTGGGGGTTTAAAATTCTGGTCCACTACTCCCCCTCAAATGGGAAATTGGTGTGTGTTTATATGGTCCACTTTCCCCCTACTGGTAACTTGGTTGTGATTTTTATGGGCCACTACTTTCCCCCCACTTGGGTAACTTGGTGTGTGATAATACTGGTCCACCCACCCCCTCATGGTAACTTTGGGGTGTTATTTATACTGGTCCACTACCCCCCCCACTTGGGGAAATTGGTTTTGTGATGATACTGGGCCCTACCCCCTAAATGGTAAATTGGGGGTGTTTTTTGAATCTGGTCCACTACTTCCCCCAAATGGGGGCCCTTTGGGGTGTGATGTTTTGGGGGGCCACTAATTCCCCCAAATGGTAACTTTGGGGTGTGAAGAAACTGGTCCCTACTCCCCCCCACTGGTAACTTGGTGTGTGAAAGATACTGGCCACTACTCCCTCCCCTGGTAACTTGGTGTGTGAAAATACTGCGCAATACTCCCCTTTACTGGTAACTTGGTGTGGGGATGATACTGGTCCACCCACTTTCCTTTTCCCCCTGGTAACTTGGTTTTGGAAAGATACTGGCAAAATTCTCCCCTCACTGGTAACTTGGTGTGTTATGATACTGGTCCACTACTCCCCCCACTGGTAACTTGGTTTTTTGTTTATTTTGGTCCATAAATCCCCCCAAAGGTAACTTGGGTGGATGATACTGGCCACTACTCCCCCCACTGGTAACTTGGTGTGTGATGAAAACGGCCACTAAATCCCCTCACTGGTAACTTGGTGGTTTTGGGGATACTGGTTCCCCCAAAACCCCCCCCCTGGTAACTTTGGGGTGTGGGCGATACTGGTCCACTACTTTCCCTCACTGGTTTAAATTGGAGTGTGAAGATACTGGTCCACTTTCCTCCCCCCCCTGGAAAAATTGGAGTGTGATGATACTGGTCCAATACTCCCCTCACGTAACTTGGAGTGTGATGATACTGGTTTCCCCGACCCCCTCACTTGGGAACTGGTGTGTGATGATCTGGTCCCCTTACTCCCCTACTGGTAACTTTTGGGGTTGATGATACTTGGGCCCCCTACTCCCCTTCACTTTGGGAACTTGGTTTTGTGATGAAACTGGGCCAATATCCCCTCATGGTAACTTGGGGGTTTGATGATTCTGGTCCCCTACTTCCAACAGGTAACTTTGGTGTGATGATACTGGTCCACTACTCCCCCCAATGTAACTTGGGGTGTGATGAAATGGTCCACTTCCTCCCCTCACTGGTAACTTTTGGGGTGTGATGAATACTGGGTCCACTACTCCCCCCACTGGTTAAAATTTGGGGTGTGATGATATGGTCCCTAATCCCCCCACTGGGAACTTGGAGTGTGATGATACGGGGCCACTACTCCCCCACTGGTAACTTGGGTGTGGGGTGATACTGGTCCATACTCCCCCCACTGGTAAAATTGGTGTGTGATGATTTCTGGTCCACTACCCCCCCCTCACTGGGAACTTGGGGTGTGAAGATACGGTTTTCCCCTAAATCCCCCACTTGGGGGGGAACTTGGAGTTTGATTTATACGGCCAAATATTTCCCCCCCTGGTAACTTGGTGTGTGAAATTTCTGGTCCCCCTACTTTCCCCTCACTGGTAAATTGGTGTGTGAAAATACTGGTCCACTACTTCCCCCCCACTGGGAATTGGTGGTGATGGGTACGGTCCACAAATCCCCCCCACTTGGGGGAATTGGGTTTGAAAATTTCTGGTCCACCTCCCCCCCTGGGAACTTGGTTTTGGTTTATGAAAACTGGTCCACTACTCCCCTCACTGGTAACTTGGGGTGTGATGATTTCTGGTCCCCTACCCTTCACTGGGAACTTTGGGGGGTGTTGATACTGGTTCCACTACTCCTCTCATGGTTAAATTGGGGTGGGGATGATACTGGTCCACTAAATCCCCTCACTGGTTAAATTGGTGGTTTAGATACGGGCCCCTACTTTCCCCCCCCCTGGTAACTTTGGGGTGTGATGATACGGGCCAATACTCCCCCCATGGTAAATTGGTGGGTTATGACTGGTCCACTACTCCCCTCACTGGTAACTTTGGGGTGTGATGATCTGGCCACTACTCCCCCCAATGGTAACTTGGGGTGTGATGATACTGGGCCCCTTTCTCCCCCTCACGGTTAAAATTTGTGTGTATGATACGGGGCCCAACCAATCCCCCCAATGGGGAAACTTGGGTGTGATGATACTTTGGGCCACTACTTTCCCCCCAATGGTTAAATTGGGGGTGAAGTTTTGGTCCACTAATTTCCCCCCAACTGGTAACTTTGGGGTTTTGTGATATACTGGTCCCTACTCCCCTCACTTGGGAAAATTGGTGTGTGGTGAACTGGTCCACTACTTTCCCCCCCACTGGGGAAATTGGGTGTGATGATACTGGTTCCCCTTACTCCCCTAAATGGTAACTTGGTGTGTGGGTGACCCCTGGCCACCCTTTCTTTCCCCCCCATGGTAATTGGTGTGGATGAAATTGGTCCATACTTCCCCCCACTGGTTTAAATTGGGGGTGTGATTTTACTGGTCCCTTTCTTTCCCCCCCCCGGGTAAATTGGTGTGTGATGAAAATGGTCCACTACTCCCCTCACTGGTAACTTGGTTTTGGGATGAAAACTTTGGTCCCCTTCTCCCCTCACTGGTAACTTTGGGGTGTGAGATACTGGGGGGCCCCCACTTTCCCCCCCAAAATGGTAACTTGGTTTTGTGATGAACTGGCCACTACTCCCCCCACTGGTAACGGTGTGGTTTTGATGAACCCGGTTCCCCAACCCCCCCCTCACTGGTAACTTGGTTTTGTGATGATACTGGTCCCACTACTCCCCTCACTGGAAATTGGTGTGTGATGGGAAAAACCCGGGCCACTTTTCCCCCCACTGGTAAAATTGGTGTGTGATGATACGGGCCACTACTCCCCTCAAGGTTTTAAATTGGGGGTGTGGGTGATACTGGTCCAAATTTCCCCCCCACGGAAAATTTGGGGTGTGATGATAAATGGGTTTCCCCTACTCCCCTCACGGGAAAATGGGGTTGTTTAAACTGGCCCCCTACTCCCCCACTGGGAACTTGGTTGGGGTGGGTGAAAATGGTCCACTACTCCCCTCCCCTGGTAACTTGGAAATGTGATTAAATGGTCCACTACTCCCCCCACTGGTAAATTGGTTTTTGGGGATGATAATGGGCCATCCCCCCTCACTGGTAATTGGTGTTTGAAGATAAATGGTCCCCCTACCCCTCACTGGGAACTTGGGGTGTGAGATACTTGGGGGTTTTCCCCCCCCCCTACTCCCCCCAAAAGGTTAAAATTGGAGTGGGAAGATACTGGCCCCCTACTTTCCCCCCATGGTAAATTGGTGTGTGATGATACTGGTCCATACCCCCTCTCACTGGTAACTTGGTGTTTTGATGATAGGTCCCCTACCCCCCCTCATGGTTTAAATTGGGGGTGTGATAATACTGGTCACTACTCCCCTCACTGGTAACTTGGTGTGGTGATGATACTGGGCCACTACTACCCCCCCTGGTAACTTTTGGGGTGTGTTTAAACGGGTCCAAAATACTTTCCCCCCCATTTGGGAACTTGGGGGTTATGATACCCGGGTAAACTACCCCCCCTTTCCCGGTAACTTGGTGGTGATGAAAACTGGTTCCACAAATCCCTCACTGGGAACTTGGTGTGGGTTTATACTGGTCCCCCCTTTAAAATTTTTCCCCATGGGAAAAATTGGTGTGTGATGATATGGTCCACCCAAATCCCCTCACTTTGGTTTAAAAAGGTGGGGTGATGGGGGACTGGGCCCACTACCCCCCACTGGGAACTTTTGGGGGTATTTATACTGGTCCACTACTCCCCCAATGGTAATTTGGGGTGTGGGTGAACTTTGGGGGCCCCTACTTCCCCCCCTGGTTTAAATTTGGTTGTGATGAAATGGCCTCTTCTCCCCTCACTGGAAAATTGGTGTGTGATGATAGGTGCCACTACTTTCCCCCCACTGGGGAACTTGGTGTGTGGGTGACACTGGTCCCAATATTCCCCCATGGTTAAATTGGTGTGTGGTGATACTGGTCCCCTAACCCCCCCCATTGGGAACTTTTGGGGTGTGAAAATAATGGTCCCCTATTCCCCCCCCTGGTAACTTGGGGTGTGAAGATATGGTTTCCCCTACTTTCCCCCCCCCGGTAACTTGGGTGTGTGATACTGGCCACTACCCCTCACTGGTTTAAATTGGGGGTGTGATGAAACTGGGCCACTACTCCCCTCACTGGTAACTTGGTGTTTTGATGATACTGGTTCTACTTTTCCCCCAAATGGTAAATTGGTTTTGATGATACTGGTCCACTACCCCCCTCACTTGGGAACTTTGGTGTGTGATGATACGGTCCACTCTCCCCTCAAATGGTAACCCTTTGGGGTGTGATGATAAATGGGCCCCCTCTCCCCTCCAAATGGGAAATTGGTGGGTTTATGATATGGGCCCAATACTCCCCTCACTGGTAAATTGGGTGTGATGATACTGGTCCAATACTTCCCCCCCCAAATGCCCAACTTGGTTTTTGGGGGATGAACGGGCCACTACCTCCCCTCACTGGTAAAAATTTGGGGTGTGATGAAAAAGGTCCCCTACTTCCCCCACTGGTACCCTTTGGGGTGTTATGATACTGGCCACTACCCCCCCCCATGGGGAAAATTTTGGGGTTGGGGTGATACTGGTCCACTAATCCCCTCCTGGTAACTTGGTGTTGGGGATGATACTGGCCAAATACTTTCCCCCCCCTGGTTAATTGGTGGGGGATGATATGGGCCACTATTCCCCCCCAATGGTAACTTGGTGTGTGATGATTACTGGGGCCCTATCCCCCACTGGGAAATTGGGTGTGTGATTTGGTTCCCCTACTCCCCCCACGGGAACTTTTGGGGTTTTGTGATACTGGTCCCCCCCACTTCCCCCCAATGGGAACTTGGTGTGTGATTTACCGGTCCACTACTCCCCCCATGGTAACTTGGTGTGTGATGATACTGGTCCACTACTTTCCCCCCATGGTAACTTGGTGTTTTTGATGATAAGGTCCCACCTCCCCCCATGGTAAAATTATGGATTTTGGGGTAACCGGTCCCCCTACTCCCCTTACTGATAAATTTGGGGTGTGATTATATGGGCCACACTCCCTCACTGGTAAAATTGGGTGTGTGAAAATATGGTTTCCCCTACTCCCCCCACTGGTAACTTAGTTTTGTGATGATACTGGGGCCACTTCTCCCCTCACTGGTTAAATTGGTGTGTGAGATACGGTCCAAATACTCCCCCCACTGGTTCTTGGGGTTTTGTGATGTTTCTGGTCCATAATCCCCCCACTGGTAACTTGGTTTTTTGTGATGATACCCGGTCCCACTACTCCCCTCACTGGTAAGGTTGGAGTGTGATGATACCGGTCCATACTCCCCTCACTGATTAATTGGTCTGTGTTGATTTCTGGTTCCCCCTACTCCCCTCACTGGTAAAATTGGTTTTGTGATGAAAACTGGTCCAAACTTCCCCTCACTGGTAAATTGGTGTGTGATAATACTGGGGCCACTACTCCCCTCACTTTGGGAACTTGGTTTTTTGGGTGATACTGCTCCATACTTCCCCTCACGGGTTTAACCCGGGTGGTGATTTATACCGGGCCACTACCCTTGATGGTTTAAATTGGGGGTGTGTTTAACTGGCCCCTATCCCCTTTCTGGTAAAATTGGTGTGAGATGAAACTGGTCCACTACCCCCTCACTGGTAACTTGGTTTTGTGATGATACTGGTCCACTATCCCCTCAATGGCAACTTGGGGTGGTGATGATACTGGTCCACTACTCCCCCACTTTGGGAACCTGGGTTTTGATGATTCTGGCCCACTAAAACCCCCCTGGTAATTGGTGTGTGATTTAAGCTGGGTTTCCCCTACTTCCCCCCATGGTAACTTGGTGGTTTTGATGAAACTGGGCCCCCTACTCCCCTCACTGGGGGAACTTGGTGGTGAAGATACTGGTACAACTTCCCCCCACTAGAAATTGGTGTGTGATATATGGGCCACTACCTTTCCCCTTCCCCGGTTTCCCTTTGGGGTGTGATGATAATTTGGCCCCCTATCCCCTCACTGGGAAATTTGGGGGGTGACACAATTTATCCACAAATTTTCCCCCCCACTGGCAACTTTGGGGTGTGTTTTATAAAATTTTTTTTTGGTCCACTTTTCCCCCCCAAATGGGAATTGGGGGGTTTTATGAATGGGGCCAAATACTCCCCTCACTGGGAAAATTGGGGTGTGATTATACTGGTCCCCTACTCCTCCCCAATGGGAAAGGGGGGTTTGTGATGAACTTGTCCCCTAAATCCCCCCTGGTAACTTTGGTGTGTGATGAACTGGGCCACTACTTCCCTCACTGGGTAACTTGGTGTTTTGATTTATACCCGGTCCACTACTTCCCTCACTGGTAACTTGGGGGTGTTTATGTAAATGGGCCACTAATCCCCTCCTGGTAACTTGGGGTTTGATGTACCCGGTTCCAATACTTTCCCCCCCCCGGAATTGGTGTGTGATGAACTGGTCCACTCTCCCCTCATTTGGGAACTTGGTGTGTGAAAGATATGGTCCACAAACTCCTTCACGGTAAAATTGGTGTGTTTATGATACTGGGCCCCTACTTTTCCCCCCACTGGTTTAAATTTGGGGTGTGAATACTGGGCCACTTTTCCCCCCCCTCACTGGTAACTTGGGGTGTGATGATACTGGCCCCCCCCCCTCCCCTCATGGTAAATTGGTTTTGTGATGATAATGGGCCACTTTCTCCCCCCACTGGTTTAATTTTGGGGTTTGATGATTTCTGGTCCCCTACTCCCCCCCAACTGGTAACTTGGGTGTTATGATACTGGTCCCCTACCCCCCTCACTGGAAAATTGGTTTTTGTGATGAAAACTGGGCCACTACTTCCATCACTGGTAAAATTGGGGTGTGAATACTGGTCCAATTCTCCCCCCCACTGGGACCCGGAGTGGATGATAAATGGTCCACTTTTCTCCCCCACTGGTAACTTGGGTGTGATGATACTGGTCCCCCTACTCCCCCCACGGTAACCCTTTGGGGTGTGATTAAAACTGGTCCCTACTTCCCCTCACTGGTAACTTGGGGTGTGTGTTACTGGTCCAATACTTTCCCCCACTGGTTTAATTTGGGGTGTGATATACTGGTCCCACTCCCCCCACGGAACTTTGGGGTGTGGAAGTACTGGGCCACTACTTCCATCACTTGGGAAAATTTGGGGTGTGATGATACTGGTCCCCACTTTTCCCCCCACTGGTTTAAAATTGGAGTGTGATGAAATGGTCCCCCTACTCCCCCCACTGGTAACTTGGGTGTGATGATTTCTGGTCCCTACTCCCCTCCAAATGGGAACTTTGGGGTGTGATGATACTGGTCCACTACTCCCCTCATGGTAACTTTTGGGGGTGATGATTTTGGGCCCCCCCACTTTCCCCCACTGGGAAATTTGGATTGGGGGGAAAAAAAGATATGGTCCACTACCCCCCCTCATGGTAACTTGGTGTGGGGGATGATTTTGGGGCCATACTCCCTCAATGGGAAAATTGGTGTTTGTTTATACTGGTCCACTACTCCCCCCACTGGGAACTTTGGGTGTGTTTATATGGGCCACTACTCCCTTTTTACGGTAAATTGGTTTTGTGATGATACTGGGCCCTACTCCCGTCACTGGTAAATTGGTGTGTGAAAATACTGGTTTCCCCTCCCCCCTCACTGGTAACTTGGGTGTGTATGATAATTGGGCCCCCCACCCCCCTCACTGGTTAAAATTGGGGGTGTGATGATACTGGTCCACTACTTCCTTTTACCCCCCCGGGAACTTGGTGTGGGGATGATTTCTGGTTCCCACTTTCTTCCCCCCCTTGGGAAATTGGTGTGTGATGATTCTGGTCCCACTAATCCCCTCCGGTAAAATTTGGTGGGGTTTGATACTGGTTTCCCCCTACTCCTCTCACGGTAAAATTGGTGTGTGATGTACTGGTCACTACTCCCCCCACTGGTAAATTGGTTTTTTGATGATACGGGCCACTACTTTCCCCCCAATGGGAACTTGGTGTGTGATGATACTGGTCCCCTTTCTCCCCTCATGGTAAATTTGGGGTGTGATGATACTGTCCACTTCCCCCCTCACTGGTAACTTGGTTTGGGGATGATAAATGGGCCAACTACTCCCCTTCCCCTGGTAAATTGGGTTTTTGTGATGAACGGTTCCCCCTTTCTCCCCCATGGGAACTTGGGGGTGTGATTTATACTGGTCCCCTACTCCCCCCACTGGGAAATTGGTTTTGGGGGATACTGGTCCAACCCATCCCCCCATTAAACTTGGTGTGTGATGATATGGGCCACATCCCCTCCCCTGGTAACTTGGTGGGGTGATGATACTGGCCCCTACTCCCCTCCCCGGTTAAAATTTGGTTTGTGATGATTTCTGGTCCATACTCCCCCCCTGGGGAACTTGGTGTGTGATGATATGGCCCCTACTCCCCTCAATGGTAAAATTGGGGTGTGATGACACTGGGTTTCCCCTACTCCCCCCACTGGTAACTTGGTGGGTGATGATATTGGCCCCCTACTCCCCTCTGGTAAAATTGGTGTGTGATTATTTGGTCCACTATCCCCTCCTGGTAACTTTGGGGGTTTTGGGTGTTTTGGGGCCACTAATCCCCCCACTGGTAACTTTTTGGGGGGATGAAACTGGTTTCCCCTACTCCCCCCACTGGTAACTTGGGGTGTGATGATACGGGCCCACTACTCCCCTCACTGGTAATTGGGGGGTGAAGATACTGGGGCCATACCCCCCTCACTGGTTTAACCCTTTGGGGTTGTGATGATACTGGTCCATTACTCCCCTCACTGGTAACTTGTGTGGGGATGATACTGGTCCACTACTCCCCTCATGGTTTCCCTTTGGGGGTGTGATATACTGGGCCACTATCCCCCCCACTGGAAAATTGGTGTGTGATGATACTGGTCCACTACTCCCCCCATGGTTTAAATTGGTGTGTGATGAAAATGGTCCATAATCCCCTCAAAGGGAAATTGGTGTGGATGATACTGGGCCACTTTCTCCCCCCCCTGGTAACTTGGTGTGTGATGATACTGGTTTCCCCTACTTCCCCCCCCCTGGTAACTTTGGGGGTGTTGGGTAATGGTCCACTATCCCCTTTAAATGGTAACTTGGAGTGTGATGATACTGGTCCACTACTTTCCCCCCCAATGGTAAATTGGTGTGTGATGATACTGGTCCCCTAATCCCCCTCACTGGTAAAAAAAAGGTGTGGGGATTTACGGGCCCCCCCTACTCCCCTCACTGGTAAATTGGGTGTTATGTACTGGTTCCACTACTCCCCTCACTGGGACCCTTTGGGGTGTGATTTATAATGGGCCCCCTATTTCCCCCCATGGTAAACTTGGTGTGTGATGATACTGGTCCACTACTCCCCCTCACTGGGGGAAAATTGGTGTTGATTTATACTGGGGCCACTTTCCCCCTCACTGGTAACTTTGGGGTGTGATAATACTGGTCCCCCTAAATCCCCTCACTGGTAACCTTTTGGTTTTGTGATGAACTGGGCCCTACTCCCCCCCATGGTAAATTGGTGTGGTTGGGTACTGGTCCACTACCCCCCCTCAGGTAACTTTTGGTTTTGTTATGATACTGGGAAATACTCCCCCAAGGTAAAATTGGTGTTTTTGAAGAAAAACTGGCCCCTAACTCCCCCCATGGTAACTTTGGGGTGTGTGATACTGGGCCATAATCCCCTCATGGTAAAATTGGTGTGTGATGATTTTCGGTTTCCCCTACTCCCCCACTGGTAACTTGGTGTGGGGATGATACCGGCCATACTCCCCCCCACTGGTAACTTGGTGTGTGTGAAACTGGCCCCTACTCCCCCACTGGGAACTTGGTGTGTGATGATATGGGCCACAAATCCCCCTCATGGTAACTTGGGTGGTGATGATCTGGTCCCTACTCCCCCCACGGAAAATTGGGGGTGTGATGATACTGGTTTCCCCTACTCCCCCACGGTAACTTGGTGTGTGATGACATGGGTCCACTAATCCCCCAATGGGGAACATGTGTGTGAAAGATATGTTTTCCCAAACCCCTCATGGTAACTTGGTGTGGTTTATATTTTCCACTATCCCCTCACTGGTAACTTGGTGTGTGGGGTGATACGGTCCCCCTACTCCCCCCATTTGGTTTAAAATTTGGGGTGTGATGTACTGGGCCCTACTCCCCCCACTGGGAAAATTTGGTGTGTGGGTGATACTGGGCCACTATCCCCTCACTGGTAACTTGGGGGTGTGATGATACTGGGCCCCTACCCCCTCACTGTAACTTGGTGTGTGATGATACTGGTCCACAAATTTTCCCCCCCTGGAAAATTTTTTGGGGGGGGGGGATGAAACTGGGGCCACTACCTCCCCTCACTGGTAAAATTGGTGTGTGGTGGGTACTGGGCCACAACCCCCCCTCACTTTGGAAAACTTGGTGTGTGTGATTTTGGTCCCCTACTTTCCCCCCCCCTGGTAACTTGGTTGGGGGTATGAAAACTGGTCCCCCTTTAATCCCCCCACTTTGGGAATTGGGTTTGTGATGTTTCTGGTCCACTATTTTTCCCCCTTTATGGTAAAATTGGTGTTTTGGGTGAAAAGGGTCCAAATCCCCTCACTGGGAAATTTGGGGGTGGATGTTAAATGGTCCACACTCCCCCCACTGGTAACCTTTGGGGGTGATGATACTGGGCCCAAATACCCCTTTACGGTTAAATTGGGGGTGTGATGATACTGGGCCACTTTCCCCCAATGGTAAATTGGGTGTGATGATTTCTGGCCACTACTCCCTACTGGTAACTTTTGTGTGAAAGAAAACTGGTTTCCCCTACTCCCCTCACTGGTAAATTTTGGGGTGTGATGATACTGGGCCAATACTTTTCCCCCCACTGGTAACTTTGGGGTGTGATGATACTGGGCCCTACTTTCCCCCCACTGGTTAAATTTGGGGTGTGAAGATTTCCGGTCCACTAACCCTTCCCCCTCACTGGTAACTTGGTGTGTGATGGAACCCTTTCCCCTAAAACCCCCCCACTGGTAAATTGGTTTTGGGGAAAGATACTGGTTTCCCCTACCCCCCCTACTGGTAACTTGGGGTTGATGAACCGGTTTCCCCTACTCCCTCAAATGATAAACTTGGTGTGGTGATTTTACTTGGGCCCCTACTTCCCCCCACTGGGAAATTGGGTTTGTGATGATACTGGTCCACTTTCTCCCCCCACTGGTAAATTTGTTTTGTGATGAAACTGGTCCACAAATTTCCCCCCAATGGGGAAAATTGGTGTTTTGGGTGATACTTTTGGGCCACAAATCCCCTCAAATGGTAACTTGGGTGTGTGATGATACTGGTCCCCCTACTCCCCCCATTTGGGAACTTGGGTTTTGGGGGATGAACTGGTCCACCCACTTCCCCCCACGGGGAACTTTGGGTGTGGAAAGATACCCGGGCCATAACTCCCCTCACTGATAACTTGGTCTGTGATGATACTGTCCACTACTCCCCCCCCCTGGGTAATTGGTGTGTGATGTTTCTGGCCATTTCTTTCCTTTTCACTGGTAACTTGGTTTGATAATTTCTTGGTTTCCCCTACTCCCCCCACTTGGGAACTTTTGGGGGTGATGATACGCTCCACTACTTTCCCCTCACTGGTAACCTGGTGTTTGATGATACCGGTCCACTACCCCCCTCTGGGCTGGGAACTTGGTGTGTGATGATAAATGGTCCCTACCCCCTTTTTCTGGTTTTAATTGGGGGTGAGTTTATACTGGGCCACTACTCCCCTCATGGTTAAATTGGTGTGTGTTTATACTGGTCCACTAATCCCCCCATGGCAAATTGGTGTGTGATGATACTGGTCCCCCTACTCCCCCTCATTGGGAACCTGGTGTGTGAGGTTCTGGCCCATTTCAACCCCCCACTGGTAACTTGGTTTTGGGTGATGATGCTGGTCCAATACCCCCTCAATGGAACTTTTGGTTTTGATGATACTTTCCCTACTCCCCCACTGGTAAATTGGTGTGTGATGTACTGGTCCCACTACTCCCCTCACTAGTTAAATTTGGTGTTTTT
>NC_069419.1:44206117-44251117 GCF_026875155.1 Cherax quadricarinatus | reverse complement strand
ACATTTGCCTGGGTTGTTAGTGGACCAGCGAGACTTTTGGGTTGTTAGTGGACAAGAAAAGTGCCTGGTTGTTGTGGCAAAAGAGACAGTGCCCGGGTTGTTTGGGCCAGGAGAAAGTAGCCCGGGTTGTTAGTGGACCGACGAGACGTACCTGGGTTTTAGTGGACCCCGGAGACATTGCCCGGGTTGTTAGTGGACCGCGAGACATTGCCTGGGTTGTTGTGGGGCCCGAGAGCGTAGCCCGGGGTTTTTATGGGCCCGAGAGCAGTAGCCCGGGGTTTTTAGTGGACCAGAAGACAGTAGCCTGGGTTGTTATGGGGCCGACGAGACATTTGCCTGGGTTGTTAGGGCAGACGAGACAGTAGCCTGGGTTTTATCCAGAGAGAATAGCTGGGTTTTTTCCGCAGACGTACCTGGGTTGTTTGGACCAGACGAACATTAGCCTGGGTTTTTTAGGGGACCGAGAGACGTCCTGGGTTGTTATGGACCGCGGGAAAAGTGCCTGGGTTTTGGGACCAACGAGACGTAGCCTGGGTTGTTAGTGGGCCAGCGAGACAGTAGCCTGGGTTTTTAGTGAACCAGAAAGACAGTAGCCTGGGGGTTTTTAGTGGCCAAAACGAGACGTGCCTGGGTTGTTTAAAAAACCTTTCTTTTTAAACCGCAACAAAACCCCGGGTTTTAAAACCAAAGAATACCTTTTTAGTACCAACAAAAAATTTTCCTTTTTATACCAAAAACAAACCTTTTATACCCAAAACAACCTTTTTTATTTTGGACCAACAACATACCTGGGTTGTTAGGGACCAGAGACAGACCTGGGGGTTAGTGCCCCGCCCGGCAGTGCCTGGGGTTTGTTAGTGGACCCGACCAGACATACCTTGGTTGTTAGTGGACCAGACGAGCAGTAGCCTGGGGTTTTGTTATGACCAGACGGACAGTAGCCTGGGTTGTTAGTGGCCGAGGACGTACCTGGGGGGTTAGTGGGCCAGACGAACATAGCCCGGGTTGTTAGTGGGCCAACGAGACAGTAGCCTGGGGGGTTAGGGACCAGACGAGACAGTAGGCCTGGTTTTAGGGGACCAGACGAGACATAGCCTGGGGGTTGTTAGTGGACCAACGAGACATAGCCCGGGTTGTTAATGGACCAACGAGACAGTAGCCGGGGTTTTTAGTGGGCCCGACGAGACAGTAGCTGGGTTGTTTTGGACCCGCGAGACAGTGCCTGGGTTTTTTAGGGGACCAGACGAGACAGTAGCCTGGGTTTTGTGGACCCGACGAAAACGTTTGCCTGGTTGTTTTGGACCCGACGAGACAGTAGCCTGGGTTGTTATTGGACCAGAAGCAGTACCAGGGTTGTTTTGACCAGACGAGACGTAGCCCGGGTTGTTAGTGGGGCCAGACAGACGTAGCCCGGGGGGTTAGTGGCCCCGACGAGACGTAGCCTGGGTTGTTTTTTACCCGACGGACGTCCTGGGTTGTTAGTGGACCCCAAAGAAAGTAGCCTGGGTTTTAGTGAACCCGACGACAGTAGCTGGGTTTTTAGTGGACCAGACGAACAGTACCTGGGTTGTTGTGACCCAAAAGACAGAGCCTGGGTTGTTAACCAGAGAGACAGTAGCCTGGGGTTTTTAGTGAAACCCGACAGACGTAGCCTGGGTTGTTTGGACCAGACGAGACAGTAGCCTGGGGTTTTTATGGGCAGACGAGGACAGTAGCCTGGGGTTTTTGTGGGGCCAGACAAGACAGTAGCCAGGTTGTTAGTGACCCAAAGAGCAGTAGTGGGTTGTTGTGGACCAGACAGCAGTAGCCGGGTTGTTTGGGGACCCGGCGGGGAAAATAGCCCTGGGTTTTTAGTGGCCAGACGAGACAGAGCCTGGGGTTGTTATGGACCAGACGAGCGTTCCCGGGTTGTTAGTGAAACCCGACAAAACAGTTTCCGGGGTTGTTGGGACCAGACGAGACAGTACCTGGGGTTTTGTGACCAGCAGACAGTGCGGGTTGTTAGGGACCCGACGAACAGTAGCCTGGGTTGTTAGTGGACCAGACGAGACGTAGCGGGTTGTTAGGGGCCAGACGGACAGTAGCCTGGGGTTTTAGTGGACCGACGAGACGTAGCCTGGGTTGTTAGTGGACCAGACAAAACATTTCCAGGGGTTGTAGTGACCCGACGAGACGTACCCGGGTTGTTGTGGGAAAAACCAAACCCCGGCAGTAGCCTGGGTTTTAGTGGACCAGACGAGCGAGCCTGGTTGTTAGTGGCCAGCGAGACGGCCTGGGTTGTTAGTGGACCAACGAGCAGTAGCCTGGGTTGTTGGGACAGACGAGACAGTAGCCTGGGTTTTGTTAGTGGGCCAGACCCGACATAGCCTGGGTTGTTGGGACCAGCGGAAGTAGCCTGGTTTTTAGTGGACCCGACGAACAGTAGCCTGGGTTTTTAGTGGCCGACGAGACATAGCCCGGATGTTATGGTAGACGAAAGTGCCTGGGTTTTAGGGGGACCGGAGACAGTAGCCCTTTTTTGTTGTGGGCCAGACGGGCAGTAGCCCGGGTTGTTAGTGGGCCAGACGAGACAGTACCTGGTTGTTAGTGGGCCAGACAGCAGTAGCCTGGGTTGTTGGGACCAGAAGACAGTAGCTGGGGTTGTTGTTTTACCAGAGAGACGTAGCCTGGGTTGTTAGTGGACCAGCGAGACAGTAGCCCGGGTTTTTAGTGACCCGCGAGGGAGTAGCCCGGGTTGTTAGTGGACCAACGAGGCAGTAGCCTGGGTTGTTGTGGACCCGACGAGGCAGTAGCCGGGTTGTTAGTGGCCAGACGAACAGTAGCCTGGTTTTTTAGTGGACCCCGAGGCAGTAGCCGGGTTTTAGTGGACCAGACGAGGCAGTAGCCTGGGTTGTTAGTGGGCCCGACAGGCATAGCCTGGGTTGTTAGTGGACAGACGAGACGAACCCCCGGGGTTTTTAGTGGCCGACGGGCAGTAGCCTGGGTTGTTAGTGGGCCAGTCGAGAAGTGCCTGGGTTGTTAGTGGACCCGACGAGGCATGCCCCGGGTTGTTAGTGCACCCGACGAGGGGGTGCCGGGTTTTTTATGGGCCGAGAGACATAGCCCGGGTTGTTAGTGGACAGACGAGGCGTAGCCCCGGGTTGTTAGTGGACCAGACGAGACAGTAGCCCCTGTTGTTAGTGGACAGACGAGACAGTAGCCGGGTTGTTAGGGACCAGACGAGGGGAGTAGCCTGGGTTGTTTTGGGCCGACGAGCAGTCGCCTGGGGTTTTTAGTGGGCCAGCAGACAGTAGCCCGGGTTTTTAGTGGACCCGACGAGGCAGTGCCTGGGTTTTTAGTGGGCCAGACGAGACAGTGCCTGGGGTTTTTATGAACCCGAAAGACTACCTGGGTTGTTGGCCCAACAGACCGCACTGGGTTTTTAGTGGAGACGGCAGTACCCGGGTTTTTAGTGGCCAAAAAAGACAGTAGCCAGGGTTTAAACCCCCCGACAGACAGCAGCCTGGGGTTTTTAGGGACCAGAGAGGCAGTAGCCTGGGTTTTTATGGGCGACGAGACAGTAGCCTGGGTTGTTTGGGGACCAGAAAGCAGTAGCCTGGGTTGTTAGTGGACCGACGAGACAGTAGCCTGGGATGAGTGGACCCGACGAGACGTGCCTGGTTTTTTAGTGGGGGACGGACGTACCTGGGTTGTTGTGGACCCGACGAGACAGTAGCCCGGGTTGTTAGTGGACCAGACAAGGACCAGGGGTTTTTAGTGGACCGACGGGGAGAGTACCTGGGTTGTTGTGGACCGACGAAAGAGTAGCCGGGTTGTTGTGGACCGACGAGAGCAGCCTGGGTTGTTTGTGGGGCCCGACGATACAGTAGCCCCCGGTGTTATGGGGCCAGACGAGGCAGTAGTCGGGGGGGTCAGTGGACCCCACAGCACAGCCTGGGTTGTCAGTGGGAACCCGACGAGGCAGTAGCCTGGGTTTTTAGTGGACCAACGAGGCAGTGCCTGGGGTTTTTAGTGGGCCAGGGGCAGTAGCCGGGTTTTTAGTGGGGCCCCGGACAGTGCCTGGGTTTTTAGTGAACCAAACGAGACAGTGCCTGGGTTTCGTGGGCCCGACGAGACGGCCCCGGGTTGTAAGTGGACCCAACGAGGGAGTAGCCTGGGTTTTAGTGGACCAGACGAACATAGCCTGGGTTGTCATGACCATACGAGGCGTAGCCTGGGTTGTCAGTGGAACAGCGGAAAGCGCCGGGTTGTTAGTGGACCAGACGAACTTTGTCTGGGGTTGTCAGTGGACCAACGAGAAAGCAGCCCGGGTTTCAGTGGACCAGGAGGCAGTGCTTTGGTTGTTAGTGGACCAGACAGACGTGTCGGGGTTTTTATGGACCAGAGAGAAAGCAGCCGGGTTGTCAGTGGGGCCGCGAGACAGTCCCCCGGGGTTTTCAGTGGACCCCGACGAGGCAGTAGCCCGGGGTTTTTAGTGGACCCCGAGGCAGAGCTGGGTTGTTAGTGGGCGAGGGAGCAGTACCTGTGTTTCAGGGACCATACGAGACAGCACCTGGGTTGTCAGTGGACCCGACGAGACAGCACCCTTTGGGTTTTCAGTGGACCCGACGAGACAGTACCTTGGGGTTTTCAGTGGGGCCAACGGGCAGTAGCCTGGGTTTTCAGGGACCAGACGAGACAGCACCTTGGGTTGTCAGTGGGCCCGCGAGACAGCACCTTGGGTTGTCAGTGGACCCGACGAGCAGCACCTTGGGTTGTCAGTGGACCAGAGAGACAGCACCTTTGGGTTTTCGTGGGCAAGACGAGACGCACCCTGGGTTGTCAGTGGACCAGACGAGACAGTAATGGATAAATTTCCCTTTGGGAAACGTAAAAACAACTGACATATGTTGGAATTTCGGTTTGAAAATTCTGTATTTTAAATTTAAAAATTATATTGAGAGTCGCAGAAGAAATTTCACTTCAGCGATTGCTTGGTGTTGTTGAGAGCTCTTGATCCCTGAATATGGTTAAGTACTTTTGTATAGGAAATGAAATTCTTGGAAAGTGATGTAGTGGAGGGAGGGTCCATACGTAGCTGTAAAAAGAGGTATGATAACCTCAGGAGCAGGAAGTGACCAGTGCGACCGTTAAAGACGGGGCCAGGAGCGTGATTTGAGCCTGCAACCCAAGAGGGGAGTAACACAGACAACACCCAACACGCACACACACACTGCACACACACACACTAACACAAACAATACATACAACACACAAAACACCAAAAACACACACACACACACACCAACATACACACACGCACAACACACACACACACTACACTACCAACCACAACAACACACCACTAAAACACGCTGGGACAGGGAGGGGGAAAACCGTGCCAAAAACCAAATAGAGTTTTATGAAAGGTGACAGAAGTAAACAAAAAAGAGAGAGGGGGGGGATCGACTGCTTTTTTTTGGGCTGCAAGAAGGCCTTTGACACAGTTCCTCACAAGAGGTTACTGCAAAAGCTAGAGGATCAGGCAAAACATAACAGGAAAGGCACTGCATGGATCGAGAAATACCGACAGGAAGGAACAACGAGTCATGGTACGTGACGGGTGTCAGATGGGCGCCTGTGACAAGTGGGGTTCCATAGGGGGTCAGTCCTAGGACCTGTGCTGTTTTGGTAAATGTGAATGACTAACGGAAGGGTTTAGACCAGAATGTCCTTGTTTGCAGATGATGTGAAGTTATTGAAAAGAATCAAATCGGATGAGGATCAGGCAGGACTACAAAGAGACCTGGACAGGCTAAAAGCCTGGGTCCAACAACTGGCCCCCTTGATTTTAAACCCTGCCAAATGCAAAGTCATGAAGATTGGGGAAGGGCAAAGAAGACCGCAGACAAATATAGTTTAGATGGCTAAAGTCTGCAAACCCACTCAAGGAAAAAGATCTGGGGTGAGTATAACACCGAGCATATCTCCTGAGGTGCACATCAATCAGATAACTGCTGCAGCATACGGGCGCCTGGCAAACCTACGGATAGCTTTTCCGATACCTCAGTAAGGAGTCGTTCAAGACTCTGTATACCATTTACGTCGGGCCCATACTGGAGTATGCAGCACCAGTTTGGAATCCACACCTAGTCAAGCACGTCAGAAATTAGGGAAAGTGCAAAGGTTTGCAACAAGACTAGTCCCAGAGCTACGGGGATTGTCCTACGAAGAAAGGTTGAGGGAATTTTGGCCGACGACACTGAAGGCCAGGAGGGTCAGGGAGACATGATTAACGACATACAAAATACTGCGCGGAATAGAAAAGGTGGACAAAGACAGGATTTTTCCAGAGATGGGACACAGACACAAAGGGTCACAATTGGGAAGTTGAAGACTCAGATGAATCAAAGGGTGTTGGAAGTATTTCTTCAGTCATAGAGTAGTCAAGCCGTGGAATAGCCTAGAAAGTGAAGTAGTGGAGGCGGGAACCATACATAGTTTTAAGGCGAGGTATGATAAAGCTCATGGAGCAGGGAGAGAGGAGGACCTAGTAGCAACAGTGAAGAGGGGGGGCCAGGAAGCTATGACTCGACCCTGCAACCACAAATAGGGAGTACAAATGGTGAGTACACACACACACACACTAACACACACACACACACTAACACACACACACACACACACACACACACTAACACATACACACACACACTAACACACACACTAACACTAACACACACACACACACACACACACACACTAACACATACACACACACACTAACACACACACACACATTACCTAAGAAATGCACACATAAAACCATACATAAATATACTAACAAATAAAAACTTTGGGAAAATATAACTCCAGATTATTATTATTATTATTATTATTATAATCATGGGAAGCTCTAAACCCGAAGGATTATACAGTACATTTGGGGGGAATGGAAGACATTCAGGCTCAATTCAGGGAGCTGGAGCACAGATCCAATTCCCTAGATCAAGAGCCTCTCAGCACATCAAGGAACCTCCCTTGATGGGGTAGGTATAACCCGAGAGGTGTGAGAGATGTAGAGGACGGGAGGGACCACCACACAATATCCCAGGACAGCGCCATAGCTAAAATTGCTGACGTTTCAGAGCCATTAGTAAATTGATCGTTAAGGCCGAAGAGACCACACCTCCTGGTGTTACACTCAAGCGGGGAGTCTCCCCCTTAACCACACCACCCTGCCCAAAAAGGGTCGAGTTTACCCTGAAGTGACCCTGAAATGAGGTGGTTACGCTGGTTTTCAGACATAAAGCGACTAGTTAGAGTGTTATATAAGGCCGTTAACACTAAATGAGGTGCGCCAGGGACGCAACATTGGCCGGGTTTGATGGGTTCTGATCCTTTAACATGTTTGTATGGGCGGACGTCAACACGCCCGACTATATCGTTTTTTATTTCTCTGTAATTTTCACTGTGTGTGTGTGTGTGTGGGGTGTGTGTGTGTGGTTTTGTGTGTGTGTGTGTGTGTGTGTGTGTGGTGTGTGTGTGTGTTTTTTAGTTTTTGTTTTGGTGTGTGTGTGTGTGTGGTGTTTTGGTGTGGTGTGTGTGGGGTTGTGTGTGTGTGTCTGTGGGGTTGTACTCACCTAGTTGAGGTTGCAGGGGTCGAGTCCAAGCTCCTGGCCCCGCCTCTTTCAACTGTGTCCCCCTATTGCTGTGTCCCATCTCTGGAATATCCTGTCTTTGTCCACCGTGTCAATTCCCTCTCAGTATTTTGTATGTCGTTATCATGTCCCCCCCTATCTCTCCTGTCCTCCAGTGTCATCAGGTCGATTTCCCTTAACCTCTCCTCGTAGGACATACATCCTAGCTCTGGGACTTAGTCTTGTTGAAACCTTTGCATTTTATCTAGTTTCTTTACGTGCTTTGGGTAGGTGTGGGTTCCAAAGTGGTGCCGCATACTCCAATATGGGCCTAACGTACACGGGGGACAGGGTCCTGAATGATTCCTTATTAAGATGTCGGAATGCTGTTGTGAGGTTTGCTAGGCGCCCATATGCTGCAGCAGTTATTTGGTTGGGGTGCGCTTCAGGAGATGTGCCTGGTGTTATACTCACCCCAAGATCTTTTCCTTGAGTGAGGTTTGTAGTCTCTGGCCCCTAGACTGTACTCCGTCTGCGGTCTTCTTGCCCTTCCCCAATCTTCATGACTTTGCACTTGGTGGGGTTTTAACTCCACGAGCTAATTGCTGGACCAGGTCTGCAGCCTGTGTGTGTGTGTGTGTGTGTGTGTGTACTCACCTATTTGTGGTTGCGGGGTCGATTCATAGCTCCCGGCCCCCCTCTTTGCTGATTGCTACTAGGTCCTCTCTCTCCCTGCCCCATGAGCTTTATCATACCTCGCCTTAAAACATTGTATGGTTCCCGCCTCCACTACGTCCTTTCTAGGCTATTCCACGGCCTGGGCTACTCTATGACTGAAGAAATACTTTTCCCAACATCCCTTTAATTTCATCGAGTCTTCAACTTCCAATTGTGACCTCTTGTGTCTGTGTCCCTTCTCTGGAAACATCCCGTCTTTGTCCAACCTTGTCTATTCCGCGCAGTATTTTATATGTCGTTATCGTGTCTCCCTCTGACCCCCCTGGCCTCCAGTTGTCGTCAAAGGGCCCAATTTTCCCCCAACCTTTCTTTCTAGGACAATCCCCGTAGCTCTGGGACTAGTCTTGTTGCAAACCTTTGCACTTTCTCTAATTTCCTGACGTGCTTGATAGGTGTGGATTCCAAACTGGTGCTGCATAAATCCAGTATGGGCCCGACGTAAATGGTATAACAGAGTCTTGAACGAATCCTTACTGAGGTATCGGAACGCTATCCGTAGGTTTTCCAGGCGCCCGTATGCTGCGGCAGTTTTTCTGATTGATGTGAGCCTCAGGAGATATGCTCGGTGTTATACTCACCCCAGATCTTTTTCCTTAAGTGAGGTTTGCAGTCTTTGGCCATCTAAAACTATATTGTGTCTGCGGTCTTCTTTGCCCTTCCCCAATCTTCATGACTTTGCATTTGGCAGGGTTAAACTCAGGAGCCAGTTGCTGGACCAGGCTTGTAGCCTGTCCAGGTCTCTTTGTATCGCCTGATCCTCATCGATTTGATTCTTCTCATTAACTTCACATTTTCTGCAAACAAGGACACTTCTGAGCCTATCTCTTCCGTTATGTCATTCACATTACAAGAACAGCACAGGTCCTAGGACTGACCCCTGTGGAACCCGCTTGTCACAGGCGCCCAGTCTGACACCTCGTCAGTACCATGACTCGCTGTTGCCTCCCTGTCAGGTATTCCTGATCCAAATTTCAGTGCCTTTCCTGTTATGTGTGCCAGGTCCTCTAGCTTTTGCAGTAACCTCTTGTGAGGAACTGTGTCGAAAGGGCCTTCTTGTAGTCCAAAAAAAATTGCAGTCGATCCACCCCTCTCTCTCTTGTCTTACTTCTGTCACCTTGTCATAAAACTCCAGTAGGTTTGTAACACAGGATTTTCCTTCCCTGAAACCGTGCTGGTTGTCAATTATACACTTGTTTCTTTCCAGGTGCTCCACCACTCTCCACCTGATGATCTTCTCCATGATCTTGTATACTATACACGTTAGTGATACATGTCTGTAGTTTAGTGTCTCATGTGCGTCTCCCTTTTTAAAAATTGGGACTACATTTGCCATCTTCCATACCTCGGGGAGTTGCCTGGTCCCACCGCCTTTGAGGTGTCAAGTTCACATAGCAGCTTCTTCACCTCCTCCTTGGTTATATGTACCTCATCCAGCACTTGCTGGTGTACCCCCCTGTTCCGATTTCCTGGAGTCCTACTGGTTTCCACTGTAAATACCTCTTTAAATCTCGTGTTGAGCTCCTGACATACCTCTTGGTCGTTTCTTGTGAACTCCCCATCACCCTTCCTCAGTCTGATTACCTGGTCCTTGACTGTTGTTTTCCTCCTGATGTGGCTGTACAACAGCTTCGGGTCAGACTTGGCTTTCGATGCTATGTCATTTTCGTATTGTCGTTGAGCCTCCCTTCTTATCTGTGCATATTCGTTTCTGGCTCTTCGGCTAATCTCTTGAGTTCTCTGTCTTCTGTACCTTTTCCATTCTCTAGTACACCTAGTTTTTGCCTCCCTACACCTTTGGGTGAACCAAGGACTGGTTCTGTTCTTCCCATTATTTCTGTTTCCCTTGGGAACAAACCTCTCCTCTGCCTCCTTGCATTTTGTTGCCACATAGTCCATCAATTCTTGTACTGGTTTTCCTGTCAGTTCCCTCTCCCACTGAATGTCTTGAAGGAAGTTCCTCATGCCTGACTAGTTCCCCCTTTTGTAGTTTGTTTTTTCCCACCCTATTCCTGCTACTCTCTCCACTTGGAGCTCAACTATGTAGTCAAAGCAAAGAACCACATGATCACTAGCTCCCAGGGGCCTTTCATACATGATATCCTCGATGTCCGAACTACTCAAGGTGAATACAAGGTTCAGTCTTGCTGGTTCACCCTCTCCTCTCTCTCTGGTAGTGTCTCTAACATGTTGATGCATGAGGTTTTCCAGTACCACATCCATCATCTTGGCTCTCCATGTTTCGGGACCTCCATGGGGCTCCAGGTTTTCCCAGTCAATCTCCTTGTGATTGAAATCACCCATAACTAGTAACTTTGCTCCCCCTGTGTGCTCTCGTGGCCACCTCGGCTAGTGTGTCGACCATTGCTCTGTTGCTCTCATCGTGTTCTTCTCTTGGCCTCCTGTGTGTGTTTGAGTGTGTGTGTGTGTGTGTGTGTGTGTGTGTGTGTGTGTGTGTGTACTCACCTAGTTGAGGTTGCGGGGGTCGAGTCCGAGCTCCTGGTGTGTACTCACCTAATTGTACTCACCTAATTGTGGTTGCAGGGGTCGAGACTCAGCTCTTGGCCCCGCCTCTTCACTGATCGCTACTGGATCCTCTCTCTCTCTGCTTCCTGAGCTTTGTCATACCTCTTCTTAAAACTATGTATGGTTCCTGCCTCCACTACTTCACTTGCTAGGTTATTCCACTTGCTGACAACTCTATGACTGAAGAAATACTTCCTAACGTCCCTGTGACTCGTCTGAGTCTTCAGCTTCCAGTTGTGACCCCTTGTCCCTGTGTCCCCTCTCTGGAACATCCTATCTCTGTCCACCTTGTCTATTCCCCGCAGTATTTTGTATGTCGTTATCATGTCTCCCCTGACCCTTCTATCCTCCAGTGTCGTCAGTCCGATTTCCCTTAACCTTTCCTCGTACGACATTCCCTTGAGCTCTGGGACTAGTCTTGTTGCAAACCTTTGTACTTTCTCTAACTTCTTGACGTGCTTGACCAGATGTGGGTTCCAGACTGGTGCTGCATACTCCAGTATGGGCCTAACATACACAGTGTACAGTGTCTTGAACGATTCCTTATTAAGGTATCGGAACGTTATTCTCAGGTTTGCCAGGCGCCCGTATGCTGCGACGGTTATTTGGTTGATGTGTGCCTCCGGTGATGTGCTCGGTGTTATGGTCACCCCAAGGTCTTTCTCCCTGAGTGAGGTCTGTAGTTTTGTCCACCTAGCCTATACTCTGTCTGCGGTCTTCTTTGCCCCTCCCCAATCTTCATGACTTTGCATTTGGCTGGATTGAATTCGAGAAGCCAGTTGCTGGGACCACATGTCCAGCCTGTCCAGGTCTCTTTGCAGTCCTGCCTCATCCTCGTCCGATTTAATTTCTTCTCATCAACTTCACGTCATCTGCGAACAGGACACTTCAGAGTCTATTCCTTCCATCATGTCATTCACATATATCAAAAATAGCACTGGTCCTAGAACTGGCCCCTGTGGGACCCCGCTCGTAACAGGCGCCCACTGTGATACCTCTTCACGTACCATGATCGTTGCTGCCTCCCTGTCAGGTTTTCCCTTATCCATTGCGTGCCCTCCCTTTTAAAAACGTGCGCCTGATCCTCCAGCTTCTGCACTAATCTCTTGTGGGGAACTGTGTCAAAGCCTTCCTGCAGTCTAGGAAAACGCAATCTACCCCACCCCTCTCTCTCGTTCTTTCTTCTGTTACCTTGTCATAAAACTCCAGGAGGTTTGTGATACAAATTTGCCTTCCATGAACCCATTCTGGTTTTCTTTTATAATCTTGTTCCTTTACAGGTGTTCGACCACTCTCCTCCTGATAATCTTCTCCATGACTTTGCACACAATACATGTCAGAGACACAGGTCTGTAGTTTAGTGCCTCGTTTCTGTTTCCTTTTTTAAATATGGGGACTACATTAGCTGTTTCCATTTCTCAGGTAGTTGCCCAGTTTCAAGGGATGTGTTGAAGATTGTGGTTAGAGGCACGCACAGCATCTCTGCTCCTTCTCTAAGGGCCCATGGGGAGTTTTTGTCCGGTCCCATCGCCTTTGAGGTGTCAAGGTCACTTAAGAGCTTCTTCACCTCCTCCTTCAGTTGTTCGTATGTCATCCAACACTTGTTTGGTTTTATTCCCTCTTGATGTTCCCTCTGTGCTGTCTTCCCACAGCCCTTCCTGTCTCTACTGTAAAAACTTCCTTAAATCTCCTGTTCAGCTCCTCACATACCTCCTGATCATTTCTTATGAGTTCTCCACCTTCTGTCCTTAATCTGATCACCTGGTCTTTGACTGTTCTCTTCCTCCTGATGTGGCTATACAACAGTTTCGGGTCAGTCTTAATTTTCTATGCTATGTCATTTTCATACTGTCGCTGGGCCTCCCCCCTTACCTGTGCATACTCATTCCTGGCTCTGCGACTGATCTCCCTATTTTCGTGTGTTCTCTGCCTTCTGTACTTTTTCCATTCTCTATTGCACTTTGTTTTTGCCTCCTTACACCTTGGGGTAAACCAGGGGCTCGTTCTGGTCTTCCCGTTGTTACTGTTGCCCTTGGGAATAAACCTTTCCACTGCCTCCTTGCATTTTGTTGTTACATATTCCATCATTTCATTTACTGGCTTTCCTGCCAGTTCTCTGTCCCACTGGACCTCCCGCAGGAAGTTCTTCAACCCTATGTAGTCCCCTTTTTTATAGTCAGGCTTTTCCCATTCAACTCCTGTTATTCTCTCCACTTGCAGCTCTACTATGTATTCAAAGCACAGAACCACGTGGTCGCTAGCTCCTAGGGGACTCTCATACTTGATGTCCTCAATGTCTGAGCTGCCCAGGGTGAACACAAGGTCCAATCTTGCTGGTTCATCCTCCCCTCTCACTCTGGTAGTGTCCTTAACATGTTGGTGCATGAGGTTTTCCAGCACCACGTCCAACATCCTGGCTCTCCATGTTTCGGGACCGTTATGTGGCTCCAGGTTTTCCCAGTCAATCTCCCTGTGGTTGAAATCCCCTATAACGAGCAACTTTGCTCTGCTGGAGTGAGCTCTTCTTGCCACCTCAGCAAGTGTGTCCACCATTGCTCTGTTGCTCTCTTCATATTCCTCTCTTGGCCTCCTGCAGTTCTGTGGTGGATTATACATCACTGCAATGACCACCTTGTGTTCCCCAGACTGAAGTGTACCTACTATGTAGTGTGTGTGTGTGTGTGTGTGTGTGTGTGTGTGTGTTAGTTACCATTCTGTCCTAGGCACATGTCGATTAGACACTAGGCCTGTTGTATATGAGTACGTTAGTTACCATTTGGTCCTAGGCACATATCGATTAGACACTTGTGTGTGTGTGTGTGTGTGTGTGTGTGTGTGTGTGTGTGTGTGTGTTTGTGTGTGTTTACACAAACTCTTTTTGGGTACCTACTTCCAGCATGATTAATATTATAGAACAAGTAAACAAATACACTACAGTTGTTTACAGAGTTGATGCAACAAGATCTATAAACCTGAAATAACTATCAGTCTTAAAAAACGTCAGCAAAAAATGAACATGAATCAAAATTGTGGGGAAACTAACTTGAATTTTCGAACTTCACTTCATTATAATATAACTCACATGTCCATAAAAAGGGAAATTTAACACAGCAAATATATTTAGCATCTGCACATGAAGATATTATAGAAGAGAACATATTTTCTCTGAATGATTCCAGTATTTTCTTTACAGTTATCCTCTGCCGTTATTTAAGAAAAAAAAATCTGTGAGAATATAACTTTATGGTCAAATATAGACCAAGTGAAACACAGTGTCCAGCACCTATTCATAACAACTTTTTATGATAGTTTCCCTTAAATAAAGTTGTTACAGAGGATGGAATGCGCAAACTTAATCTTATCAGGGTGAACTTACTCAAATTCAAATTCAAATTCAAAGTTTATTTTCTATAAGGATTAAATGCTGAGTTTACAGAATTTGGTTATTGTGTGGTTTACATGTAGTAAAATACTAATTACTCAGTAACATTAACATGCTCAGTGTCCAGAAATGACCAGTTATTGTGATGATCCACCGTGATTTTGTAAATGATGTTATAATATATTTTTTTAAACTCATCTGAGTGAAGTTTTCACAAAAAATGAATGTGTCATCCGCACAAATGTCATGTAATGTTGTTCTCTGTACAAACATCTATTAACATAAACCTTCGACTGAATCTGTGTCAGTAAATAACTTATCAATACAACCGAGCTGCAGTAGAAAGTCACGTTTTATTAACTTTTAATAATAATAATAATAATAGGTAGTAGGTTGGTAGACAGCAACCACCCAGGGAAGTACTACCGTCCTGCCAGATGACTGTGAAACAGAAACCTGTAACTGTTTTACATGATGGTAGGATTGCTGGTGTTTTTTTCTGTCTCATAAACACGCTAGATAACAGGGATATCTTGCTACTCCTACTTACACTTTGGTCACACTTCACAGACACGCACATGTATATATATATATACATACATCTAGGTTTTTCAACTTTTTCTAAATAGCTCTTGTTCCTCTTTATTTCTTCTATTATCCATGGGGAAGTGGAAAAGAATCTTTCCTCCGTAAGCCATGCGTGTCGTATGAGGCGACTAAAATGCCGGGAGCAATGGGCTAGTAACCCCTTCTCCTGTAGACATTTACTAAAAAAGAGAAGAAGAAAAACTTTATAAAACTGGGATGCTTAAATGTGCGTGGATGTAGTGCGGATGACAAGAAACAGATGATTGCTGATGTTATGAATGAAAAGAAGTTGGATGTCCTGGCTCCCAAGCGAAACAAAGCTGAAGGGGGTAGGGGAGTTGCGGTGGGGGGAAATAAATGGAATTAAATCTGGAGTATCTGAGAGAGTTAGAGCAAAGGAAGGGATAGCAGTAAAGTTGAAAGATCAGTTATGGGAAAGAGAAAAGAGAATATGAAATGTGTAAATTCAAGAATAATGTGGATTAAAGTAAAGGTTGGATGCGAAAAGTGGGTCATAATAAGCTTGTATGCACCTGGAGAAGAGAGGAAGTAGAGGAGAGAGAGAGATTTTGGGAGATGTTAAGTGAATGTATAGGAGCCTTTGAACCAAGTGAGAGAGTAATTGTGGTAGGGGACCTGAATGCTAAAGTAGGAGAAACTTTTAGAGAGGGGGGTGGTAGGTAAGTTTGGGGTGCCAGGTGTAAATGAAAATGGGAGCCCTCTGATTGAACTTTGTATAGAAAGGGGTTTAGTTATAGGTAATACATATTTTAAGAAAAAGAGGATAAATAAGTATACAAGATATGATGTAGGGCGAAATGACAGTAGTTTGTTGGATTATGTATTGGTAGATAAAAGACTGTTGAGTAGACTTCAGGATGTAAAATGTTTATAGAAGGGCCACAGATATATCAGATCACTTTCTAGTTGTAGCTACACTGAGAGTAAAAGTAGATGGGATACAAGGAGAATAGAAGCATCAGGGAAGAGAGAGGTGAAGGTTTATAAACTACAAGAGGAGGCAGTTAGGGTAAGATATAAACAGCTTTTGGAGGATAGATGGGCTAATGAGAGCATAGGCAATGGGGTCGAAGAGGTATGGGGTAGGTTTAAAAATGTAGTGTTAGAGTGTTCAGCAGAAGTTTGTGGTTACAGGAAAGTGGGTGCGGGAGGGAAGAGGAGCGATTGGTGGAATGATAATGTAAAGAGAGTAGTAAGGGAGAAAAAGTTAGCATATGAAAGTTTTACAAAGTAGAAGTGATGCACGGAGGGAAGAGTATATGGAGAAAAAGAGAGAGGTTAAGAGAGTGGTGAAGCAATGTAAAAAGAGAGCAAATGAGAGAGTGGATGAGATGTTATCAACAAATTTTGTTGAAAATAAGAAAAAGTTTTGGAGTGAGATTAACAAGTTAAGGAAGCCTAGAGATCAAATGGATTTATCAGTTAAAATAGGAGAGGAGAGTTATTAAATGGAAAGTTAGAGGTATTGGGAAGATGGAGGGACTATTTTGAGGAATTGTTAAATGTTGATGAAGATAGGGAAGCTGTGATTTCGTGTATAGGGCAAGGAGGAATAACAATCTTGTAGGAGTGAGGAAGAGCCAGTTGTGAGTGTGGGGGAAGTTCGTGAGGCAGTAGGTAAAATGATAGGGGGTAAGGCAGCCGGGATTGATGGGATAAGATAGAAATGTTTAAAAGCAGGTGGGGATATATTTTGGTGGTTGGCAATTTTTTAAATAAAGGTTGAAGAGGGTAAAAGGTACCTAATGGGAGTTTGCATATTTTCCTTTGTATAAGGCCCGGGGACAAGAGAAGTGAAAAATTGGGGATAATTTTAGAAAAAATATGGAAAGTGATATGGAGATTTAGAAATGAGATAAAAAGATAAGGGATGAAAGGAATACAGTTTGAGGAGGCTTTAGGAAAGGAAAGGGGGTGGGGGGCGCGGGGGGTTCATAAAAATTTAAGTGAATTAAGAATTTAAAAAGGAAAAGGGTTTTGGTGGCATTAGGATTTGGAAAAGGCGTTGGAAAAAGGGGGATAGGGGTTTTTTCCAAACTCATAGGGGTTGGAAAGGGTATGGTTGGAGGTAGGACTGGGGGCAGTGAGATTTTTTCGAGGAAAGTGTGGTGTAATTTAAAATGAGGACGATTTGGAATTAAATTTCCCAAAATTTGCCAGACAGGATGGTTGTTGTAGGTGGTTGGAATTAAAAAATGGGGGAAAAAGAGAGATTTAATCAGTTCTTGGGAAGAGGCGGGGGGGGTTAAAAGTTAAAGAATAAAAGTGGGTTTGTCAAGGGGTTGTTTTGGCTTACAGGCTCTTGGGGTTTGAAGAGAAGGCAAAGGTTTTATAATTTTGGGGGTTTTGGAGTGTGGCAAAAAATTTTAAAGGGGAAATTGGGGAAAGGAAGGATTGATGGAGAGGGAAAAAAGTTGGTTAAAAGGATTTGGATTAAAAATTGGAAAGGGAAAAAAGTATGGGGGAAAGGGTGAAGTTTTCTTTTTTGGGGGACTGCCACGGTGGTGTGAAGGTAGGTGATATAAAATAAAAATATATTTGTTCAATTAATTCTGTAAAAAAGGAACTTTGTCCAGGATCCAAAAGGGGAAGTATAAGAAGTAAAGGTTAACCAACACTCATATATGGTGTGAACCCGGGTTGAAATGAAATTTGGTTCCCCAGGAGGAAAAGGTTTGAGGCACTGAAGGGTGCATGCAGAAATGTTTGGTGAAAAAAGCAAGTTTCTAGTTTGGAAAGTTAAAAAGGGAGGAGGTGCGTTACCAAAACTGGGCCAAAGGCCTAAAGGGTTTTAGGGGGTTCGGCTGGTAGGGATTAGCCGGTCTTCCAAGGTGTTCAGCCCCGTATTGGGGGAAGCGGGGTAGGGGTGCCTAGAAAAAGGTTGGGGAGGGGGTAAAGGGAGTTTGTTCGGCTTGATTCCACCCCGGCCATGCCTAGCGGTTATGGGAAAAGGGAGCTTGGTTTTAATTTAGCTGTTGGATTACAAAGAAACATTTTGGGGGGGTTAAAAAACCTTCAGGCCGGGACTTTGGTCCTGGGGGGAAAGTTTTTGCCTGTCTGGAGGGGGTTTTTGTTTGTTGCTTTCTGTTTTTGTCCGTCGGGCACGTGGGGGTTTGGGGAGGGTTTGGTTTTTCCTTTTTCGGGTCCCCGCTTGGTGGTGAAGCCATTTTGTTGTTTTATTTGTTTTCCTTTCTACGGGTATGTTCCGGTCTCGACCGTTGTTGCCCCTGCTCACTGTTTTGAACCCTGTTTGTTTTGTTCCTTTGGGCTGGTATTTGCCCCCCGTTGCCCCCCCTTTGTCCCTCATGGTTTTCCCTGGACATTTTGACCATTGGCGCGGTTTTTCCTTTGGGAACGTTTTTTTTCCTTTCCTCCTTGGTTGTCCCCGCCCTTTTGTTGTGTATCCTCCAACGAGGTTCCGGGACTTTGGTTCCTTTCCACCGGGTCTTCGGGTGTTGTTCCGGTCTCACCGGTTTTTGTCCTGCTGCGCGGGTTTTTCCACCCGGGGTTTGTTGCCCCCGGTCCATTGGTTCCTGCCCCCGGCGTTTTGGTGTCCTAGCTCCGGTTTCCCTCCGGTTTTTGTCCTGCTCGTGGTTTCTCTGCCGACTGGCTCCGTCCTGTGACTGAGTTTTCCGTCCATAGTGTTCCTGTCCCCAAACTTGTTCCGCGCACTTTTTGTCCCGTTTTTTAAATCTTTCACTTTGTTGTTCCTGTCTGCGACTGTTGTTGTTCCTGTCTGCGACTGTTGTTGTTCCTGTCTGCGACTGTTGTTGTTCCTGTCTGCAACTGTTGTTGTTCCTGTCTGCGACTGTTGTTGTTCCTGTCTGCGACTGTTGTTGTCCTGCCTGGACGGGTTTTTTGTCCTGTCTGGACTGTTGTTGCCCCTGCCTGGACTGTTGTTGTTCCTGCTGGACTGTTGTTGTTCCTGTCTGCGACTGTTGTTGCCTGTCTGGACTGTTGTTGTTCCTGCT
The DNA here is from genome assembly GCF_026875155.1 of Cherax quadricarinatus. NCBI lineage: Eukaryota > Metazoa > Arthropoda > Malacostraca > Decapoda > Parastacidae > Cherax > Cherax quadricarinatus. The sequence goes on along the minus strand of NC_069419.1, from coordinate 44,232,275 downwards.
GGACTGTGTTGTTCCTGTCTGCGACTGTTGTTGTCCTGCTGCGACTGTTGTTTTCCTGTCTGTGACTGTTTTGTTCCTGCCCTGGACTGTTGTTGTTCCTGTCTCCCACTGTTGTTGTTCCTGCCTGTGTCTGTTGTTGTTCCTGTCTGTGACTGTTGTTGTTCCTGTCTGCGACTGTTGTTGTTCCTGTCTGTGACTGTTGTTGTTCCTGTCTGCGACTGTTGTTGTTCCTGCCTGTGATTGTTTTTGTTCCTGCCTGTGCCTCTTGTTGTTCCTGTCTGTGACTGTTGTTGTTCCTGTCTGCGACTGTTGCTGTTCCTGCCTGTGACTGTTGTTGTTCCTGCCTGTGACTGTTGTTGTTCCTGTCTGCGATTGTTGTTGTTCCTGCCAGCGACTGTTGTTGTTCCTGTCTGTGACTGTTGTTGTTCCTGTCTGTGACTGTTGTTTTTTCCGGGTCTGCGACTGTTGTTTTTACTTTTTTCTGGGGACTGTTGTTGTTCCTGTCTGTGACTGTTGTTGTTCCTGTCTGCGACTGTTGTTGTTCCTGTCTGTGACTTTTTGTTGTTCCGGCCGCGACTGTTGTTGTTCCTGTCTGCGACTGTTGTTGTTCCTGTCTGCGACTGTTGTTGTTCCTGCCTGCGACTGTTGTTGTTCCTGTCTGTGACTGTTGTTGTTCCTGTCTGCGACTGTTGTTGTTCCTGTTGCGACTGTTTGTTTTTTCCCTCCTGCAAACTGTTGTTTTACGTGTCTGCGACTGTTGTTGTTCCTGCCAGCGACTGTTGTTGTTCCTGTCTGCGGCTGTTGTTGTTCCTGCCAGCGACTGTTGTTTCTGTCTGCGACTGTTGTTCCTGCCAGCGACTGTTGCTGTTCCTGCCAGCGACTGTTGTTGTTCCTGTCGGCGACTGTTGTTTCTGTCTGCGACTGTTGCTGTTCCTGCCAGCGACTGTTGTTGTTCCTGTCTGTGACTGTTCCTGCCAGCGACTGTTGCTGTTCCTGCCTGCGACTGTTGTTGTTCCTGTCTGCGACTGTTGTTGTTCCTGTCTGCGACTGTTGTTGTTCCTGTCTGCGACTGTTGTTGTTCCTGTCAGCGACTGTTGTTTTTCCCTTTGCCGGACTTTTGGGCTGTCCCACTTTTTTCCTGCCGGACTGTTGTTGTTCCTGTCTGCGACTGTTGTTGTTCCTGCCAGCGACTGTTGTTGTTCCTGTCTGCGACTGTTGTTGTTCCTGCCAGCGACTGTTGTTGTTCCTGGTTTTTTCCCTGCGGATTGCTGTTGTTCCTGCCAGCGGACTGTTGTTTCTGTCTGCGACTGTTTTTGGGGTTTTTTTCCTGCCGACGTTGTTGTTCCTTGCCACGACTGTTGTTTCTGCACGACTGTTGTTGTTCCTGTCTGCGACTGTTGTTGTTCCTGTCTGCGACTGTTGTTGTTCCTGCCTGCGACTGTTGTTGTTCCTGTCTGCGACTGTTGTTGTTCCTGTTGTGCCTGTGCGACTGTTGTTGTTCTCTGCCTGGAACTGTTGTTGTTGGGCCCCTGGTTTCCTCCCTAACGTTGTGTTTCCGTCTGCAAATGTTGTTGTTTCCTGTCGGGGACTGTTGTTGTTTGTCTGGACTGTTGTTTTCCTGCCTGAATGTTGTTGTCCTGTCTGGAATGTTGTTGTTCCTGTCTGGGACTGTTGTTGTTCCTGTCTGGGACTGTTGTTGTTCCTGTCTGGGACTGTTGTTGTTCCTGTCTGGGACTGTTGTTGTTCCTGTCTGGGACTGTTGTTGTTCCTGTCTGGGACTGTTGTTGTTCCTGTCTGCAAGATTTTTTGCTGTTCCTGTCTCCGTCAAATGTCGTACCTGGAGTTTTACCTGGAGAGGGTTTCGGCGGTCAACACCCCCGCGGCCCGGCCTGAGACCAGCCCTCACGGTGAATCAGGGTCTGATCAACCTGGCTGTTACTGCTGGCCGCACGCAAGCTGACGTACGAACCACAGCCCGGTTGGTCAAGTACTGACTTTAGGTGCCTGTCCAATGCCTTCTTGAAGACAGCCAGGGGTCTATTGGTAATCCCCGTGTTTATGCTGGGATGCAATTGAACAGTCTTGGGCCCCGGACACTTATTGAGCTGTTTCTCAGTGTATTAGTGGCACTTCTGCTTTTCATCGGGGAAATGTTACATCTCCTGCCGAGTCTTTTGCTTTCATAAGGAGTGATTTTCGTGTGCAAGTTTGGTACTAATCCCTCCAAGACCTTCCAAGTGCATATTATCATGTATCTCTACCATCTTCAAATGTGGTATAAACCTTGGCAATAGATAGTGGACATATTTATTTCTAACTGACAGTGGTTAAAATGGCAGTATGTATAGACGGAGAGTGAGGTGTGAGTGAAATAGTGATCTGAAGAATGATATATTTGGATGACGAGGGGTGGACAATGGATCATGTGACTCCTGTGTTGCTGGGTAGGTGGTGCTTTACCTGCTTGAGTATCATGTATGCTAATGGTTTTGAAATTCTGTATCTTCCAGTGTTATGTTCTATGGTGTCTCGTGGAATAACTGTGGAGGACACAGGCGTGTCCTCCACAGTTAATCCCTGGACAGTTATTCCCTGTGGAGGACACAGGCCCGGTGGCCTGGTGGCTAAAGTTCCCGCTTCACACACGGAGGGCCCGGGTTCGATTCCCGGAGGGTGGAAACATTTCGACACGTTTCCTTACACCTGTTGTCCTGTTCACCTAGCAGCAAATAGGTACCTGGGTGTTAGTCGACTGGTGTGGGTCGCATCCTGGGGGACAAGATTAAGGACCCCAATGGAAATAAGTTAGACAGTCCTCGATGACGCACTGACTTTCTTGGGTTATCCTGGGTGGCTAACCCTCCGGGGTTAAAAATCCGAACGAAATCTTATCTTATCCTCCACAGGGATTACACGGGACATTTAATGACTAGGAATGAGGCACAGCTCGTCCTCACAGAACAAGATCTCAGACGCTGATGATGACTGGAAGCCTCGCTAACTGCCGCCACCGACACCAAAACACAAAATAAGCTGAACTACAAAATTCCACGATATTCAACCAGGCAAAGCACCACCTACCTAACAACACAGGAATCACATGATCCCATTGTTCACCCATCCTCATTCCATCATGGCATTCTTCAGGTCACTCACACCTCACTCTCCCCCTATTTATACTGTCTTTTTAACCTCTGTCCTGGATTTTAAAGGCTACGTGTCTTTCGAAGCCTTCAAATGTATGTCTTCAGAGTTCGTATTCCTTGACTGATCACACCGCCGACACTCTACATGGTATAAGCTACAGAACAACGTCTTGCTTTGTGTAGAGCTTTATTAAGCTCTACAGAGAGCGAAACATTTGATAAAGCTAGGCACCTAGAGAAATATGACTCGATAAAACTCTATGCAGATCGAAATATGATTTGGTAAAGATCTTCGCTGATCGAAACGTGACCTGGTGAAGATATATAATGAGGAAAATATGAGATGATCAAGCTTTAAAATGATCGAAACGTAGCTTGATTATTGAGAAGGAAGAGTGTTGGGGAGGAGGAAGAGTGGGAGTGGAGGAAGAGAGTAAAGGAGGAGGAGGAGGAGGGAGGAGGAGGAAAAGAAAAACAAAGGAGGGCCGGAGAAAATTTCAATTATTTTAATGTGCATCTGTGTGTCTTGATGTCACCCAGTTGATGGCTGGGGGAGCTGACCCTCTCACGGGGGAGGTGCACAATCTTCCTATGGCGGTGTACACTCCTGGGGGGAGTGCACACCCAGGGTAAATAGCTCTCACCCCTCCATAGGAAAGGTGCACACTCCTGGGGAGAAGCACACTCATTTTTAGGCAAGGTGCTCACTCCTGGGGAGGTGCACGCTCATTCTTAGGGGAGGTGCACACTTCTGAGGAGGAGCACACTCATTCCTAGGGGAGATGCACACTCCTGAGGAGAAGCACACTCATTCCTAGGGGAGGTTCACACTCCTGGGGAGGAGCACACTCATTCCTAGGGGAGGTGCACAAACCTGGAGAGGTGCACACTCCTGGGGAGGTGCACTCATTCTTAGGGGAAGAAGCTTTATTGTTTACGGGTAAATAAAACTCAAGTATTCTTTATTATTGTGTTACACGAATCAAATCTTCTCTACGAGTGACCAACGAGGCGACACCTCAGAGTAAGAAGACCAAAGACTTCTTTATAAGCGACCAAACAAGAACGACATCTTTCGTAGGTTTTGATGAAGAAAGAATTCATGAAAATAAATATAATTGTCTTTAGAACCGGTTTGGAACCGGGACCAAGAGGGGGAGAACCCCCATCCCCCCTCCCCTTCCCCTGCCCCTTCCCCTAGGACCCGACTAGAGGTAAATGCGTGGCTGAGAAGGTTCAACTCGTGGGTTCCGACACGACAGAACGGGGTTCAGATCCAGAGATGAGGTCGAGAGGAGGAGAAAAAGGCTCCGTCTCAGAGGAAATGGTTCTAATTCGTTGAAAATTGTCCGGATTCAGGGAAAAGGAGAAAAATGAATTTGTTTGGTTGAGAAAGATCTATGTAAGAAAGCGAAAGGAAAATGGCTTAAGTGGAGGGAAGAGAACGTCACTAGGAAGACAACACCTGCGTCACTAGGAAGACAACACCTGCGTCACTAGGAAGAAAACACCTGCGTCACTAGGAAGACAACACCTGCGTCTCAAGGAAGACAACACCTGCGTCAATAGAAAGACAACACCTGCGTAACTAGGAAGACAACACCTGCGTCTCAAGGAAGACAACACCTGCGTCACTAGGAAGACAACACCTGCGTCACTAGGAAGACAACACCTGCGTCACTAGGAAGACAACACTTGTGTCACTAAGAAGACAACACCTGCGTCACTAGGAAGACAACACCTGCGTCACTAGGAAGACAACACCTGCGTCACTAGGAAGACAACACCTGCGTCACTAGGAAGAAAACACCTGCGTCTCAAGGAAGACAACACCTGCGTCACTAGAAAGACAACACCTGCGTCACTAGGAAGACAACACCTGCGTCTCAAGGAAGACAACACCTGCGTCACTAGGAAGACAACACCTGCGTCTCAAGGAAGACAACACCTGCGTCACTAGGAAGACAACACCTACGTCACTAGGAAGACAACATCTGCGTCACTAGGAAGACAACACCTGCGTCACTAGGAAGACAACACCTGCGTCACTAGGAAGACAACACCTGCGTCACTAGGAAGAAAACACCTGCGTCTCAAGGAAGACAATACCTGCGTCACTAGAAAGACAACACCTGCGTCACTAGGAAGACAACACCTGCGTCTCAAGGAAGACAACACCTGCGTCACTAGGAAGACAACACCTGCGTCTCAAGGAAGACAACACCTGCGTCACTAGGAAGACAACACCTGCGTCTCAAGAAAGACAACACCTGCGTCACTAGGAAGACAACACCTGCGTCTCAAGGAAGACAGCACCTGCGTCACTAGGAAGACAACACCTGCGTCACTAGGAAGACAAACACCTGCGTCACTAAGAGACAACACCTGCGTCACTAGGAAGACAACACCTGTGTCACTAAGAAGACAACACCTGCGTCACTAGGAAGACAACACCTGCGTCACTAGGAAGAAAACACCTGCGTCTCAAGGAAGACAACACCTGCGTCACTAGAAAGACAACACCTGCGTCACTAGGAAGACAACACCTGCGTCTCAAGTAAGACAACACCTGCGTCACTAGGAAGACAACACCTGCGTCTCAAGGAAGACAACACCTGCGTCACTAGGAAGACAACACCTGCGTCACTAGGAAGACAACACCTGCGTCACTAGGAAGACAACACCTGTGTCACTAAGAAGACAACACCTGCGTCACTAGGAAGACAACACCTGCGTCACTAGGAAGAAAACACCTGCGTCTCAAGGAAGACAACACCTGCGTCACTAGAAAGACAACACCTGCGTCACTAGGAAGACAACACCTGCGTCTCAAGGAAGACAACACCTGCGTCACTAGGAAGACAACACCTGCGTCTCAAGGAAGACAACACCTGCGTCACTATGAAGACAACACCTGCGTCTCAAGAAAGACAACACCTGCGTCACTAGGAAGACAACACCTGCGTCTCAAGGAAGACAGCACCTGCGTCACTAGGAAGACAACACCTGCGTCACTAGGAAGACAACACCTGCGTCACTAAGAAGACAACACCTGCGTCACTAGGAAGACAACACCTGTGTCACTAAGAAGACAACACCTGCGTCACTAGGAAGACAACACCTGCGTCTCAAGGAAGACAACACCTGCGTCACTAGGAAGACAACACCTGCGTCACTAAGAAGACAACACCTGCGTCTCAAGGAACACAATAACTGCGTCTCAAGGAAGACAACACCTGCGTCTCAAGGAAGACAACACCTGCGTCACTAGGAAGACAACACCTGCGTCACTAGGAAGACAATACCTGCGTCACTAAGAAGACAACACCTGCCTCTCAAGGAACACAATACCTGCGTCTCAAGGAAGACAACCTGCGTCTCTCAAGGAAGACAACACCTGCGTCACTAGGAAGACAACACCTGCGTCACTAGGAAGACAACACCTGCGTCACTAAGAAGACAACACCTGCGTCTCAAGGAACACAATACCTGCGTCTCAAGGAAGACAACACCTGCGTCTCAAGGAAAATAACACCTCCGTCTCAAGGAAGACAACACCTGCGTCTCAAGGAAGACAACACCTGCGTCTCAAGGAAGACAACACCTGCGTCTCAAGGAAAATAACACCTCCGTCTCAAGGAAAACAACACCTGCGTCTCAAGGAAGACAACACCTGCGTCTCAAGGAAGACAACACCTGCGTCTCAAGGAAGACAACACCTGCCAGGTAATCTCGGGATTACTTAAGGAAAAAAAAGGAAGCTGGGTAAGAAATATTTCCGGGAAGAAAGTCTTAATTCCCGGTGATAGTTCAGATTATGTCTACTGAGCCATTTTTCTCTTCCTCCTCCTCCTTTCTTCTCTACCTTCTCTCTCTTTCTCTCTCTCTCTCTCTCTTCTCTCTCATCTCTCTCCTCTCTCTCTCTCTCTCCTCTCTCTCTCTCTCTCTCTCTCTCTTCTCTCTCTCTCTCTTCTCTCTCTGTCTCTCTCTCTTACTCTGCTGGATCTTCTTCTCCCTTCTTTATTTCCTCCTTCTCCACTCCTATTCTTGTACATATAATTTCCTCTTCCAGTATCAATTTTTAACCAAGAAAATGAAGTACTTTCTAGCGACTTTTTTTCTTCTTCTTCTTCTCTTCTTCTTCTTCTTCTCCTCTTCTTCCTCTTCTTCCTCTTCTTCTTCTTCTTCTTCCTCTTCTTCCTCTTCTCTCTTCTTCTTCTTCTTTTCTTCTTCTTCTTCGTCTTCTATTATTAGTATCATTATTACTATTATTTTTATTATTATTATTATTATTATTATTATTATTTTATTATTATTATTATTATTATTATTATATTATTATTATTATATATCATCATATTATTATTATTATTTTATTATTATTATTATTATTATTATTATTATTATTATTATTATTATTATTATTATTATTATTACACCACTATTGTCATTATCACCATTATTATTAATTATTAATATTATTATTATCATCATCACTTATTATTATTATTATTATTATTATTATTATTATTATTATTATTAAATCATAAAAATCAATGAAAAATATATAAATATTTATATTTATATTTTTCATTAAATAAATAAATGGTGGAGAGATATTAAATAATTCCCTTTAGAAGGACATTTATTTTAATGGTTCGTTATTTTTTATATCTCCTGATGGAGATTAATTATATAATCTGGTTTATTTACACACTTATTGTCAGTAATCTGGTTAAATATGTATTTATAAAGAGTGTGAGGAAGAGATAATGGAAGAGGGTAATGTAAGAGTAGAAAAATAGAGGAAGGATGAAGAGAGAGGGAAGCTATATGAAGGAATGGGAAGGGGAGGAAAATTTGTAATAGGGAGGATGGTAAGAGGAGAGGATGGGTACAGAAGAGAGGAGGGAAGGGGAGGAGAGTGGGGAGGAAATGGGAAGAGGGTTCGGTAGAGGGAAGGGGAGAGAGAGGGAAGGGAGGGGATGGAAGGGAAGAGGGATGCTGGGAGGAGGAGGAGGAGAGAGTTACCATAGCGACCATCTCTCTGACGGGAAACAAAACTAATGAAACCAAGTTAATTCTGGCGTTATCCCCAGAAACACGTAACCAAACATACAAACGCAGCCACACACAAACAAACACACAAAAATCAGAGCGATTATGCACAACAAACTCATAGATCAAATATAAATTCACATATACAATGACACAAAGCACAAACAAAAACAATCACACAAACACACAGCCAAACAAACACACAACAAAGTGGCGCCGTACCTCCGGTGTCACACACTTTGAATGCAAGATCAATAACAACGATTTTCTAAACTAAACAAAACGAGAGAAAAACTAATTACTTGGAACATGAGACTAGCAAGGCACCTCGGAGCCTGGCGCCTCAGAGTCTAGATCCTCAAAGTCTGGCACCTCGGAGCTTGGCATTTCAGAGCTTGGCACCTCAGAGATTGACACCTCAAAGCTTGCACATCAGAGCTTGGCACCTCAGAGTCTGGCACCGTCAGGATTAGGCTTTAGCTCAGGAGATTTATTGATTGATCACAAAGTTCGCCGGCACCAACAAGAGAAGACAGAGAACCAGGAAAGATGTGAAAAACGATGAGAAGAATAACGTATGAGGAAAGATGATAAGAGGATGTATGCACACAGGGGAAGCATCAGTAGAAAGGAAAGGAAGAAATATGTAAGAACGTATGAAAAGATACAGTACTGTGGAAGAGAGGTAGACAGATCTGCCAGCATCGTATCTTACATCTACTAACTTTGCCTAGCAGAGGGTAAATCACTGTCATTGAGAATAAGCCAATACCAGATTCTTGTTTACACGTCCCGAGATGTGACTAACAATTTACACGTCCCGAGATGTGACTAACAATTTACACGTCCCGAGATGTGACTAACAATTTACACGTCCCGAGATGTGACTAACAATTTACACGTCCCGAGATGTGACTAACAATTTCAGGTCGGTGTTTTAACTCCTCGAGAAAAGTATTGCTTTGACTGGGTAACCGACAGTTTTGGTTTCATATAACCGACAGTTCGGTTTCATGAACGAAGCATAGGCTCGCTCTTACCTTGAGTATGCACCTCTTTCTTGGACTGCCTGTCCCACATCCTATCTCTCACTTCGGAACATGCATAGGACAGTACAAGGTGTCTCTTAATCCCTTTCTTGTATCTCGCTGAAACAAAGCCTTTAATACTGGAGAGACTTCATGGCCTTAATGTTATATACAAGTCAATTATTCTTAAGATCTTCCAAATGGCTCAACTTCGTGGGCAGTCGGAAGACAGGTATTACACTACAAGACGGACAGCCACCCACAGTCACACTGTATCCTTCCCAAGGATATCAATTAGTGATAACATATTCCTCGACTATTATGACTCACGAAATCGTAATAACATGATTTCAAACAAATCAGGGAACGGATGGGACTTGAATCCGTGGCAAGTGAGTCCAAGAACTCACGTTACTATGAGTTCTAGAACTCACTTGCCATGGGTAGAAGCCTCACCGTAATATATTCCTCGACTAATTCGCGTTTGCAATTGATTCTGACTAATGACTACTAACCAACTGAAAGCTCTGGCTCACAGCTAGCTCCAATATCACCCTTTTCTCGACGTGTATGTTGCAGTATCTTGTTTAACATGAGATATGTAACCTGCAATTTGCTGCAAAATATGAGATAACTAATGAAGGAGCCCTGAGCCTAATCTGTAAAACTTCTAAGTATGAAAACGAATTAAAAAAATACAGGAATAGCAGATGAGAAAACGTAAACATTGAGAGAGAACTATAGAAAGAAACACCTGAGGAAGACTGACCGAGAAGATGAGACTGATGGGGAAAATGCAGAAGAAAAAGGAACGAGAGATAATGAAGAATGAAAAGAAGAAGAGTAAGAGAACAGAGGAAGGAGAAATACACCCTGAGTAAGTCACAACAGATTCGCCTTAAATCACGGCAATTGACAGCTGGAGATGAGAGGAATCAAGGAGAGGGGAGAGGGAAGGGAAGAGAGGACAAGAGGGAGCTGAGAGGGAAGGAATCGATAGGAAAAGTGACAAAACATAACGTAGAAATCGAGGGAAATCTTGCTGTGTAGGCTGCCAGTATCCGAGGTAAATGTTGAAGGAGATTGATTTTTGATGGCCGGGATATGAGGAGGGAGAGGCCTAGTAACTGTCCCACGGTGGTAAATAGGATCCTAAACCATGGGAGGTATATTGGATCCTACACCATGGGAGGTACGAGGGATCTAAACCATGGAAGGTACATGGGATCCTAAACCATGGGAGGTACATGAGATCCTAAACCATGGGAGGTACATGAGATCCTAAACCATGGGAAGTACATGGAATCCTAGTATTATTATTATGTAAAGTGTTAAAGCCATGTGGTTAATCAGAACAAGGGTGGTGGAGGCTCGATCCTCTGTCTATTAAACACGAGACAGACTCACTAGTGTAAATGTGGCACTTAGCATCTTGCACCATGGGGATACAAATGCTTCTGTATTGTGGTGTATATAGGGTCCTTACACCATGAGGTGCAAAGGACCGCTATACCATAGTGCAAACAGAGAGTGTACAAGGAGTGCATGAAGATGCACAGTGTGTACAGAAGTGTACAGGGATGTACAGAATGTTTACAAAGAATGTGTTAGTGAGTAACACCTTAATTGTCAAAAGAACGAGTAGAAAATTCAATTCAGTGAGTGTGTACAATACCTTTGAGTGCGTGACTTAAGATAATGATCATGACTTGCCATGAGCATCCAGTGACATAAAGAATACGTCTTTGGTTACTGGCTAGGTTTAAGCGATTGTAATCATGAAAAGGGTACAACACTTTCCCTTAGAGTTAAGATCTTAAAGCATTCTGGCACCACATCTCTGATAACCCTGTGAACTGCAACATCTTCACATCTCCTTCAGGGTGCAGTCACTGTGCTTCCCACCTCCACCCCTCCTTCAGAGTACAGACAGTATTCTTTCTACGTCTCCTTCAGAGTACAGGCACTGTACTTCCCACTTCCACACTCCTTCAGAGTACAGGCACTGTACTTCCCACCTCCACCTCTCCTTCAGAGTACAGGCATTGTACTTCCCACCTCCACCTCTCCTTCAGAGTACAGGCACTGTGCTTCCCACCTCTACCTCTCCTTCAGAGTACAGGTACTGTACTTCCCACCTCCACACTCCTTCAGAGTACAGGCACTGTACTTCCCACCTCCACCTCTCCTTCAGAGTACAGGCACTGTACTTCCCACCTTCAGAACAAAAGTCCGACTAAGCACTATACTTGAATCTCCTCATAAACATCACATTCCTCACAATATAGTTCATATATTTTAAACTTAGTAGTAACTTTATTTATACCTAAAATATCCTAAAGTTAGAACTTAATTAGAACCTGTGAGGGGAATTACTCTGGCAGAGCACAACACAGACACAGGATCGAGCCTCCACCAATACTTGCACTGAATTATCGACACATTTCTACAGCTTTATATGAAGTTAATATTAACCAGGAACTCCAAAGAGTGAAAAAAAAATAGAAGATTAATGGAAGACGGGTAATTCTCTTATTCCGGCAGCAGTCTGTGAGAGACGTCAGAAGATGTGACTTTGGGGACACACTGAAGTATGATAGAGACAATACAGGCTGATTAACACCTGCACTATGGTATATACTAGTGGTGACAGAGATGGTCTGTTGATACAGTCAGAGAGGGCTTTCTGTTAGTGCCAGGGAGAGCCTTCTGCTAGTGCCAGGGAGAGTTTTCTGCTAGTGCCAGGGAGAGCTTTCTGCTAGTGCCAGGGAGAGTTTTCTGCTAGTGCCAGGGAGAGTTTTCTGCTAGTGCCAGGGATAGCTTTCTGCTAGTGCCAGGGAGAGCTTTATGCTAGTGCCAGGGAGGGTTTTCTGTTAGTGCCAGGGAGGGATTACTGCTAGTGCCAGGGAGAGCTTTCTGATAGTGCCAGGGAGAGATTTCTGCTAGTGCCAGGGAGAGCTTTCTGCTAGTGCCAAGGAGAGCTTTCTGCTAGTGCCAGGGAGAGCTTTCTGCTAGTGCCAGGGAGAGTTTTCTGCTAGTGCCAGGGAGAGCTTTCTGCTAGTGCCAGGGAGAGTTTTCTGCTAGTGCCAGGGAGAGCTTTCTGCTAGTGCCAGGGAGAGCCTTCTGCTAGTGCCAGGGAGAGCTTTCTGCTAGTGCCAGGGAGAGTTTTCTGCTAGTGCCAGGGAGAGCTTTCTGCTAGTGCCAGGGAGAGTTTTCTGCTAGTGCCAGGGAGAGCTTTCTGCTAGTGCCAGGGAGGGTTTTCTGTTAGTGCCAGGGAGGGATTACTGCTAGTGCCAGGGAGAGCTTTCTGCTAGTGCCAGGGAGAGCTTTCTGCTAGTGCCAGGGAGAGCTTTCTGATAGTGCCAGGGAGAGCTTTCTGCTAGTGCCAGGGAGAGTTTTCTGCTAGTGCCAGGGAGAGCTTTCTGCTAGTGCCAGGGAGAGCTTTCTGCTAGTGCCAGGGAGGGTTTTCTGTTAGTGCCAGGGAGGGATTACTGCTAGTGCCAGGGAGAGCTTTCTGATAGTGCCAGGGAGAGCTTTCTGCTAGTGCCAGGGAGAGCTTTCTGCTAGTGCCAAGGAGAGCTTTCTGCTAGTGCCAGGGAGAGCTTTCTGCTAGTGCCAGGGAGAGCTTTCTGCTAGTGCCAGGGAGAGCTTTCTGCTAGTGCCAGGGAGAGTTTTCTGCTAGTGCCAGGGAGAGCTTTCTGCTAGTGCCAGGGAGAGCTTTCTGCTAGTGCCAAGAAGAGCTTTCTGCTAGTGCCAGGGAGAGCTTTCTGCTAGTGCCAAGGAGAGCTTTCTGCTAGTGCCAGGGAGAGCTTTCTGCTAGTGCCAGGGAGAGCTTTCTGCTAGTGCCAGGGAGAGCTTTCTGCTAGTGCCAGGGAGAGTTTTCTGCTAGTGCCAGGGAGAGCTTTCTGCTAGTGCCAGGGAGAGCTTTCTGCTAGTGCCAAGAAGAGCTTTCTGCTAGTGCCAGGGAGAGCTTTCTGCTAGTGCCAGGGAGGGCTTTCTACTAGTGCCATGGAGAGCTTTCTGCTAGTGCCAGGGAGAGCTTTCTGCTAGTGCCAGGGAGAGCTTTCTGCTAGTGCCAGGGAGGGCTTTCTACTAGTGCCAGGGAGAGCTTTCTGCTAGTGCCAGGGAGAGCTTTCTGCTAGTGCCAAGAAGAGCTTTCTGCTAGTGCCAGGGAGAGCTTTCTGTTAGTACCAGGGAGAGCTTTCTGCTAGTGCCAGAGAGAGCTTTCCGCTAGTGCCAGAGAGAGCTTTCTGCTAGGGCCAGAGAAGGCTTTGTGCTAGTGCCAGGGAGAGTTTTCTGCCAGTGCCAGGGAGGCTTTCTGCTAGTACTAGGGCGAGCTTTCTGCTAGTGCCAGGGAGAGCTTTGTGCTACTGCCAGGGAGAGCTTTGTGCTACTGCCAGGGAGAGCTTTCTGTTCGTGCCAGGGAGAGCTTTGTGCTACTGCCAGGGAGGGCTTTCCGCCAGTGTCAGGGAGAACTTTCTGCTAGTGCCAGGGAGAGCTTTCTGCTAGTGCCAGAGAGGGCTTTCTGCTAGTACCAGGGAGAGATTTCTGCTAGTTCCAGGGAGAGATTTCTGCTAGTTCCAGGGAGAGATTTCTGCTAGTTCTAGGGAGGGCTTTCTGCTAGTTCCAGGGAGGGCTTTCTGCTGGTATCACGCAAAGCTTTCTGTTAGTGGCAGGGAGGGTCAGCTATTAGTGCCAGCATATGGCAATACCCAACACTTGCGTGGGTATATGGCAACACTGTGTGGGCATCGACTTCCACCTAAGTGGGTAAGTGGTAATAATGAACATTAATCGAGGGCACAGAGGGAAAACAGAAGAACAGGAGAGGAACAAGAAGGGAAAAGAGGGGAATGGAACGCGGGTGAGGAAGTATAGGGAGAGGGGAAATATAATAATTAATGAAAAGAGTAGACAAGACGAGGGGAAGAAGAAAATGAAGTACAAGTTAGGATGGATAAATGAGAGGATAAAAACACGTGATAATGACTTGAACAAGGTAGATGATTGCGTGGAACAAGGTAGATGAGTGTGTGGAACAAGGTAGATGAGTGTGGAACAAGGTAGATGAGTGTATGAGTGTGTGTGTGTGTGTGTGTGTGTGTAGCAAGGTAGACGAGTGTGTGGAACAAGGTAGATGATTGTTTGGTACAAGGTAGATGAGTGTGTGTGGAACAAGGCAGATGATTGTGTGTGTGTAACAAGGTAGATGATTGTGCGTGTGTGTGTGTGCGTAACAAGGTAGATAAGTGTGTGTGTGTAACAAGGTAGATACAGTATGTGTGTGTGTGTGTGTGTGTGTGTAACAAGGTAGATACAGTATGTGTGTGTGTGTGTGTGTGTGTGTGTAACAAGGTAGATACAGTATGTGTGTGTGTGTGTGTGTGTAACAAGGTAGATACAGTATGTGTGTGTGTGGAACAAAGTAGATGAGAGTGTGTGTAAGAGAGTACATAACTGTATAAGTTAAAGTTCAAAACGAACACTAAAACACTGTGAACATATATCAACAGCTCTAGACGTTGAACGAAGAATTTTTTTAGTTAACCCAGTAAAGGTTTACGATACACTAAAGCGCTAACGCTGCTATCACTAATTATATTCTTGTAATTTATGCTCTAAATGTAAGACATTAAGAACATAGGTCTTAATAATTCTTACGAATAGTTGGTAAAGTCGTGTGACCACGAGGATCTAAGCATCGTCTTCTTACAACACTGGAGCGTCAGGGAGAGCTTCGTGAGATGAGACGATGCTGAGCCAGCCGGCAGTGACCGGCACTGACGGTGAGATGAGACGATGCTGAGCCAGCCGGCAGTGACCGGCACTGACGGTGAGATGAGACGATGCTGAGCCAGCCGGCAGTGACCGGCACTGACGGTACTGCTGACAAACATTCTCTTAAAGCAACGTCAGTTCTCAGGGAAGACCAGCCCAAGAGCTCCATCCAAGTGGTGCTCACTACTCATCCCCTGATACCCTCATACCCTGATACTGCTCATCAAGGTACTCGCAGCTGACTAATATCTGGCTTCAGGTTACCGTCTTAGATGTTACTGTATCAGTACTGAAACAGCAGCTCCTGGCGAAACGCTTGCTTCAGGAAATGTCATAACCGTTCGAATATACTTTCGATGTCCAGGACAACACTCAGGACAACACTCAGGATAACACTCAGGACAACACTCAGGACAACACTCAGGACAACACTCAGGATAACAACTCAGGACAACACTCAGGACAACACTCAGGACAACACTCAGGACAACACTCAGGACAACACTCAGGATAACACTCAGGACAACACTCAGGACAACACTCAGGATAACACTCAGGACAACACTCAGGATAACACTCAGGACAACACTCAGGACAACACTCAGGATAACACTCAGGATAACACTCAGGACAACACTCAGGATAACACTCAGGATAACACTCAGGACAACACTCAGGACAACACTCAAGACAACACTCAGGACAACACTCAGGACAACACTCAGGACAACACTCAGGACAACACTCAAGACAACACTCAAGACAACACTCAGGACAACACTCAAGACAACACTCAGGACAACACTTAGGACAACACTCAGGACAACACTCAGGCAACACTCAGGACAACACTCAGGACAACACTCAGGACAACATCAGGACAACAAATCAGGACAACACTCAGGGGCAAACTCAGGACAACACTCAGGACAACACTCAGGACAACATCAGGACAACACTCAGGACAACACTCAGGACAACACTCAGGACAACACACAGGACAACACACAGGACAACACTCAGGACAAAAACTCAGGGTAACACTCAAGACAACACTCAGGACAACACTCAAGACAACACTCAGGACAAACACTCAGGACAAAACTCAGGACAACACTCAGGACAACCCCTCAAAAACACTCAAGACAACACTCAGGACAACACTCAAGACAACACTCAGGACAACACTTAGGACAACACTCAGGACAACACTCAGGACAACACTCAGGGGCAACACTTAGGGGCAACACAAGGACAACACTTAGGACAACACTCAGCTCAGGACAACACTCAGGGGCAACATCAGGACAAAACACAGGACAACACTCAAGACAAAAATCAAGACAACACTCAGGACAACACTCAAGACAACACTCAGGGGCAACACTTAGGACAACACTCAGGACAACACTCAGGACAACATCAGGACAACACTCAGGAAACACTAGGACAACATCAGGACAAACTCAGGACAAACACTCAGGACAACACTCAGGACAACCCCTCAGGACAACACTCAGGACAACACTCAAGACAAAAACTCAGGACAACAACTCAAGACAAAAACTCAGGACACACTTAGGACAACACTCAGGACAAACACTCAGGACAACACTCAGGACAACACTCAGGACAACACTCAGGATAACACTCAGGACAACACTCAGGACAACACTCAGGACAACATCAGGACAACACTCAGGACAACACTCAGGACAACACTCAGGACAACACACAGGACAAAACTCAGGACAACACTCAGGACAACATCAGGATAACACTCAGGACAACACTCAGGACAACACTCAGGACAACACTCAGGACAACACACAGGACAACACTCAGGACAAACACTCAGGACAACACTCAGGATAACACTCAGGACAAATCAGGACCACACTCAGGACAAAAACTCAGGACAACACTCAGGACAACACTAGGACAACACTCAGGACACACTCAGGACAACACTCAGGGCAACACACAGGACAACACTCAGGACAACACACAAAGGGCAACACTCAGGACAACACTCAGACAACATCAGGACAACACTCAGGACAACACTAGGAAAAACACAAGGGGCAACACACAGGACAATTCCCCAGGACAACACTCAGGACAACACTCAGGACAACACTCAGGACAACACTCAGGACAACACTCAGGACAACACACAGGACAACACACAGGACAACTCTCAGGACAACACTCAGGACAACATCAGGATAACACTCAGGACAAAACCCCAGGACAACATCAGGACAACACTCGGACAACACTAGGACAACACACAGGACAACACTCGGACAACAAATCAGGACAACACTCAGGACAACACTCAGGACAACATCAGGACAACTCTCAGACAACACACAGGACAAACCACAGGACAACTCTCAGGACAAACTTCAGGACAACACACAGGACAAACACACAGGACAACACTCAGGACAACACTCAGGACAAAACTCAGGACAACACACAGGACAACACAAGGACAACTCTCAGGACAACTCTCAGGACAACACACAGGGACAACACACAGGACAAAAACTCAGGACAACACTCAGGACAACACTCAGGACAACACTCAGGACAACACTCAGGACACACTCAGGACAAACACTCAGGATAACACTCAGGACAACACTCAGGACAACACTCAGGACAACACTCAGGACAACACACAGGACAACACTCAGGACAACACACGGACAACAACAGGACAACACACAGGACAACATCAGGACAACATCAGGATAACACTCAGGACAACACTCAGGATAACAACGGACAACACTCAGGACAAACACCCGGACACACACAGGACAACACACAGGACAACATCAGGACAACACTCAGGACAACACTCAGGATAACACTCAGGAAAAAACACAGGACAACACACAGGACAACACACAGGACAACACACAGGACAACACACAGGGGCAACACACAGGACAACACTCAGGACAACACTCAGGAATAACACTCAGGATAACACTCAGGACAAACCCCACAGGACAACACACAGGGACAAAAACTCAGAAACACTCAGGACAACATCAGGACAAAAACTCAGGACAACACTCAGGACAACACTCAGGACAACACTTAGGACAACACTTAGGACAACACACAGGACAACACTCAGGAAACACTCAGGACAACACTCAGGATAAACACTCAGGACAACACTCAGGACAACACACAGGACAACACAAAGGGGGGCAACATCAGGACAACACTCAGGATAACACTCAGGATAACATCAGGACAACACTCAGGATAACACTCAGGACAACACACAGGACAACACACAGGACAACACTCAGGACAACACTCAGGACAACACTCAGGACAACACTCAGGACAACACTCAGGACAACACACAGGACAACACACAGGACAACACTCAGGACAACACACAGGACAACACACAGGAAAACACAAGGACAACACTCAGGACAACACTCAGGACAACACTCAGGACAACACTCAGGATAACACTCAGGACAAACTCAGGATAACACTCAGGGCAACCCCCAGGACAACACACAGGACAACACTCAGGACAACAACAGGACAACACACGGACAAACATCAGGACAACACCTCAGGACAGCACTCAGGACAACACTCAGGACAACACTCAGGACAACACTTAGGACAACACACAGGACAACACTCAGGACAACACTCAGGACAACACTCAGGATAACACTCAGGACAACACTCAGGACAACACTCAGGATAACACTCAGGAAAACACTCAGGACAACATCAGGACAACACTCAGGACAAAAACTAGGACAACACTCAGGACAACACTCAGGACAAACATCAGGACAACACTCAGGATAAACACTCAGGATAACACTAGGGGCAACACTCAGGACAAAACTCAGGACAACCTCAGGACAACACTCAGGACAACACTCAGGACAACACTCAGGATAACACTCAGGACAACACTCAGGACAACACTCAGGGGCAACACTCAGGACAACACACAGGACAACCCCACAGGACAACACACAGGACCAAAACCCCAGGACAACACACAGGACAACACTCAGGACAACACTCAGGACAAAAACTCAGGACAACACACAGGACAACACTCAGGACAACATCAGGATAACACTCAGGACAACACTCAGGACAACACTCAGGCAACCCCTCAGGACAACACTCAGGACAACACTCAGGATAACACTCAGGACAACACTCAGGACAACCCCACAGGAAACACTCAGGACAACACTCAGGGCAAAACTCAGGATAACACTCAGGACAACACTCAGGACAACACTCAGGACAACACTCAGGACAACACTAGGACAAACACTCAGGACAACACTCAGGACAACACTCAGGACAAAACTCAGGATAACACTCAGGGCAAAACTTAGGACAACACTCAGGACAACACTTAGGACAACACTCAGACAACACTTAGGACACACTCAGGACAACACTTAGGACATCCCTCAGGACAACATCAGGTAACACTCAGGGCAACACTCAGGAAACACTCAGGACAACACTTAGGACAACACTCAGGACAACACTCAGGACAACACTTAGCACAACACTCAGGACAAACACTTAGCACAACACTCAGGACAACACTCAGGACAACATCAGGACAACACTCAGACAACATCTAGGACAACACTCAGGACAACACTTAGGACAACACTTAGAACAATAGCCATGACAACACTTAAGAGGTGTGTTGTAAAATCTCAGAGCAACACCCAGATCAACACTCAGCAACACCCAGGCAAGCGCTCAGCAACACCCAGGACAACACTCAGCAACACCAGGAAACACTCAGCAACACCCAGGACAACACTCAGCAAACCAGGACGCGCTCAGCAACACCCCGGGCAACACTCAGCAACACCAGGACAACACTCAGCAACACCCAGGACCCAAAACTCAGCAACACCCAGGACAACACTCAGCAACACCCCGGACAACACTCAGCAACACCAGGACAGCGCCTCAGCAACACCCAGGACAACACCAGAAACACCCAGGAAAAAACTCAGCAACACCCAGGACAACACTCAGCAACACCCAGGACAACACTCGCAACACCCAGGACAGCGCTCAGCAACACCCAGGACAACATCAGAAAACAAGGAGAACATTCAGCAACACCCAGGACAACACTCAGCAACACCCAGGACAACATCAGCAACACCCCGGACAACACTCAGCAACACCCAGGACAATACTCAGCAACACCCAGGACAACACTCAGCAACACCAGACAACACTCAGCAACACCCCGGACAACACTCAGCAAACACCCAGGACAACACCAGAAACACCAGGACAAAAACTCAGCAACACCCAGACAACACTCAGCAACACCAGGACAACACTCAGCAAACCCAGGACAACACTCAGCAACAACCCAGGACAACACTCAGCAACACCCCGGACAAACTCAGCAACACCCAGGGACAATACTCAGCAACACCCAGGACAACACTCGAGCAAAACCCAGGACAACACTCAGCAACACCCAGGACAACACTCAGCAACACCCAGGACAACACTCCCGAAAACACCCAGGACAACACTCAGCAACACCCAGGACAACACTCAGCAACACCCAGGACAACACTCAGCAACACCCCAGGACAACACTCAGCAACACCCAGGACATACTCAGCAAGACCCAGGACAACACTCAGCAACAACCAGGACAATACTCAGCAAGACCCCGGACAACACTCAGCAACACCCAGGACAATACTCAGCAACACCCAGGACAACACTCAGCAACACCCAGGACAATTTCTCAGCAAACACCCAGGACAACACTCAGCAACACCCAGGACAATACTCAGCAACACCCAGGACAACACTAGCAACACCCAGGACAATATCAGCAACACCCAGGACAAAAACTCAGCAACACCCAGGACAACACTCAGCAACACCCCGGACAACACTCAGCAACACCCAGGACGCGCTCAGCAACACCCAGGACAACACTCAGAAAAAACCAAGGAGAGCACTCAGCAACACCCAGGCAACACTCAGCACACCCAGGGCAAACATCAGAAACACCAAGGACAACATCAGCAACACCCAGGGAACACTCAGCAACACCCAGGACAGCGCTCGGCAACACCCAGGACAACACTCAGCAACACCCAGGACAACACTCAGCTGCACCCAGGACAACACTCAGCAACACCCCGGACAAAAACTCAGCAACACCCCGGACAACACTCAGCTTAAAACCCCGGACAGCGCTCGGAACACCCCGGAGAACACTCAGCAACACCCAGGACAACACTCAGGGAAAAACCCAGGACAACAAATCAGCAACACCCAGGACAACACTCAGCAACACCAGGACAACACTCAGCAACACCCAGGACAACACTCACTACACCCAGGAAACACTCAGCAACACCCCGGACAACATCAGCAACACCCAGGACAGCGCTCAGCAAACCCAGGACAAAACTCAGCTACACCCAGGGACAACACTCAGCAACACCCAGGACAACACTCAGCAACACCCAGGACAACACTCAGCAACACCAGGAAACAATCAGCAACACCCAGGACAACACTCAGCTACACCCCGGACAACACTCAGCAACACCCCGGACAACACTCAGCAACACCCAGGACAGCGCTCCAGCAAAAACCCAGGACAACACTCAGCAACACCCAGGAAAAACACTCAGCAACACCCAGGGACAACACTCAGCAAACACCCAGGACAACACTCAGCAACACCCAGGACAACACTCGCAAACCCAGGGCAACACTCAGCAAACCCAGGACAACACTCAGCAACAACCCCCGGGCAGCGCTCGGCAAACCCAGGACAACACTCAGAAACACCAAGGACAACACTCAGAAACACCCAGGACAACACTCAGCAACTCCCAGGACAACACTCAGCAACACCCAGGACAACACTCAGCAACACCCAGGACAACACTCAGCAACACCAGGACAACCTCAGGACAAAATGCCGCTCTGTCGGGTAAGTGTACGCGTTCAGACATAAACGCAGGATCAACTGAAGGGGTCGACACAGACAGTGATTTATCTGCTGCAAGGGGAGTGAGGGAGGGTGATGGAGTGTTGCTGGTGGTGGGGGAGTGAGGAGGGTGATGGAGTGTTGCTGGGGGTGGGGGAGTGAAGGAGGGTGATGGAGTGTTGCTGGTGGGGGGGGAGTGAAGGAGGGTGATGGAGTGTTGCTGGTGGTGGGGGAGTGAAGGAGGGTGATGGAGTGTTGCTGGTGGTGGGGGAGTGAAGGAGGGTGATGGCGTGTTGCTGGTGGTGGGGAGTAAAGGAGGGTGATGGAGTGTGCTGGTGGTGGGGGAGTGAGGGGGGGTGATGGGTGTTGTGGTGGTGGGGGAGTGAAGGAGGGTGATGGAGTGTTGCTTGGTGGTGGGGGAGGGGGAAGGAGGGTGATGGAGTGTTTGCGGGTGGTGGGGGAGTAAAGGGAGGGTGATGGAGTGTTGTGGTGGTGGGGGAGTGAAGGAGGGTGAGGGAGTGTTGCTGGTGGTGGGGGAGTGGAAGGAGGGTGATGGAGTGTTGCTGGTGGTGGGGGATTTTAAAGGAGGGTGATGGAGTATTGCTGGTGGTGGGGGAGTGAAGGAGGGTGATGGAGTGTTGCTGGTGGTGGGAGAGTGAAGGAGGGTGTTGGAGTGCTGATGGTGGTGGTGGAGTGAGGGGGGGTGATGGAGTGTTGCTGGTGGTGGGGAGTAAAGGAGGGTGATGGAGTGTTGCTGGTGGTGGGGGAGTGAAGGAGGGTGATGGAGAAATTGCTGGTGGTGGGGGAGTGAAGGAGGGTGATGGGTGTTGATGGTGGTGGGGGAGTGAAGGAGGGAGATGGAGTGTTGCTGGTGGGGGGGAGTGAAGGAGGGTGATGGAGTGTTGAATGGTGGTGGGGAGTGAAGGAGGGTGATGGATTTTGGGGTGGTGGGGGAAAGTGAAGGAGGGTGATGGAGTATTGTGGTGGTGGGGGAGTGAAGGAGGGTGATGGAGTGTTGCTTATGGTGAGAAAAAGGGACAAGAGTGAAACGTGGTGACTGGGAGACCAGGGAAGGTGAGTGGTGGAGGTGGGGATCAGAGATGGAGAAGGATGCTGGAGATAGGACATGGGAAAAGATGATAGTGTTGGATAATTTTTTATCTGACATAATTAGGTACGTAGTAACTGGAGTCTGTGCCACACAGACCGCAGCGCTTCATGACACAGGACATGACACTCCAGCAAGGGTTGGAGTTTTCTAGCACATTTCATCCCGATGCGAAAAGCAATAGTTAGGTAAAACACAAGTATTATTTTAACTGCAATGGGGGTACAGGAGCACCAAGGGTAAAGAAAATCTGACTTATACGTTGCTCCCTGCCAGGGAAGTGAACTGAAGCCTTTGTTATTGTAATCGATTATTTTTTTAGATCTCCTACGTAGTATCCCGGAGGACAAGACAGTTTCTGACCCATTAAGTGATATGTAGATTGTGTCAATAATTGTTTTGTCTGAGCCAAACTGAGGTGAGTATCGTAAGGAATGTGGCAGTCGTTCACAGACAGCTGACAATGCAAACACATTCATTCACTGACAGGTGACAGCACAGTCACATTCGTTCACTGACAATACAGTCACATTCGTTCATTAACAGGTAACAGCACAGTCACAGTTGTTCATTAACAGGCGGTTTGCACGTCGTTTAAATCGTTCACTGGGCAGGTGTCAGTTAATTCACAGTGTTCACTGACAGGTGACAACACAGTCACAGTCATCGACTGACAGGTAAACAACACATAACAACTTTCTAAATACAGTTGAAGTTCCCTTTTCCCGTTTTTTTTTCAAAGCTCTATTTTTTAGCGATTTGTCCATGAAGTAAAGATGGGATTTAAGTATAAGTAGACAGTGTGGGGAAAACCGGGGTATGTAGATGACACCACAGAAGCGGTCCCTCAGAAACGTTGTTAAACACAACGTTTCCCAGCACAACAAACTTGATAAAGTGTCAGAATAATGTCTGAACTTATTTTGTTTTGTATCATCTACAAGGACGCAGAACAAAGTTTCGAAATAATTTCGCCTGTTTTCGAATGTTAAGCATTTCAGATCTCTTTCGTTGTCCACTGCATGTGCCAGGTTTTGATGAAATAACCTTCAAAGCGAGCTTGGTGCCCGTGGGTATGGGGTAACATCACTTAGCTTCGGCTAAGCGCCAAAACTTACGCAGGTCTAGTCTCGTGGTAAAGTATTGTGGACTCTGATACAGAGTTAGCAGGTTCGGCTCCTGCTGTGGACGTAGAGACAATGTTTGTATATATATATATATATATATATATATATATATATATATATATATATATATATATATAATATATATATATACAGGACCCTAACTATGCCAGTGCCATCACTGAATGGGAGACTCTTGCTGCTCCAGCACCAAACCCTAGTGCAGCACTGGCTCACAAACAATGAACCTGGGATGGCCCCATCGCTGAAAAGGTGCTTCCCAACATGCTCAGGGCTGTAACATCAGAAAGGGAGACTGCTCGTTTTCAAGCTGTGAGCGCACATCACTCCGGGGACTTCCTCCAAACAGTTTCCATATCGGCAATGGGAACACGCCTCGACCCTAAGACCCTCCTATATCCATCACAGTGTCGGGAGACAGGGTGGAGCTGCTGACCACAAGGAGGAGTACAAGATCGGCAAGTACAGGGGCATAAGCCAACAGTAGCAAATTGTCCCAGTGGGATCAGAGTCCTTGGGACCATGGGGAAAACATTCCACACGTTTCCTTAAATAACTGGGTTCCAGACTCATCGACACCACCAGGGACCCAAGATCAGCCACTTTCATGTTCGAGCGCCTAAGCGTGGCCATCCAAAGGGTAAATGCTTGCTGCATACCGGGCTCGCGTCCGGCTTCGGAGGAGCTGTAGGAAATTCATACCCTTTGATATATTGCACCAATGTATTCATGCTTGTGTTTCTTATTTTATTTTATTAACACACTGGCCGATTCCCACCAAGGCAGGGTGGCCCGAGAAAGAAAAACTTTCACCATCATTCACTCCATCACTGTCTTGCCAGAAGGGTGTTTTACACTACAGTTTTTAAACTGCAACATTAACACCCCAGGGAAGTACTACCGTCCTGCCAGATGACTGTGCAACAGTAACCTGTAACTGTTTTACATGATGGTAGGATTGCTGGTGTTTTTTTCTGTCTCATAAACACGCTAGATAACAGGGATATCTTGCTACTCCGACTTACACTTTGGTCACACTTCACAGACACGCACATGCATATATATATATATACATACATCTAGGGTTTTCTCCTTTTTCTAAATAGCTCTTGTTCTTCTTTACTTCTTCCTCCGTAAGCCATGCGTGTCGTATGAGCGACTAAAATGCCGGGAGCGATGGGCTAGT
Organism: Cherax quadricarinatus; assembly: GCF_026875155.1. Classification (NCBI taxonomy): domain Eukaryota; kingdom Metazoa; phylum Arthropoda; class Malacostraca; order Decapoda; family Parastacidae; genus Cherax; species Cherax quadricarinatus. Next base: position 44,206,796 of record NC_069419.1, on the reverse strand, counting down.
AACCCCTTCTCCTGTAGACATTTACTAAAAAACAGAAGAAAAACTTTGTGTTTTCTATCAATATATTGTGTCTATTAATAAAGTTAGCATATATATATAAATAAATATATAAATGTATATATATATTATATATATATATATATATATATATATATATATATATATATATTATATATATATATATATATATATATATATATATATATATATATAGGAGAGGTAAAATAATGATGGCTGTTTATAAAGTAATGGAACAGTGTAAAAGACATGGAAGGATAATATGAACAGTAAACGATGAGGAGAATTAAAGAAAGATGTGAACCAAAAGAGGTGAAGGCATAGGAATGAAAGAACGAAAAGGAGGAGAGCAAAGGATCGGGACAAGGAAAAAGACGAGTAGGAATGAGAAAAGGGAAGAGAGACGGGAAAGCCAAATGGAAGAGCGAAGAAGAGAGAGAGAGAGAGGGATAAGATAAAAGATAAGGAGGAGATGACGAGAAAGGGTAAGGGAAGCACGAGGGTGAAGCAGAGGGGAGGACGAACAGGAAACAGATGCATGGAGAATAAACAGTAATAAATGAGAAACACCTGGAGAGGGGAAGTAGAAGAGGGAGAGACGTGTGTCCTGATGAAGTAACTAACAGAGAGAGAGAGAGAGAGAGAGAGACAGACAGACAGA
>NC_069419.1:44193617-44203617 GCF_026875155.1 Cherax quadricarinatus | reverse complement strand
CAGCAACGCTGATGGAATAACGAATAAGTGGGAGAAGTGGCACGAGAGAATCACAGAAGCATCATCGGACATCATAGCTCTCACCGAAACCAAGCTCACAGGAATGAATGATAACAGGTGTCATCTTTCCAAAGGTATATCAGATCTTGAGGAAAGACAGAGGGAACAGAGGAGGTAGAGGAGTGACACTGCTCATCAAAAAACAATGGGATTTTGACGAGCTGGAGAGAGGAGACAAAGGAGAAGCAAGTGACTACATAATAGGAACACTTCAGTCTGGAGGTCCCAAAGTGATAATTGCAGTGATGTATAACCCACCACAGAACAGCAGAAGGCCAAGGCAAGAGTATGATGAGATTAACAGATCGATGGTTGATACTCTGGCTGAAGTAGCCGGAAGGGCTCATGCGAGCAGGGCAAAGCTACTGATTTAGGTTGACTTCAATCACAAAGAAATTGACCGGGAGAACCTGGAGCCACATTGGGGCCCAGAAACGTAGAGGGCTGAGATGATGAAGGAGGTACTGGAAAATCTCATGTACCAACACGTAAGGGGTACTACCAGAGAGAGAGGAGAGATCGAACCAGCAAGACGGGACCTAGTATTCACCTTGAGTGGTGCAGATATTGAGGACATATGAAAGACCCGTCGGGGCCAGTGACCACGGGGTTCGGGGCTTCGAATACATAGTAGAGTTACAAGTGGAGAAGGAAGCAGGAAGGGCAGGACGAATGAAGTCAAACTACAAGAGAGGGGACTACACAGGCATGAAGATTTTCCTGCGCGAGGTTCATTGGGACAGAGAACTGGCAGGGAAGTCAGTAAATGAGATAATGGAATATGTGACAACAATATGCAGGGAAGATGAGGAGAGGTTTGTACTCAAGTGTAACAGAAATAACGAGAAGGTCAAGATGAGCCCTTGGTTCACTCAGAGGTGTAGAGAGGTCAAAACCAAGTGTGCTACACAATGGAAGAAGTATAGAAGGCAAATGACCCAGGAGAATAAGGGGAGCAGTCATAGAGCCAGAAACGAATATGTACAGGTAAGAAGGGAAGCCCAACATAGCAGCGAAAGCCAAATTTGACCCGAAACTGTTGTACTGCCACATAAGGAGGAAAACAACAGTCAAGGACCAGGTAATCAGGCTGAGAAGGAAGGAGAGATCACAAGAAAAGACCGAGAAGTATATGAGGAGCTCAACATGATATTCAAAGAAGTGTTCACAGAGGAGAGGTGGGGTACACCATCAAGTTTTGGACACATTACATACAACCGAGGAAGAAGTGAAGAGGCGGGGCCAGTAGGTGCGACTCGATCCCTGCAATCACAACTAGGTGAGTACACACACACACATACACACACACACACACACAAACATAAATACACACACACTCACACACATACACACACACACATACACACACACACACACACACACACACACACACACACACACACACACACACACACACACACACACACACACTCAAACACCGACACACAAACAATAAACGTCACGGGTCAATACACTAGTGAACTTGGACGGGACGCTTCTACTGCTGCTGCTGTTGCTGCTGTTGATGCTGCAGCTGCTGGTGCTGGTGCTGGTGCTGCTGCTGCTCCTGCTGCTGATAATGATTCTGCTGGTGGTAGTGGTGGTGCTGGTGCTGCTGTTGTTGCTGGTGGTGCTGGTGCTGCGGCTGCTGCTGCTGTTTCTGATGCTGCAGCTGCTGGTGCTGCTGCTGCTGATGATGCTGGTGGTGGTAGTGGTGATGGTGCTATTGCTGCTGCTCCTGTTGTTTCTTGTGCTGCAGCTGCTGCTGCTGCTGCTGATGATGATGATGATGATGCTGGTGGTAGTGGCGGTGGTGCTGGTGGTGCTGGTGGTGCTGGTGGTGCTGGTGGTTCTTGTGGTACTGGTAGTGCTGGTGGTGCTGTTGGTGCTGGTGGTGCTGGTGGCGCTGGTGGTGGTGATGGTGCTGGTGGTGATGGTGCTGGTGGTGCTGCTGGTGGTTCTGGTGCTGCTGGTGGTGCTGCTGCTTCTGATGCTCATGGTGGTGCTGGTGGGGGTGGTGGTGGTGCTGCTCCTGGTGCTGATGATGCTGGTGGTGGTGCTGGTGGTGCTGGTGCTGATGATGCCGGTGGTGGTGATAGTGGTGCTGGTGCTGCTTCTGGTGCTGATGATGCTGGTGGTGCTGGTGCTGCTGGTGCCTGAAGTTCTCAGATCATTAATTACCCAACAAAAGGCTGCAGTCAGAATGACATCAAATTCCCACTACAGACAGCACACTCCACCAATATTCAAAACTCTAAACTTACTCACCATACAAAACATCCATACTTATTACTGCACCTACTACATACATAGAACACTTAACTCTGATATAAACCCTCCCCTCAAACATCTCCTCACCAACCTCAACAGAACACATGACCATAACACAAGACACAGATCACTCTTTGATGTTCCTCGTGTCCATCTCACACTATGCAAAAACTCAATGCACATAAATGTCTAACCTGTGACCCAATCAAACTTTATTTTTTAATTGCATTACCTAACAGAATACTGCATTCTACTGATTACACAGCAACACAATAAATGACCATATGACCTGTCTTTGTAATACTCATTTGTGCTAAATTGTTATCTGTTTACAATAATGTTTTTACCACTGAATATATCATTGCTTAGTTAATCTTAAGTTAATTTTAAGCCTGCCCATAATGCTCTGCATACAAGGGGCTTTGGCATTTTCCACTGTAATAACTGTATTCTTTTGTACTTCTCTGTATCATGTTCAAATTAATAAAATAATAAATAATAATAATAAGTTTCAAACGAACCTTCTAAATTATCAAAGACATTAAGCAAAGTGTGTGTGTGAAACCTGAAGGAGCACTGAAGCCCCTGGAACCTGGAATGATTGAAACCTTTCAGTTCTGGAGTAGCAATGATGTTCCGTAAGTCTGGAAGGCTACTTATGCCTCTGAAACCTGGAGTGCCTGGCACTGACATGTCTGAAACTTGGAATGGCACTGAAACCTTTGGAACCTAAACTAGCAGTGAAATTCTTGAAAACCTGGAGCGAACGGTAGTGCGACATTATTATTACTAGGGGCAATACGACGTCATCAAGTTTGATCCGAAGAAGAGAAGGGTAACTACAGTGCCTTTGATCCAAACTCATTCATCAACAATGAAAGTCTGAAATAAAATTTCGTTAATATTTATTGCACTTCCTCTGCTGTAGTGAATCTTGTTACGATGACCCTATCGTCCCCATGATCGTCAAAGTCACTTGTTACTGTTTCTATATTTATGTAACTTGTTAAACGCTCCCTATTACAACCCAGGAACAAAAAGGCGTGTAAAGGGGAGCACAATAAACACAGCTGAATGACTCTGAATTATATTTCCCATCACCAAGTGCGATTATAAGTATATACAAGTATGTACACTATATAAAGATGAAAATATATGTGTACAACACGGTAAATCAAGAAGCAAAGACACAGCCTGGAGACATAATGGACAACCGTGTTCAACCAGCAGCTGGGTGAAAATGACGAGGGTGAGAATGTGAGTGGTATCCACGTCACCTTCACAGTTGCCAGATTCACAATATGATTGGCTGAACCTAGGAACTGATCTGACGATGGAGCCCCATCGTCCCACCCTTAGTTACTATCAAAATGCCTTCTTCCCTATCACAATGCTTCCTTCACTATCAAAATGCCTTCTTCACTATCAAAATGCCTCCTTCCCTTTCAAAATGCCTCCTTCCCTATCAAAATGCCTCCTTCACTATCAAAATGCCTCCTTCACTATCAAAATGCCTCCTTCCCTATCAAATGCCTCCGTCACTATCAAAATGCCTCCTTCACTATCAAAATGCCTCCTTCACTATCAAAATGCCTCCTTCCCTATCAAAATGCCTCCTTCACTATCAAAATGCCTCCTTCACTATCAAAATGCCTCCTTCACTATCAAAATGCCTCCTTCCCTATCAAAATGACTCCTTCACTATCAAAATGCCTCCTTCACTATCAAAATGCCTTCTTCATTATCAAAATGCCTTCTTCACTATCAAAATGGCTTCTTCCCTATCAAAATGCCTCCTTCCCTATCAAAATGCCTTCTTCACTATCAAAATGCCTTCTTCACTAGCAAAATGCTTCCTTCACTATCAAAATGACTTCTTCATTATCAAAATGCCTCTTTCACTATCAAAATGCCTCCTTCACTATCAAAATGCTTCCTTCACTATCAAAATGCCTTCTTCCCTATCAAAATGCCTCCTTCCCTATCAAAATGCCTTCTTCACTATCAAAATGCCTCTTTCCCTATCAAAATGCCTCCTTCACTATCAAAATGCCTTTTTCACTATCAAAATGCTTTCTTCATTATCAAAATGCCTTCTTCACTATCAAAATGCCTTCTTCACTATCAAACTGCCTCTTTCCCTATCAAACTGCCTCCTTCACTATCAAAATGTCTCTTTCACTATCAAAATGCCTTCTTCACTTTCAAAATGCCTTCTTCACTATCAAAATGCCTCCTTCACTATCAAAATGCCTTCTTCACTATCAAAATGCCTTCTTCACTATCAAAATGCCTCTTTCCCTATCAAAATGCCTCCTTCACTATCAAAATCCCTCTTTCCCTATCAAAATGCCTCTTTCCCTATCAAAATGCCTTCTTTACTATCAAAATGCCTTCTTCACTATCAAAATGCCTTCTTCACTATCAAAATGCCTCTTTCCCGATCAAAATGCCTCCTTCAATATCAAAATGCTTCCTTCACTATCAAAATGCCTCCTTTGCTATCAAAATGCCTCTTTCCCTATCAAAATGCCTCTTTCCCTATCAAAATGCCTCCTTCACTATCAAAATGCCTCTTTCCCTATCAAAATGCCTCTTCCCCTATCAAAATGCCTTCTTCACTATCAAAATGCCTTGTTCACTATCAAAATGCCTCTTTCACTATCAAAATGCCTCTTTCCCTATCAAAATGCCTTCTTCACTATCAAAATGCCTTCTTCCCTATCAAAATGCCTTCTTCACTATCAAAATGCCTTCTTCACTATCAAAATGCCTCTTTCACTATCAAAATGCCTTCTTCACTATCAAAATGCCTCTTTCACTATCAAAATGCCTTCTTCACTATCAAAATACCTTCTTCACTATCAAAATGCCTTCTTCCCTATCAAAATGCCTCCTTCACTATCAAAATGCCTCTTTCACTATCAAAATGCCTTCTTCCCTATCAAAATGCCTCCTTCACTATCAAAATGCCTCTTTCACTATCAAAATGCTTCCTTCACTATCAAAATGCCTTTTTCACTATCAAAATGCCTTCTTCACTATTAAAATGCCTCCTTCCCTATCAAAATGCCTCCTTCCCTATCAAAATACCTCCTTCACTATCAAAATGCCTTCTTCACTATCAAAATGCCTCTTTCCCTATCAAAATGCCTCCTTCACTATCAAAAATGCCTCCTTCACTATCAAAATGCCTCTTTCCCTATCAAAATGCCTCCTTCACTATCAAAAATACCTCCTTCATTATCAAAATCCATGACTGAAGACAATGGTGGCAGCATCAATGATAAAAAATGTCATGAAGGATAAGCAGCAAGATGATACGAAGTAAATCATAGATATGGGCATAAAAACATTATTAAATACTTCATTAAAAACTTAAATTAAACCTTTATTAATGGTTTTATTAAATGTTGCGTTAAACGCGTGCTCGGCCGGGAAGTTATGCACATGGAGCGTCATGTTTACCTGAAGTATCCTACTTATAACAGCTCCGAGAATCTGCTAGTCCACTGTGACAAAGACTTCAAGATGAGATCTTAAGGAAGTGTGTTGAATGTCCTTCCAGCGAGGATAAAAACCTCCAGCCTCAGTACCCACAATAAGAACAATTTCAATTTCAGTATCTTCCCTCATCTGTTAAACTCACCAAACTTGCCACCAGAAGCTATTTTTATATTTTTAGTGTCTCATCTGAAGACTTCGGAAAAATGAGGATGTCTTCGATAAAGTGATGGTACATAGGTGGAAGGATGCACTGTCTGAAAACTGGGACTGTCTGAAAACTGAGACTGTCTGAAAACTGGGACTGTCTAAAAACTGAGACTGTCTGAAAACTGGGACTGTCTGAAAACTGAGACTGTCTGAAAACTGGGACTGTCTGAAAACTGAGACTGTCTGAAAACTGGGACTGTCTAGAAAAAAAACAGCAATGATAGGATCAACTGTACCGTTATCTGCATATTCAAGCGAGTTGTTGTCCGCAGTGATGAACTTTGTCAAGTCTAATTATAGGAACAGACTTACTGACGGCGCCTGTGGTGCAGAGTTGTCACATCAACCACACACAACACTGTTATAAAAATATCTGTCATCGCTGATGTAATAACAAAACTATCTCACTGACAATAAAAAAAAAGTCTTATTTTTCTTTTCTTGATAAATAATCTCAAGTGAAACAAACAGAAGTGTTACTGCTGGCCTCAATACACTTATCAGAATACTTTGTCATCAAGATTTTGTAAAGTGCCAACATAATAAAAATAATAAATAAAAACAACAACAATAGCAATACTACTACTACTACTACTACTACTACTACTATACTAATAATAATAATAATAATAATAATAATAATAATAATAATAATAATAATAATAATAATAATAATAATAATAATAAAATCTCTTCTTCAAAATTCCCATTGACACGTGAGAGAATTTTCTTTTTTCGGTAACTATAGCCCATTTGGGCACACGATCTCATAAAAAGGTTCGCCATTCTAGGTCTTAGGAAAAAATACACGAACAGATACTGAGTACCTTACACACACTAGGGTAATAGACAAAGAAAAAAACTTTTGATGTAGTTGGATGTATCAAAGGAGGCGGAATCTGTATAGGCGTTACTATGAAGGAAAGCTGAAGCAGTCTGACCCCGACATAAGATACACAGATAATGAATGTACTCGTCCCTGTATTTAGGAAAGGAACAAGACAAGTAGCACTGAATGACAGACCAGTTTCATTGGCATACATACCGAAGAAGGTAATAGAGAAGGTTAAGACAGAGTGCATGAACATAAACGGTGATTTAATAAACGACAACCAGCATGGGTTGGAGTTCTATGACAAAGTAACATGTATAAGACAGAAGAGAGAAGAATACGTGGATTAAATTTTCAAGAGGGCAAGAAGGGCAAAAACACGAAGTGCAGGGAGGACTAACAGGAAGCAGAAAGTCGTTGTCCGGGAAGAGATGTCAGAATGGTGAAGAGTAAAAGACGAGGGTGCCGCAAGGATCGATATTAGACCCAGTACTGTTTCTGATTTATGTGAATGACATACAAGGTGGCATTAAGTCAGATGTATCACTGATGATGTAAAACTAATGAGACTAAAAACAGATAACGACAAGGACGGCTAGAAATGGATGTGAATAACCTGCAAGATGGTCAGACAAATAGTTGTTTGAATATAACCCTAGCAAATGCAAGATTATGAAGACTGGGGACTGAATAGGAAGACACGGAATGTAAACCTGGGGAAACAGACTGCAGACCTCTTTCAGAGAGAGACTTAGTGGTGAGCAGTGTGCCTAGCATTTCGCCAGAGGATAACAGCAACCGATTAACCTCTGCGGCCAATCATCATCTGGCAAATCTAAGAGTAGCTTTCATGAATCTCAACAAAGAGTTATTCTTTGGCTCTGACAACATATGTCAGACTTATTTTGGAATACGTACGCAGTACCAGCTTGGAACCCACACCTGAAAGAGCATATTAAGAAGCTGAAGAAAATGCAGAGGTATGTAACAAGTCTAGTTCCAGAGCTAAGGGACAAGAACTACGAGAATTGAACCTGATGATGCTAGAGGACAAGAACCAGGGAAGACATGACAGCATACAAAATGTTCAGAGAAATTGCTAGGATAAATAGCTACAAGCAATTCGAGAGGGAACGAATACTCCGGGATCAATTGGAGTTAAAGATATATGGATAACAGAAAGTACTTTTTCAGCCACATGAAGTGAAGTAACATCGACGAAGAAGTGGTGGAGGTAGGAAGCATATATAATTCTAAGAGAAGGTGCGACAGGGCCCACAAGGCTACAAGTTCAGAGGCGGGGACAGCAGCTAGAGCTCGGTCCCTGTAACCTCAAAATATAGGCGAACACAAACACGCACACACACACACACACACACACACACACACACACACACACACACACACAACACACACACACACACACACACACACACATACACACACACACACAGTGTAAAATCGGTGCAGAGGATGTTGTATAGCGGGGTCAGAGACAGCGGATTTGAGTGTGGAGCTCCGAGCTTGCTGGTTCAGGACTGGGAAAATCAACCGTCACTCTGCCCTTGCATACAAAGCCTTGCTGGCGACTTTATTGAAGCAAAGACAGGATATAGAGCAAGCCTTTATCTTGGTAACGTTTCTCTCTGTGTAGAGCTTTACCAAATCAATTGACACTACATGGAGCATAGCATTATTACATAAGACTGCTGTGTTCCTGACTTTTTGTCAGTACGATCCAGGTTGTCGTCTCTTTGCCTCCACTGACACCGATTCCCGTGACTACCAGCATTAAACCGGGCATTTTGCAGTTATAGTGCTGCAGTGTGTTTCTGAGAGGGGAGCAGCATTGCTGGGTGAGAGAGAGAAAGAGAGGAGAAATCAGAAACGGTGCTTTATATTTGGCAGAGGGGCTGTTACAGAAAAGAGTGCAATAGTAGGAGGGAAGAGAAGAGGGGGTAAAAAAATAGAGAAATAGTTTACTGGGGACGAGAGAGATAACAAGTACAGCGAAAAGTGTGTGTGTGTGTGTGTGAGAGAGAGAGAGAGAGAGAGAGTACCACACTTGGATCCACTTCGAGGACAGCGTGAAGCAAGCTTCTATACCACAAGACGGGCAGAAAGCAGCAACTTCACTCTGGTTGTACCATTCTCCAGAACATCACTTCATCTGAGATCATTTATCCCCAGGATGACTCGAGTATGGAACACGTTCATACAGCATTATGATGTCAACGAGATAAAGTCAGTTGATCAAATGAAAATGCTGACCCACAGATAGCTCCAACTTCATCCTGTTCCCTACTTGTATGTCTTTATAACAATAAAAATGCTTTCAAATGAGCTGATGTAGGTAACAGCTCTTAGCTTGTCAATAAAGTTAGGAATCCTTAACCTGTAAATAACTTGTCAATAAAACTAGGGATCCTTAACCTTGTCAAACCCTGTGTAAAAGAGAGAGAGGAGAGAGAGAGAGAGATGAGAGAGAGAGAGAGGACGAGGGGTTGATGTAATGGGTGAAACCTTTGTACTTTCTGCCTGAAAAGTGAGGGGTGAGAGAAGGAATTTAATACTATCCCCCACCCGGGTAAATACCTCTATCTCAACCCCCGCCCACTCAACGAAAGTTAATGGCAGGAAAGCTTCGGTATTTTTCCCTGTACAGAAAGTGAGTGGAAGGAAGACTTGAAAATTTATTCCCTGCAAAAAAAGAACAGAGAGGGGAGAGAGAGAGAGAAGAGAGAGAGAGGAGAGAGAAGAGGAGAGAGGGAGAGAGACGAGAGTGGAGAGGAGAGGAGAGAGAGAGAGAGAGAGAGAGATATATACTTGGTACTTTCCTTGGCAGAGGAAAGTGAATATCAGCGATAGCTTTGATACATTCCTACTCTAGAGACAGTAGGGGAGGACCTTGGTACTTTCCCCCGACAGAGAAAGTCAAGCTGGAGAGAGGTGCTTTGGTGGTGGCCCCCAAAAACCCCTTTTTTTTTTTTTTAAAAATTTTTTTATTCTTAAAACCCCCCAGAAGCCCAAAACCCGGCCGGGGTCCCTGACCCAAAACGACACAAATTAAATAGCTTGGAATTACATGGAAGAAAAAAACCAAAAACAAAACACCCAAAACAC
>NC_069419.1:44181462-44193117 GCF_026875155.1 Cherax quadricarinatus | reverse complement strand
AGGAGGAGGAGGAGGAGAGTTACCATAGCGACCATCTCTCTGACGGGAAGCAAAACTAATGAAACCAAGTTAATTCTGGCGTTATCCCCAGAAACACGTAACCAAACATACAAACGCAGCCACACACAAACAAACACACAAAAATCCGAGCGATTATGCACAACAAACTCATAGATCAAATATAAATTCACATCTACAATGACACAAAGCACAAACAAAAACACAATCACACAAACACACAGCTAAACAAACACAACAAAGTGGCGCCGTACCTCCGGTGTCACACACTTTAAATGCAAAGATCAATAACAACGATTTTCTAAACTAAACAAAACGAGAGAAAAACTAATTACTTTGGAACATGAGACTAGCAAGGCACCTCGGAGCCTGGCGCCTCAGAGTCTAGATCCTCAAAGTCTGGCACCTCGGAGCTTGGCATTTCAGAGCTTGGCACCTCAGAGATTGACACCTCAAAGCTTGGCACATCAGAGCTTGGCACCTCAGAGTCTGGCACCGTCAGGATTAGGCTTTAGCTCAGGAGATTTATTGATTGATCACAAAGTTCGCCGGCACCAACAAGAGAAGACAGGAGAACCAGGAAAGATGTGAAAAACGATGAGAAGAATAACGTATGAGGAAAGATGATAAGAGGATGTATGCACACAGGGGAAGCATCAGTAGAAAGGAAAGGAAGAAATATGTAAGAACGTATGAAAAGATACAGTACTGTGGAAGAGAGGTAGACAGATCTGCCAGCATCGTATCTTACATCTACTAACTTTGCCTAGCAGAGGGTAAATCACTGTCATTGAGGAATAAGCCAATACCAGATTCTTGTTTACACGTCCCGAGATGTGACTAACAATTTACACGTCCCGAGATGTGACTAACAATTTACACGTCCCGAGATGTGACTAACAATTTCAGGTCGGTGTTCAACTCCTCGAGAAAAGTATTGCTTTGACTGGGTAACCGACAGTTCGGTTTCATATAACCGACAGTTCGGTTTCATGAACGAAGCATAGGCTCGCTCTTACCTTGAGTATGCACCTCTTTCTTGGACTGCCTGTCCCACATCCTATCTCTCACTTCGGAACATGCATAGGACAGTACAAGGTGTCTCTTAATCCCTTTCTTGTATCTCGCTGAAACAAAGCCTTTAATACTGGAGAGATTTCATGGCCTTAATGTTATATACAAGTCAATTATTCTTAAGATATTCCAAATGGCTCAACTTCGTGGGCAGTCGGAAGACAGGTATTACACTACAAGACGGACAGCCACCCACAGTCACACTGTAGCCTTCTCAAGGATATCAATTAGTGATAACATATTCCTCGACTATTATGACCCACGAAATCGTAATAACATGATTTCAAACAAATCAGGGAACGGATGGGACTTGAATCCGTGGCAAGTGAGTCCAAGAACTCACGTTACTATGAGTTCTAGAACTCACTTGCCATGGGTAGAAGCCTCACCGTAATATATTCCTCGACTAATTCGCGTTTGCAATTGATTCTGACTAATGACTACTAACCAACTGAAAGCTCTGGCTCACAGCTAGCTCCAATATCACCCTTTTCTCGACGTGTATGTTGCAGTATCTTGTTTAACATGAGATATGTAACCTGCAATTTGCTGCAAAATATGAGATAACTAATGAAGGAGCCCTGAGCCTAATCTGTAAAACTTCTAAGTATGAAAACGAATTAAAAAAATACAGGAATAGCAGATGAGAAAACGTAAACATTGAGAGAGAACTATAGAAAGAAACACCTGAGGAAGACTGACCGAGAAGATGAGACTGATGGGGAAAATGCAGAAGAAAAAGGAACGAGAGATAATGAAGAATGAAAAGAAGAAGAGTAAGAGAACAGAGGAAGGAGAAATACACCCTGAGTAAGTCACAACAGATTCGCCTTAAATCACGGCAATTGACAGCTGGAGATGAGAGGAATCAAGGAGAGGGGAGAGGGAAGGGAAGAGAGGACAAGAGGGAGCTAAGAGGGAAGGAATCGATAGGAAAAGTGACAAAACATAACGTAGAAATCGAGGGAAATCTTGCTGTGTAGGCTGCCAGTATCCGAGGTAAATGTTGAAGGAGATTGATTTTTGATGGCCGGGATATGAGGAGGGAGAGGCCTAGTAACTGTCCCACGGTGGTAAATGGGATCCTAAACCGTGGGAGGTATATTGGATCCTACACCATGGGAGGTACGTGGGATCTAAACCATGGAAGGTACATGGGATCCTAAACCATGGGAGGTACATGAGATCCTAAACCATGGGAAGTACATGGAATCCTAGTATTATTATTATGTAAAGTGTTAAAGCCATGAGGTTAATCAGAACAAGGGTGGTGGAGGCTCGATCCTCTGTCTATTAAACACGAGACAGACTCACTAGTGTAAATAAGGCACTTAGCATCCTGCACCATGGGGATACAAATGCTTCTGTATTGTGGTGTATATAGGGTCCTTACACCATGAGGTGCAAAGGACAGCTATACCATAGTGCAAACAGAGAGTGTACAAGGAGTGCATGAAGGTGCACAGTGTGTACAGAAGTGTACAGGGATGTACAGAATGTTTACAAAGAATGTGTTAGTGAGTAACACCTTAATTGTCAAAAGAACGAGTAGAAAATTCAATTCAATATAGTGTGAGTGTGTACAATACCTTTGAGTGCGTGACTTAAGATAATGATCATGACTTGCTATGAGCATCCAGTGACATAAAGAATACGTCTTTGGTTACTGGCTAGGTTTAAGTGATTGTAATCATGAAAAGGGTACAACACTTTCCCTTAGAGTTAATATCTTAAAGCATTCTGGCACCACATCTCTGATAACCCTGTGAACTGCAACATTTTCACATCTCCTTCAGGGTGCAGTCACTGTGCTTCCCACCTCCACCCCTCCTTCAGAGTACAGACAATATTCTTTCTACGTCTCCTTCAGAATACAGGCACTGTACTTCCCACCTCCACACTCCTTCAGAGTACAGGCACTGTACTTCCCACCTCCACACTCCTTCAGAGTACAGGCACTGTACTTCCCACCTCCACACTCCTTCAGAGTACAGGCACTGTACTTCCCACCTCCACACTCCTTCAGAGTACAGGCACTGTACTTCCCACCTCCACCTCTCCTTCAGAGTACAGGCACTGTGCTTCCCACCTCTACCTCTCCTTCAGAGTACAGGCACTTTACTTCCCACCTCCACCTCTCCTTCAGAGTACAGGCACTGTACTTCCCACCTTCAGAACAAAAGTCCGACTAAGCACTATACTTGAATCTCCTCATAAACATCACATTCCTCACAATATAGCTCATATATTTTAAACATAGCAGTAACTTTATTTATACCTAAAATATCCTAAAGTTAGAACTTAATTAGAACCTGTGAGGGGAATTACTCTGGCAGAGCACAACACAGACACAGGATCGAGCCTCCACCAATACTTGCACTGAATTATCGACACATTTCTACAGCTTTATATGAAGTTAATATTAACCAGGAACTCCAAAGAGTGAAAAAAAAAATAGAAGATTAATGGAAGACGGGTAATTCTCTTATTCCGGCAGCAGTCTGTGAGAGACGTCAGAAGATGTGACTTTGGGGTCACACTGAAGTATGATAGAGACAACACAGGCGGCAGATTAACACCTGCACTATGGTATATACTAGTGGTGACAGAGATGGTCTGTTGATACAGTCAGAGAGAGCTTTCTGTTAGTGCCAGGGAGAGCCTTCTGCTAGTGCCAAGGAGAGCTTTCTGCTAGTGCCAGGGAGAGCTTTGTGCTACTGCCAGGGAGGGCTTTCCGCCAGTGTCAGGGTGAACTTTCTGCTAGTGCCAGGGAGAGCTTTCTGCTAGTGCCAGAGAGGGCTTTCTGCTAGTACCAGGGAGAGATTTCTGCTAGTTCCAGGGAGAGATTTCTGCTAGTTCCAGGGAGGGCTTTCTGCTAGTTCCAGGGAGGGCTTTCTGCTGGTATCACGCAAAGCTTTCTGTTAGTGGCAGGGAGGGTCAGCTATTAGTGCCAGCATATGGCAATACCCAACACTTGCGTGGGTATATGGCAACACTGTGTGGGCATCGACTTCCACCTAAGTGGGTAAGTGGTAATAATGAACATTAATCGAGGGCACAGAGGGAAAACAGAAGAACAGGAGAGGAACAAGAAGGGAAAAGAGGGGAATGGAACGCGGGTGAGGAAGTATAGGGAGAGGGGAAATATAATAATTAATGAAAAGAGTAGACAAGACGAGGGAAGAAGAAAATGAAGTACAAGTTAGGATGGATAAATGAGAGGATAAAAACACGTGATAATGACTTGAACAAGGTAGATGATTGCGTGGAACAAGGTAGATGAGTGTGTGGAACAAGGTAGATGATTGCGTGGAACAAGGTAGATGAGTGTGTGGAACAAGGTAGATGAGTGTGGAACAAGGTAGATGAGTGTATGAGTGTGTGTGTGTGTGTGTGTAGCAAGGTAGACGAGTGTGTGGAACAAGGTAGATGATTGTGTGGAACAAGGTAGATGATTGTGTGGTACAAGGTAGATGAGTGTGTGTGGAACAAGGCAGATGATTGTGTGTGTGTAACAAGGTAGATGATTGTGCGTGTGTGTGTGTGCGTAACAAGGTAGATAAGTGTGTGTGTGTAACAAGGTAGATACAGTATGTGTGTGTGTGTGTGTGTGTGTAACAAGGTAGATACAGTATGTGTGTGTGTGTGTGTGTGTAACAAGGTAGATACATTATGTGTGTGTGTGTGTGTGTGTAACAAGGTAGATACAGTATGTGTGTGTGTGGAACAAACTAGATGAGAGTGTGTGTAAGAGAGTACATAACTGTATAAGTTCCAGTTCAAAACGAACACTAAAACACTGTGAACATATATCAACAGCTCTAGACGTTGAACGAAGAATTTTTTTTAGTTAACCCAGTAAAGGTTTACGATACACTGAAGCGCTAACGCTGCTATCACTACTTATATTCTTGTAATTTATGCTCTAAATGTAAGACATTAATATTAAAACATAGGTCTTAATAATTCTTACGAATTGTTGGTAAAGTCGTGTGACCACGAGGATCTAAGCATCGTCTTCTTACAACACTGGAGCGTCAGGGAGAGCTTCGTGAGATGAGACGATGCTGAGCCAGCCGGCAGTGACCGGCACTGACGGTGTGATGAGACGATGCTGAGCCAGCCGGCAGTGACCGGCACTGACGGTGAGATGAGACGATGCTGAGCCAGCCGGCAGTGACTGGCACTGACGGTACTGCTGACAACATTCTCTTAAAGCAACGTCAGTTCTCAGGGAAGACCAGCCCAAGAGCTCCATCCAAGTGGTGCTCACTACTCATCCCCTGATACCCCTCATACCCTGATACTGCTCATCAAGGTACTCGCAGCTGACTAATATCTGGCTTCAGGTTACCGTCTTAGATGTTGCTGTATCAGTACTGAAACAGCAGCTCCTGGCGAAACGCTTGCTTCAGAAAATGTCATAACCGTTCGAATATACTTTCGATGTACAGGACAACACTCAGGACAACACTCAGGATAACACTCAGGACAACACTCAGGACAACACTCAGGACAACACTCAGGATAACACTCAGGACAACACTCAGGACAACACTCAGGACAACACTCAGGACAACACTCAGGACAACACTCAGGACAACACTCAGGACAACACTCAGGACAACACTCAGGATAACACTCAGGACAACACTCAGGATAACACTCAAGACAACACACAGGACAACACTCAAGACAACACTCAGGACAACACTCAGGACAACACTCAGGACAACACTCAAGACAACACTCAAGACAACACTCAGGACAACACTCAAGACAACACTCAGGACAACACTTAGGACAACACTCAGGACAACACTCAGGACAACACTCAGGACAACACTTAGGACAACACTCAGGACAACACTTAGGACAACACTCAGGACAACACTCAGGACAACACTCAGGACAACACACAGGACAACACTCAAGACAACACTCAAGACAACACTCAGGACAACACTCAAGACAACACTCAGGACAACACTTAGGACAACACTCAGGACAACACTCAGAACAACACTCAGGACAACACTCAGGACAACACTCAGGACAACACTCAGGATAACACTCAGGACAACACTCAGGACAACACTCAGGACAACACTCAGGACAACACTCAGGGCAACACTCAGGACAACACTCAGGACAACACTTAGGACAACACACAGGACAACACTCAGGACAACACTCAGGACAACACTCAGGATAACGCTCAGCACAACACTCAGGACAACACTCAGGACAACACTCAGGACAAAACTCAGGACAACACTCAGGACAACACACAGGACAAACACTCAGGACAACACTCAGGACAACACTCAGGACAACACTCAGGACAACACTCAGGACAACACTCAGGACAACACTCGGATAACACTCAGGACAACACTCAGGACAACACACAGGACAACACACAGGACAACTCTCAGGACAACACTCAGGACAACACTCAGACAACACTCAGGACAACACACAGGACAACACACAGGACAACTCTCAGGACAACACTCAGGACAACACACAGGACAACACACAGGACAACACTCAGGACAACACACAGGACAACACACAGGACAACACTCAGGACAACACTCAGGGCAACACTCAGGACAACACTCAGGACAACACTCAGGACAACACTTAAGACAACACACAGGACAACACTCAGGACAACACTCAGGACAACACTCAGGATAACACTCAGGACAACACTCAGGACAACACTCAGGACAACACTCAGGACAACATTCAGGATAACACTCAGGACAACACTCAGGACAACACTCAGGACAACACTCAGGACAACACTCAGGACAACACTCAAGACAACACTCAGGACAACACTCAGGACAACACTCAGGACAACACTCAGATAATACTCAGGATAACACTCAGGACAACACTCAGGACAACACTCAGGACAACACTCAGGACAACACTCAGGACAACACTCAGGACAATACTCAGGACAACACTCAGGACAACACTCAGGATAACACTCAGGACAACACTCAGGATAACACTCAGGGCAACACTCAGGACAACAC
The DNA here is from genome assembly GCF_026875155.1 of Cherax quadricarinatus. NCBI lineage: Eukaryota > Metazoa > Arthropoda > Malacostraca > Decapoda > Parastacidae > Cherax > Cherax quadricarinatus. The sequence goes on along the minus strand of NC_069419.1, from coordinate 44,185,969 downwards.
TCAGGACAACACTTAGGACAACACTCAGGACAACACTCAGGACAACACTTAGGACGACACTCAGGACAACAATTAGGACAACACTCAGGACAACACTCAGGACAACACTTAGGACGACACTCAGGACAACGCTTAGGACAACACTCAGGACAACACTCAGGACAACGCTTAGGACAACACTCAGTACATCACTCAGGACAACACTTAGCACAACACTCAGGACAACACTCAGGACAACACTCAGGACAACACTCAGGACAACATCTAGGACAACACTTAGGACAACACTCAGGACAACACTTAGGACAACACTTAGAACAATAGCCATGACAACACTTAAGAGGTGTGTTGTAAAATCTCAGAGCAACACCCAGATCAACACTCAGCAACACCCAGGACAACACTCAGCAACACCCAGGACAACACTCAGCAACACCCAGGACAACACTCAGCAACACCCAGGACAGCGCTCAGCAACACCCAGGACAACACTCAGCAACACCCAGGACAACACTCAGCAACACCCAGGACAACACTCAGCAACACCCAGGACAACACTCAGCAACACCCAGGACAACACTCAGCAACACCCAGGACAGCGCTCAGCAACACCCAGGACAACACTCAGAAACACAAAGGAGAACACTCAGCAACACCCAGGACAACACTCAGCAACACCCAGGACAACACTCAGCAACACCCAGGACAGCGCTCAGCAACACCCAGGACAACACTCAGAAACACCAAGGAGAACATTCAGCAACACCCAGGACAACACTCAGCAACACCCAGGACAACACTCAGCAACACCCAGGACAAACATCAGCAACACCCAGGACAATACTCAGCAACACCCAGGACAACACTCAGCAACACTCAGGACAACACTCAGCAACATCCAGGACAACACTCAGCAACACCCAGGACAACACTCAGAAACACCAAGGAGAACACTCAGCAACACCCAGGACAACACTCAGCAACACCCAGGACAACACTCAGCAACACCCAGGACAACACTCAGCAACACCCAGGACAACACTCAGCAACACCCAGGACAACACTCAGCAACACCCAGGACAATACTCAGCAACACCCAGGACAACACTCAGCAACACCCAGGACAATACTTAGCAACACCCAGGACAACACTCAGCAACACCCAGGACAATATCAGCAACACCCAGGACAACACTCAGCAACACCCAGGACAATACTCAGCAACACCCAGGACAACATCAGCAACACCCAGGACAATACTCAGCAACACCCAGGACAACACTCAGCAACACCCAGGACAATACTCAGCAACACCCAGGACAACACTCAGCAACACCCAGGACAACACTCAGCAACACCCAGGACAACACTCAGCAACACCCAGGACAGCGCTTAGCAACACCCAGGACAACACTCAGAAACACCAAGGAGAACACTCAGCAACACCCAAGACAACACTCAGCAACACCCAGGACAACACTCAGCAACACCCAGGACAACACTCAGCAACACCCAGGACAACACTCAGCAACACCCAGGACAACACTCAGAAACACCAAGGACAACACTCAGCAACACCCAGGACAACACTCAGCAACACCCAGGACAGCGCTCGGCAACACCCAGGACAACACTCAGCAACACCCAGGACAGCGCTCGGCAACACCCAGGACAACACTCAGCTACACCCAGGACAACACTCAGCAACACCCAGGACAACACTCAGCAACACCCAGGACAACACTCAGCAACACCCAGGACAACACTCAGCAACACCCAGGACAACACTCAGCAACACCCAGGACAACACTCAGCAACACCCAGGACAACACTCAGCAACACCCAGGACAACACTCAGCAACACCCAGGACAACACTCAGCAACACCCAGGACAACACTCAGCTACGCCCAGGACAACACTCAGCAACACCCAGGACAACACTCAGCAACACCCAGGACAGCGCTCAGCAACACCCAGGACAACACTTAGCTACACCCAGGACAACACTCAGCAACACCCAGGACAACACTCAGCAACACCCAGGACAACACTCAGCAACACCCAGGACAACACTCAGGACAACTGCCGCTCTGCCTTGTAAGTGTACGCGTTCAGACATAAACGCAGGATCAACTGAAGGGGTCGACACAGACAGTGATTTATCTGCTGCAAGGGGAGTGAGGGAGGGTGATGGAGTGTTGCTGGTGGTGGGGGAGTGAAGGAGGGTGATGGAGTGTTGCTGGTGGTGGGGGAGTGAAGGAGGGTGATGGAGTATTGCTTATGGTGAGATAATGGACAAGAGTGAAACGTGGTGACTGGGAGACCAGGGAAGGTGAGCTGGTGGAGGTGGGGATCAGAGATGGAGAAGGGATGCTGGAGATAGGACATGGGAAAAGATGATAGTGTTGGATAACTTTTATCTGACATAATTAGGTACGTAGATAACTGGAGTCTGTGCCACACAGACCGCAGCGCTTCATGACACAGGACATGACACTCCAGCAAGATTGGAGTTTTCTAGCACATTTCATCCTAGATGCGAACAGCAATAGTTAGGTAAAACACAAGTACTTATTTTAACTGCATGGGGGTACAGAAGCACCAAGGGTATAAGAAAACCTGACTATACGTTGCTCCCTGCCAGGGAAGTGAACTGAAGCCTTTGTTATTGTGAATCGATTACCTTTTAGCATCTCCGTACGTATTATCCAGGAGGACAAGACAGTTTCTGAACCCATTAAGTGATATGTAGATTGTGTCAATAATTTGTTTTGTCTGAAGCCAAACTGAGGTGAGTATCGTAAGGAATGTGGCAGTCGTTCACAGACAGCTGACAATGCAATCACATTCATTCACTGACAGGTGACAGCACAGTCACATTCGTTCATTAACAGGTAACAGCACAGTCACAGTTGTTCATTGACAGGCGGTAGCACAGTCGTAAGTCGTTCACTGACAGGTGTCAGTTCATTCACAGTCGTTCACTGACAGGTGTCAGTTCATTCACAGTCGTTCACTGACAGGTGACAGCACAGTCACAGTCATCGACTGACAGGTAACAACACAATAACAACTTTCATAAATACAGTTGAAGTTCTTTCCAGTTTTTTTTTCATGCTCTATTTTTTAGCAATTTGTCCATGAAGTAATGATGGGATTTAAGTATAAGTAGACAGTGTGGGAACACCGGGGTCATGTAGATGACACACACAGAAGCGGTCATCAGAAACGTTGTAAACACAACGTTTCACCAGCACAACAAACTTGATCAAAGTGTCAGAATAATGTCTGAACTTATTTTGTCTGTATCATCTACAAGGACGTAGAGACAATGTTTCGAAATAATTTCGCCTGTTTGCGAATTGTTAAGCATTTCAGATCTCTTTCGTTGTCCACTGCATGTGCCAGGATTCGATGAAATAACCTTCAAAGCGAGCTTGGTGCCCGTGGATATGGGGTAACATCACTTAGCTTCGGCTAAGCGCCAATACTTATCGCAGGTCTAGTCTCGTGGTAAAGTATTGTGGACTCTGATACAGAGTTAGCAGGTTCGGCTCCTGCTGTGGACGTAGAGACAATGTTTGTATATATATATATATATATATATAATATATATATATATATATATATATATATATACAGGACCCTAACTATGCCAGTGCCATCACTGAATGGGAGACTCTTGCTGCTCCAGCACCAAACCCTAGTGCAGCACTGGCTCACAAACAATCAACCTGGGATGGCCCCATCGCTGAAAAGGTGCTTCCCAACATGCTCAGGGCTGTAACATCAGAAAGGGAGACTGCTCGTTTTCAAGCTGTGAGCGCACATCACTCCGGGGACTTCCTCCAAACAGTTTCCATATCGGCAATGGGAACACGCCTCGACCCTAAGACCCTCCTATATCCATCACAGTGTCGGGAGACAGGGTGGAGCTGCTGACCACAAGGAGGAGTACAAGATCGGCAAGTACAGGGCATAAGCCAACAGTAGCAAATTGTCCCAGTGGGATCAGAGTCCTTGGGACCATGGGGAAAACATTCCACACGTTTCCTTAAATAACTGGGTTTCAGACTCATCGACACCACCAGGGACCCAAGATCAGCCACTTTCATGTTCGAGCGCCTAAGCGTGGCCATCCAAAGGGTAAATGCTTGCTGCATACCGGGCTCGCGTCCGGCTTCGGAGGAGCTGTAGGAAATTCATACCCTTTGATATATTGTACCAATGTATTCATGCTTGTGTTTCTTATTTTATTTTATTAACACACTGGCCGATTCCCACCAAGGCAGGGTGGCCCGAGAAAGAAAAACTTTCACCATCATTCACTCCATCACTGTCTTGCCAGAAGGGTGTTTTACACTACAGTTTTTAAACTGCAACATTAACACCCCAGGGAAGTACTACCGTCCTGCCAGATGACTGTGCAACAGTAACCTGTAACTGTTTTACATGATGGTAGGATTGCTGGTGTTTTTTTCTGTCTCATAAACACGCTAGATAACA
>NC_069419.1:44161462-44178962 GCF_026875155.1 Cherax quadricarinatus | reverse complement strand
GATTTTGTGTTAATGAGAGGGACAGAGAAAAAAACAGAGAACGGGAAAAGAAAAGGTAGGGGAGAGGGAGGCAATGAACAAAAAAAGGGATGGAGGGGGGGAAGGGTACAAAAAGAGGGGAAGAGAGGGGGGAGGAAAAGAGAAAGAGAAAGAGAAAGAGGGGAGAGAAAAAGGAGAGAGAGAGAAAAGGAGAGAGGGGAAAGAGGAGAGAAGAGTAGAGAGAGAGGGGGAAGATGAGAGAGAGGGGATGAACTAGAAAGAAAGAAACAAAGTGGAAAAAGTAATGAGAATAAGCCCCAACAAAAAGGGAGAAACGAGATGGAGAGAGAAAATAGCGAGAGGGAAAAATGAAACCCGGGCAGTAATGTTTAAATTTGGGAAAAAAGTAGTCGAGCAAAAGGCAATTAGATGAAAAAGTTAATGAAGGGGGAAAAACAAGGAGTTGATAATAGGAGTGGGGAAGGGGTTTAGACAGGAGGGGGTAGAAAAGGAAAGGGAGATAGTTGATGGGGAAAGTTTTTCCCCCCACATACACATATACTAAAAAACTGAAGGTTTGGTACAGCAACGCTGAGGAAAATAACGATAAGGGGGAAAGAAGTGGCACGAGGGGAATACAGAAGCATAAACGGACATCATAGCTCTCACCGAAACCAAGTTTCCAGGAATGATAACGGGGTTGTCATCTTTAAAAAGGCATTCAGATCTTGGGGAAAGGGACAGGGGGGAACAGAGGAGGAAAGGGGGAGTGCCCACTGTTTTTTTAAAAAAAACAAGGGGGTTTTTGACGAGCGGAGAGAGGGGGCAAAGGGAAGCAAGTGCCTACATATAGGAAAAACTTCAGTTGGAGGGCCCCAAAAGGGGTTAATTGCAGTGATGTAAAACCCCCACCACAGAAAAGCAAAGGCCAAGGCAAGAGTATGATGGTTTTAACAGTTTGGGAGGGTTGTTACTCTGGTGAAGTACCCGGAAGGGCTCATGCGAGAAGGGCAAGTTGTTTTAGGTTGACTTCAACAAAAAGAAATTGGGCCGGGGAAAACCCCGGGAAAGCCACATTGGGGCCCAGAAACGTAGAGGGCGGGAGGATAGAAGGACGTACCTGGAAAATTTCATGTACCAAAAAGTAAGGGGCACTCCCAGAGAGGGGAGGAAGAAACAAACCCCAGCAAGCCGGGTTTTAGTATTCACCTTTGGTGGTGAGTTTATTGGGGGACATCCTTTTTGAAAGCCCGTGGGGGCCAGTGACCACGGGGTTTTGGGGCTTCGAATACATAGTAGAGTTACAAGGGGGAAAAGGAAAGGGGAAGGGAAGGGCAGGAGAATGAAGTCAAATTTACAAGGGGGGGGACTACAAACCCATGAAGATTTTCCTGCGCGGGGTTTCATTGGGACAGAGAAATGGCAGGGAAGTCGTAAATTTGGGGAAAATTTGGAATTGTGAAAAACAATATGCGGGGAAAGATGAGGAGAGGTTTGTACTAAAGTGTAACAGAAATAACGAAAAGGTCAAGAGGGCCCCCTTTGGGTTCCTCGAGGTGTAGAGGGGCCCAAAACAAAGTGTGTTTCACAATGGAAGAAGTAAGAAGGAAAAATGCCCCAGGGAGAAAAAGGGGAGAAGTCATAGGGGGCCGGGGAAACAATATTTTTTTACAAGGTAAAAAGGGAAGCCCAACAAAAGCAGCGAAAGCCAAATTTGACCCAAAAAAACTGTTGTACTGCCAAAAAGGGGGAAAAACCCAAACAATCAAGGACCAGGAAATTTCGGGCCCTGAAGAAGGAAGGAGAGATCAAAAAGAAAAGACCGGAAGTTTTTTGAGGACCCTAACATGATTTTCCCAAAGTGTTCACAGAGGAGAGGGAGGAAACACATTAAGTTTTGGAAAAACTTTAATCCCAACCGAGGAAAAAAGGTAAAGGGGCCCGGGGCCCAGTAGGTCGTTAAATCCCTCCCAAATCACAACTAGGGTGAGTACACCACAAATTTTTCACCACACACACCAAAAACTTAAATACACACACACTCCCACATACACACCACACATCAAAACACACACACACAAAACACACAAACCAACACACACACACCCAACACACACACACACACACACACACACACCACACACACCCACACCCCACTCAAAAAAACCGAACACAAACAAAAAACGTCAGGGGTTTAATCCTAGTGAATTTGGGGGGACCCCCCTTTATTTGCTGCTGCTGTTGCTGCTGTTGATGGGAAAGGCTCCCGGGTGTTGGTGCGGGTTGTTTGGTACTGGTGTGCTTGCTGCCCCTTTGCTGCTGATAATGTTTCTGCCGGTGGTAGTGGTGGTGCTGGTGCTGCTGTTGTTGCTGGTGGGTGTGGTGTTTGGCGGGCGCTGCTGCTGTTTCTGAGGCTGCAGTGCTGGTGTGCTGCTTGTGATGATGCTGGTGGGGTAGTGGTGATGGTGCATTTGCTGCTGCTCCTTTTTTGTTTCTTGTGCTCCCAGCTGCGGGTTTGTTTGCTGCTGCTGTGCTGATGATGATGTTTATGATGATGTTTGTGGTGGTAGGGGGCGGGGGTTTGCGGGTGGTGTGGGGGTACTGGTGGTGCTGGGGGTGCTGGGTGGTGCTGGGGTGGGGGGTGTTTGGTGGTGGGGGTGGTGTGGTGTTTGTGGGGGTGCTGGTGGTGCTGGTGGTTCTTGGGGTTTAACTGGTAGTGCTGGTGGTTGTTGGTGGGGGGTGGTTTTTTGGTGGGCGGGTGTTGCTGGTGGTGCGGGTTTGCTGCGGGTTGTGGTGGGGGCTGTTGCTGTTGTTTGGTTTGGTGGTGCTGCTGCTCCCTTCTGGGGCTGATGAGGGGTTGGTTGTGATGGAGTGGGGGTTTGATGGTGCTGGGTGTGCTGGGGGTTTGGTGTGTGGTGGTTGTGCTCCCTTCTGATGCTGATGGGGGTGCGGGGTGGGGGGGGTTTGTGGCTGTTTCCCCTTTGGTGCTGTGATGTGGTGGGGGTTTGTGGTTTTTGTGGTGGTACTGGTGCGTTTTCTGGTGTTTGTTGATGCGGGTTGGTGGTGATAGTGGTGTGGTGCGGGCTTCTGGTGCTGATGATGCTGGGGGGGTGGCTGGTGCTGCTGGTGCCTAAAATTTTCTCAGACCTTTAAATTTCCCCAAAAAAGGGCCCTTTTGCGGGTCAGAATGACATAAAATTTTTTTTTTCCCCCGGTTTACAGCGGGCACACTCCACCAAATTTTAAAAACCTCAAAAACCTCTCACCTTAAAAAAAACATCCATACTTATTACTGCCCCTACTACTTTACTTTAGAACATTTAAAATTGATAAAAACCCCCCCCTCAAAGTCTCCTTCCCAACCTCAACGAACCCCCAATTTGCCCATAAAAAAGGGCCCACAGATCACTCTTTGATGTTCCTCGTGTCCATTCACACTATCCCAAAAACCTCAAGGCAAAAAAATTTTAAAACCTGTGCCCCCAATCAAATTTTTTTTTTAAAATTACATTACCTTAACAAAATACTCCATTTAAAATGCTCAGCAACACCAATTAAACCCCCATAGGGCCCTTCTTGAAATCTCATTTGTCCCAAAATTATTATCTTTTTACAATATTGTTTTTCCCACTGAATATACATTGCTTAGTTAATTTTAAATTTTAATTTTAACCCTGCCCATAATGTCTGCTAAAAGGGGGCCCTTTGGGCCCATTTTCCCAACTGTAATAATGTAATTCCTTTGTACTTCCCCTGTTTCTTTGTTCAAATTAATAAAATAATAATAATAAAAATAAGTTTAAAACGAACCTTCTAAATTATAAAAGGACATTAAGCAAAGTGGTGTGTGTAAAACCCGGAAGGAGCACTGAAGCCCTGGAACCGGGAAATTGTTTAAAACCCTTTCAGTTCGGAGTAGAAATTTGTTTTTTCCCGAAATTTGGAAGGTACTTACCCTCTAAAACCCTTTGGATTTCCCCTGGCACGACATGTCTGAAAATTGGGAATGGCAAAAAACCCTTTTGGGAAAACCTAAATTAGCAGGGGAAATTCTTTTGAAAACCTGGAGGAACGGTAGTGGGGACTTATTATTATTGGGGGAAATTTGGACCACAAGTTTGATTCGAAAGAGGAAGGGTAACTACAGTGCCTTTGATCCAAACTCATTTATCAACAATGAAAGTCTGAAATAAAATTTCGTTATCTTTATTGCAACTTCCCTCTGGGAGTGAAACTTGTTACGATGACCCCATCGTACCCCCATCGGTTTAAGTCACTTGTTACTGTTTCTATATTTTTTTGTTAAATTGTTTTAAACCTCCCCAACAAACCCAGGAAAAAAAGGCGTTTTGGGAAAGGGGAGCACAAAAACACAGCTTTTTTTACTGAATTATATTTCCCTCACCAAGGTTTCGATTTTTAAGTATATACAAGTATTTTTACACTAAATCAGATGAAAATTTTTTGGGGTTTCAAAAACGGTAAATCAAGAAGGGAAAGACACAGTGGAGACATAATGGACAAACCCTGGTTTAACCCGCAGCGGGTGAAATGACGAGGGTTTAGAATGTGAGTGGTTTTCCACCCTCCCCCTTCACCCGTTGCCCGATTCACAATATGATTTTTGAACCTAGGAATGATCTGACGATGGAGCCCCCTTTGTCCCACCCTTAGTTACTATCAAAAAGCCTTTTTTCCCTTTTCACAATTCCTCCCTTTCCCATCAAAAGGGCCCTTTTTCCCCTATTAAAAAAGCCTCCTTCCCTTTCAAAATGCCCCCTTCCCATCAAAATGCCTCCTTTACCATCCAAAAAAGCCTCCTTCAATATCAAAATGGCCCTTCCCCCCCCCCCTATCAAAAAACCCCTTTCCTTTCAAAAAGCCCCCTTTTACCCATCAAAATGCCTTTATTCACTATCAAAAATGCCCCCTTTCCCCCATCAAAAGCCCTCCTTCACTATCAAAAAGCCTCCCTTTACTATCAAAAAAGCCTTTCCCTTTCCCATCAAAATTGCCTCCTTTTCCCATCAAAATGCCCCCTTCACTATCCAAAAAAGCCCTTTTTCCCCTATCAAAATTTCTTCTTCACTATCAAAAAGCCCTTTTCCCCATCAAAAAGCCTCCTTCCTATCAAAATTTCCTTCTTCACTATCAAAATGCTTCTTCACTAGCAAAAAGCTTTTCATTCCAAAATTTCCTTTTTCACTAACCAAAAAAGCCTTCTTTACTATCAAAATGACTTCTTCACTATCAAAAATGCCTTCTTCATTTAAAAAAATGCCTTTTCATATTTAAAATGCTTCTTCACTAGCAAAAAGTTCCCCTTTATTACCCAAAAAGCCTTCTTTTACTAACAAAAAAGCCTTCTTCCTTCAAAATGACTTCTTTTCCCATCAAAATGCCTTTTAATAACAAAAAGCCTTCTTCACTACAAAATGAAATTCTTCACTATCAAAATTTCCTCTTTTTTCCCATCAAAATGCTCCCCTTCACTTTTCAAAAAGCTTCCTTTTCCCATCAAAAAAGCCATCTTCCCTATCAAAATGCCCCCTTCCCTATAAAAGGGCCCTTCCCTTTACTTTCAAAATGTCTTTCCCTATCAAAATTTCCCCCTTCACTATCAAAATGCCTTTTCACTATCAAAATGTTTTTTTCACTATCAAAATGCCCTTTTTCACTTCAAAAATGCCTTCTTCACTATCAAAATGCCCCCTTTCCCTATCAAAAAGCCTCCCTTCCTATAAAATGCCCTTTCCTATCCAAAAAATTTTTTTTCCTTCTTCACTTTCCCAAAAAGCCTTCTTCACTATCAAAAATTTCCCTTTACCCTCAAAATGCCCTTTTTCACTATTTAAAAAGCCTTTTTCACTATCAAATGCCTCTTTTCCCCATCAAAAAGCCCCTTCACTATCAAAAAAACCTCTTTCCCTTCAAATGCCCCTTTTTTCCCCAAACAAAAAGCCTTCTTCACTATCAAAATGCCTTCTTTTACTATTCCAAAAAAAGCCTTTCTTCCTATCAAAATGCCTTTTCACTATTTAAAAACCTCTTTCCCCATCAAAATTTCCTCTTTCCCTTTCAGAATGCCCCTTTCCCTATCAAAATGCCTTCTTTACTATTAAAATGCCTTTTCCCTAACAAAAGGGATTTTTCACTATCAAAATGCCCTTTTTTCCTATCAAAATGCCTTCTTTCCAAAACCCAAAAAGCCTTCTTTACTATCAAAATTTCCTTTTTTACTATCAAAAGGGCCCTTTTTCACTTTTAAAATGCCTTCCCTTTCCCATCAAAATGCCTTCTTCACTATCAAAATGCCTCTTTCCCCATCAAAATGCCCCCTTTCCCATCGGGGAAAGCCCCTTTTACTTCAAAATACCTCTTTCCCCATCAAAATGCCTCTTTCCCAAAAAAATTTCCTTCTTCACTTCAAAATTTCCTTCTTCCTATCAAAAAAGCCTTCTTTTCCTATCAAAATGCCTTCCACTATAAAATGCCTCTTTCCCTATCCAAAAAAAGCCTTTTCCCTATCAAATTTCCTCTTTCCCCATCAAAATGGGCCCTTTTTCAAATATCAAAATGCCCCTTTTTCCCTAAACAAAATGATTCTTTTACTATTAAAAAGCCTTCTTTTATTCAAAATGCCTTTTTTCCAATCAAAAAGCCTTTTTCATATTCAAATTGGCCCTTTTATTATATCAAAATGCCTTTTCACTAAAAAAGGGTTCTTCACTATAAAAAAGCCTTCCTTTTTTAGCAAAAAGCTTCCTTTATTACCAAAAAGCCTTCTTCACTAACAAAATGGGCCCTTCCCTTTACTATCAAAATGACTTCTTCACACCCCCCCCCCCCTTTTTCAAATAACAAAAAGCCTTCTTTTACTATCAAAATGGGCTTCTTTACTATCAAAAAGCCTCTTTTCCCCTATCAAAATGCCCCCCCTTTACTATCAAAATGCTTTCCCTTTTCTATTTAAAATGCCTCTTTCCCCATCAAAAAGGGCCCCCTTTCCCCCTCAAAATGCCTTCTTCCCTTTTCAAAATGCCCCTTTCCCTATCAAAATTTCCCCCTTCACTATCAAAATGCCTTCTTTTACTATCCAAAAAGTTTTCTTTACTACAAAAGCCTTCTTTTACTATCAAAATGCCTTTTTCACTATCAAAATGCCCCTTTTCCCCATCAAATGCCTCCTTCAACTATCAAAAATGCCCCTTTTCCCTATTTAAAAAAACCTTCCTATCCCAAAAAGCCTTCTTCCTATCAAAAAAGCCCCCTTCCCCTCAAAATGGGCCCTTTTTCACTATCAAAAAGCCTTCTTTCACTATCAAATGCCTCTTTCCCCACCCAAAACCCCCTTCACTATCAAAATCCTCTTTCCCTATCAAAAAAGCCTCTTTCCCAATCAAAAAAGCCCTTTTTCACTATCCCAAAAAAGCCTTTTTTTCACTATCAAAAAGCCCTTTTTCATATCAAAATGCCTTTTCACTTTTTAAAAAAACCCCCTTCCCCATCAAAAATTTTCTTTTTCCCCCTCAGAAAGGGCCCCTTTCCCTATCAAAAAAGCCCTTTTTTCCTATCAAAATGCCCTTTTTCCCCATCAAAAAAGCATTTTCACTATCAAAAAAGGGCCCTTTTTCCTATCAAAATGCCCTTTTTCCCCCAAACAAAATGCCTTTTTCCCTATAAAATTCCTTCTTTTCTATAAAAATGCCCTTTTTTCACTATCCCAAAAAGCCTTCTTCCCCTATCAAAATGCCTTCTTCACCCATCAAATGCCCCTTTCCCTATCAAAAAAGCCCCCTTCACTTCAAAAAATGCTTCCTTTTACTAAACAAAAAGGGCCCCCTTTTGCTATCAAAAAGCCTCTTTCCCCATCAAAATGCCCTTTTCCTATAAAAAAGCCTCCTTTCCCCTATCCCCCAAAGCCTTTTCCCCACAAAATGCCTTTTTCCCTTTTCAAAATGCCTTCTTCCTATCAAAAAGCCCTTTTTCATATCAAAAAGCCTTTTTCACTTTCAAAATGCCTCTTTTCCCCATCAAAAAGCCCTTTTTCACTATTAAAATGCCCCTTTTCCCCATCAAAAAGCCTTTTTCACTATCCCAAAAAGCCTTCTTCCTATCAAAATTTCCTTTTCACTTTTCAAAAATGCCCTTTTTCACTATCCCAAAAAATGCCTCTTTCCTATTCCCAAAAAGGGCCCTTTTTCATATCAAAAATACCTTCATTTACTATCAAAATTTTTTTCTTCCCTATCAAAAAAACCCCCCTTCACTATTAAAAAAGCCTCTTTCCTATCAAAATGCCTCTTTTCCCCATCAAATTCCTTTTTTCACTATCAAAAAAGCCTTACCCCTATCCCAAAATTTCCTTCTTCACTATCAAAATGCCCCCTTCACTATCAAAATTTCCTTCTTTTACTATCAAAATGTTTTTTTTCGCTATCAAAAAATTTCCTCTTTCCCCATCAAAATGGGTTCTTCACTATCAAAAAAGCCCTTTTTCATATCAAAAAGCCTTTTCACTATAAAATGCCCTTTTAAATATTAAAAAGCCTCTTTCCTTATCCAAAAAGCCCCTTTCCCCTATCAAAATTTCCTCCCTTCACTACCCCAAAAACCTCTTTCACTATCAAAAAGCCCTTTTTCACTAAACAATATGCCCTTTCCCCATCAGAATTTCCTCTTTCCCCATAAAAATCCTTCTTCACTATCAAAATGCCTTCTTCACTTCCAAAAAAGCCCTTCTATTCTATCAAAAAAGCCCCTTTTTCCCCATCAAAATGCCTTCTTCACCCATCAAAATGCCTTCTTCACTATCCAAAAAGTCTTCTTCCAAACAAAATGCCCTTTTTCACTATCCCAAAATTTCCTTCTTTACTATCAAAATGCCCTTTTTCACTATCAAAATGCCTTTTCATATCAAAAAAGCCTTCTTCACTATCCCAAAAAAAACCTCTTTCCCCATCAAAAAGCCTTCCCTTTACTATCCAAAAAAAAGCTTCTTTCACTATCAAAAAAGCTCCCTTTTCCCATCAAAAAAGCCTCTTTCCCTAAACAAAAAAGCCTCTTTCCCTAAACAAAAAAGCCCCCTTCACTATAAAAAAGCCTCCCCTCCCTATCAAATCTCTTTCCTATCAAAATGCCTTTTTTTACTATCAAAATGCCTTCTTCATAATCAAAAAGCCTTTTTTCACTATAAAATGCCTCCCTTTTCCCCAAAACAAAATTCCTTCTTCACTATCAAAATGCCTTTTTCCCTATTTAAAATGCCCCCCTTCACTTTCAAAAAGCCTTCGTTTACTATCAAAATGCCTCTTTCACATCAAAAGCCCTTTTTCACTTTCAAAATGCCTTTTTTCATAACAAAATGCTTCTTCACTATAAAAAACCCTTTATCACTATCAAAAAGCCCCTTTTTCCCTTCAAATTTCCTCCTTCACTAACAAAAATGCCTCTTTCACTATTTAAAAATGCCCCTTCCATATCAAAATGCCTCCTTCACTATCAAAATTTTCCTCTTTCCAAATATCAAAAATAATTCCTTCACTATCAAATGCCTTTTTTACTATCCCAAAATTTCCCCCCTTACATCAAAAAGCCTTTTCACTATCCCAAAAAGCTTCCTTTCCCCATCAAAAAGCCCTTTTTCCCCTATCAAAATGCCTTCTTCACTATCAAAATGCCCCCCTTCCCCCATCAAAATGCCTCCCTTTTCCCTTTTAAAAAGCCCCTTCTTCCCCTTCAAAAAAGCCTCTTTCCCCATCAAAAAGCCCCCTTCACTTCAGAAATATCTCCTTCTCTATCAAAATTTCCTTTCCTTTATTATCAAAAATTCCATGCTGAAGGGCAAAAGGTGGCAGGAAAACAGTGAAAAAATGTCTGAAAAGGGTAAGCAGCAAGATGATACGAAGTTTTATCATAGGTTAGGGGATAAAAAAATTATTAAATACTTTTATTAAAAACTTTAAAATTTAAAACCTTATTAATTTGGGTTTTTTTTAAAAAGTTGCGTTTTTTTAAAGCGTGTCGGGCCCGGGGAAGTTATGCTGCAAAAAGGGGCGTCTGTTTACCTGGGAAATATGATTTTTTAAAAGCTTCCAGAATCGGGTAGTCCACTGTGACAAAATTCAAAATGGGGATCTTAAGGGAAGGGAGTGTTTTTAAAGTCCTTAAACGAGGATAAAAACCTTTCCCGCCTCAGTACCCACCCAAAAAGAACAATTTCAATTTAAATATCTTTCCCCCATCTGTTAAAAACCCACCCAAAATTTCCCCCCAGAAAAATATTTTTATATTTTTAGTGTCTCATCTGAAGATTTTGGAAAAATTTAGGATGTCTTCGATTAAAGTGATGGTTAAACCCAAATTTTGGTGGGAAAGGGTGCACTGTCTGAAAAAATGGGACGAAAATGGGCTGTCTGAAAAAAGGGGGCTGTCTGAAAATGGAACGTTGAAAATGGGGCTGTCTGAAAACTGAGATGAAAAATGGGACTGTCTGAAAACTGGGACTGTCTGAAAAAATGAGGGCTGTCTGAAAACTGGGACTGTCTAGAAAAAAAAAAAAGCAATGTTTGGATCAACTGTATTTTTAAACGAATTTTTCAAGCGAGTTGTTGTCCGCTTTATGAAATTTTTTTAAGGTTTAAATTTTAGGAAAAGACTTTCTGTTTGGGCCGGGGGTGCCAAAAGTTGTCACAAAACAACCACCCCAAAAAACTGTTATAAAAATATCGGTTTATCGCTGAAAGTAAAACCCCAAAAATCTCTCCTGACAATTAAAAAAAAAATCTTATTTTTCTTTTCTTGATAAATAATCTCAAGTGAAACAAACAGAAGTGTTACTGCTGGCCTCAATACACTTATCAGAATACTTTTAAGTGTATTCTTTTCTTTGTCATCAAGATTTTGTAAAGTGCCAACATAATAAAAATAATAAATAAAAACAACAACAATAGCAATACTACCTACTACTACTACTACTACTACTACTATAATAATATAATAATAATAATAATAATAATAATAATAATAAAAAAAAATCTCTTCTTCAAAATTCCCATTGACACGTGAGAGAATTTTCTTTTTTCGGTAACTATAGCCCATTTGGGCACACGATCTCATAAAAAGGTTCGCCATTCTAGGTCTTAGGAAAAAATACACGAACAGATACTGAGTACCTTACACACACTAGGGTAATAGACAAAGAAAAAAACTTTTGATGTAGTTGGATGTATCAAAGGAGGCGGAATCTGTATAGGCGTTACTATGAAGGAAAGCTGAAGCAGTCTGACCCCCGACCTAAGATACACAGATAATGAATGTACTCGTCCCTGTATTTAGGAAAGGAACAAGACAAGTAGCACTGAATGACAGACCAGTTTCATTGGCATACATACCGAAGAAGGTAATAGAGAAGGTTAAGACAGAGTGCATGAACATAAACGGTGATTTAATAAACGACAACCAGCATGGGTTGGAGTTCTATGACAAAGTAACATGTATAAGACAGAAGAGAGAAGAATACGTGGATTAAATTTTTCAAGAGGGCAAGAAGGGGCAAAAACACGAAGTGCAGGGAGGACTAACAGGAAGCAGAAAGTCGTTGTCCGGGAAGAGATGTCAGAATGGTGAAGAGTAAAAGACGAGGGTGCCGCAAGGATCGATATTAGACCCAGTACTGTTTCTGATTTATGTGAATGACATACAAGGTGGCATTAAGTCAGATGTATCACTGATGATGTAAAACTAATGAGACTAAAAACAGATAACGACAAGGACGGCTAGAAATGGATGTGAATAACCTGCAAGATGGTCAGACAAATAGTTGTTTGAATATAACCCTAGCAAATGCAAGATTATGAAGACTGGGGACTGAATAGGAAGACACGGAATGTAAACCTGGGGAAACAGACTGCAGACCTCTCTCAGAGAGAGACTTAGTGGTGAGCAGTGTGCCTAGCATTTCGCCAGAGGATAACAGCAACCGATTAACCTCTGCGGCCAATCATCATCTGGCAAATCTAAGAGTAGCTTTCATGAATCTCAACAAAGAGTTATTCTTTGGCTCTGACAACATATGTCAGACTTATTTTGGAATACGTACGCAGTACCAGCTTGGAACCCACACCTGA
This sequence comes from Cherax quadricarinatus, assembly GCF_026875155.1. Lineage (NCBI taxonomy): Eukaryota > Metazoa > Arthropoda > Malacostraca > Decapoda > Parastacidae > Cherax > Cherax quadricarinatus. Next base: position 44,166,855 of record NC_069419.1, on the reverse strand, counting down.
AAGAGCATATTAAGAAGCTGAAGAAAATGCAGAGGTATGTAACAAGTTTAGTTCCAGAGCTAAGGGACAAGAACTACGAGAAGAGGCTACGAGAATTGAACCTGATGATGCTAGAGGACAAGAACCAGGGAAGACATGACAGCATACAAAATGTTCAGAGAAATTGCTAGGATAAATAGCTACAAGCAATTCGAGAGGGAACGAATACTCCGGGGATCAATTGGAGTTAAAGATATATGGATAACAGAAAGTACTTTTTCAGCCACATGAAGTGAAGTAACATCGACGAAGAAGTGGTGGAGGTAGGAAGCATATATAATTCTAAGAGAAGGTGCGACAGGGCCCACAAGGCTACAAGTTCAGAGGCGGGGACAGCAGCTAGAGCTCGGTCCCTGTAACCTCAAAATATAGGCGAACACAAACACGCACACCACACACACCACACACACACACACACACACACACACACACACACACACACACACACACACACACACACACACACACACACACACACACACACATACACACACACACACAGTGTAAAATCGGTGCAGAGGATGTTGTATAGCGGGGTCAGAGACAGCGGATTTGAGTGTGGAGCTCCGAGCTTGCTGGTTCAGGACTGGGAAAATCAACCGTCACTCTGCCCTTGCATACAAAGCCTTGCTGGCGACTTTATTGAAGCAAAGACAGGATATAGAGCAAGCCTTTATCTTGGTAACGTTTCTCTCTGTGTAGAGCTTTACCAAATCAATTGACACTACATGGAGCATAGCATTATTACATAAGACTGCTGTGTTCCTGACTTTTTGTCAGTACGATCCAGGTTGTCGTCTCTTTGCCTCCACTGACACCGATTCCCGTGACTACCAGCATTAAACCGGGCATTTTGCAGTTATAGTGCTGCAGTGTGTTTCTGAGAGGGGAGCAGCATGCTGGGTGAGAGAGAGAAAGAGAGGAGAAATCAGAAACGGTGCTTTATATTTGGCAGAGGGGCTGTTACAGAAAAGAGTGCAATAGTAGAGAGGGAAGAGAAGAGGGGGTAAAAAAATAGAGAAATAGTTACTGGGGACGAGAGAGATAACAAGTACAGCGAAAAGTGTGTGTGTGTGTGTGTGTGAGAGAGAGAGAGAGAGAGAGTACCACACTTGGATCCACTTCGAGGACAGCGTGAAGCAAGCTTCTATACCACAAGACGGGCAGAAAGCAGCAACTTCACTCTGGTTGTACCATTCTCCAGAACATCACTTCATCTGAGATCATTTATCCCCAGGATGACTCGAGTATGGAACACGTTCATACAGCATTATGATGTCAACGAGATAAAGTCAGTTGATCAAATGAAAATGCTGACCCACAGATAGCTCCAACTTCATCCTGTTCCCTACTTGTATGTCTTATAACAATAAAAATGCTTTCAAATGAGCTGATGTAGGTAACAGCTCTTAGCTTGTCAATAAAGTTAGGAATCCTTAACCTGTAAATAACTTGTCAATAAAACTAGGGATCCTTAACCTTGTCAAACCCTGTGTAAAAGAGAGAGAGAGAGAGAGAGAGAGAGAGAGAGAGAGAGAGAGACGAGGGGTTGATGTAATGGGTGAAACCTTTGTACTTTCTGCCTGAAAAGTGAGGGGTGAGAGAAGGAATTAATACTATCCCCACCCGGGTAAATACCTCTATCTCAACCCCCGCCCACTCAACGAAAGTTAATGGCAGGGAAAGCTTCGGTATTTTTCCCTGTACAGAAAGTGAGTGGAAGGAAGACTTGACATTTATTCCCTGCAAAAAAAGAACAGAGAGGGGAGAGAGAGAGAGAGAGAGAGAGAGAGAGAGAGAGAGAGAGAGAGAGAGAGGAGAGAGAGAGAGAGAGAGAGAGAGAGAGAGATATATACTTGGTACTTTCCTTGGCAGAGAAAGTGAATATCAGCGATAGCTTTGATACATTCCTCTCTAGAGAAAGTAGGGGAGGACCTTGGTACTTTCCCCGTCAGAGAAAGTCAAGCTGGAGAGAGGTGCTTTGGTGGTGGGCGACCCACAACACCACCACGCCGGCCACTCCCAGATTTACGACAACACGCCAGCATTCATTTACATTTAAAGCTCGCTTTGGCCCAGTTGATGCCAAGACCCGTGCCTGGTGTGTGTGCCCGGGTCTTTGACCCAACTGACGACGACCAAACCATTCTAACTTAGCTCTGGTGAATACATGGGTAATAACACACGCACACACAAAACACACACACACACACACACACACACACACACACACACACACACACACACACACACACACACACACACACACACACACACACACACACACACACACACACACGAGAGAGAGAGGGGTGGGTTGATTGCATCTTCTTGGACTGCAAGAAGGCTTTTGACACAGTTCCTCACAAGAGATTAGTGCAGAAGCTAGAGCATCAGGCGCATATAACAGGAAGGGCACTGCAATGGATCAGAGAATACCTGACAGGGAGGCAACAACGAGTCATGGTACGTAATGATGTATCACAGTGGGCACCTGTGACGAGCGGGGTCCCACAGGGGTCGGTCCTAGGACCAGTGCTATTTTTGGTATATGTGAACGACATGATGGAAGGGTTAGACTCAGAAGTGTCCCTGTTTGCAGATGATGTGAAGTTAATGAGGAGAATTAAATCTGATGAGGACCCGGCAGGACTTCAAAGAGACCTGACAGACTGGACACCTGGTCCAGCAAATGGCTTCTCGAATTTAATCCTGCCAAATGCAAAGTCATGAAGATAGGGGAAGGGCACAGAAGACCACAGATAGAGTATAGGCTAGGTGGCCAAAGACTGCAAACCTCACTCAAGGAGAAAGATCTTGGGGTGAGTATGACACCGAGCATGTCTCCGGAAGCACACATCAGTCAGATAACTGCTGCAGCATATGGGCGCCTGGCAAACCTGAGAACAGCATTCCGATACCTTAGTAAGGAATCGTTCAAGACACTGTACACCGTGTATGTCAGGCCCATACTGGAGTATGCAGCACCTGTTTGGAACCCGCACTTGATAAAGCACGTCAAGAAACTAGAGAAAGTACAAAGGTTTGCCACAAGGTTAGTTCCAGAGCTAAGGGGAATGTCCTATGAAGAAAGATTAAGGGAAATCGGCCTGACGACACTGGAGGACAGGAGGGTCAGGGGAGACATGATAACGACATATAAAATACTGCGTGGAATAGACAAGGTGGACAAAGACAGGATGTTCCAGGGAGGGGACACAGAAACAAGAGGCCACAATTGGAAGTTGAAGACACAAATGAGTCAGAGAGATATTAGGAAGTATTTCTTCAGTCATAGAGTTGTAAGGCAGTGGAATAGCCTAGAAAATGACGTAGTGGAGGCAGGAACCATACACAGTTTTAAGACGAGGTTTGATAAAGCTCATGGAGCGGGGAGAGAGAAGGCCCAGTAGCAACCGGTGAAGAGGCGGGGCCAGGAGCTAAGACTCGACCCCTGCAACCACAAATAGGTGAGTACAAATAGGTGAGTACACACACACACACACACACACACACACACACACACACACACACACACACACACACATTCACATTGTCAGTAAGTGGAACAATCTCGAGAGTGATGTAGTGGAGGCAGGGTCCATATATAGCTTTAAGAAGAGACGCGAAAAAGCTCTTGGAGCAGAGAGAGAGTGACCCCTTGCAGCGACTAGCGAAGAGGCGGGGCCAGGAGCTGTGAATGAACCCCTGCATCTACAAATAGGTGAGTATACTGGGGAACCTAAGGTGATGATATGACAATAACAACAACAGTACGGTGGTGGACACGTTAGTGAAGTCTGTTAGAGAAGTCTACATGAGTAATGAAGAACTACTGATCATGGGAGACCTCAATCATGAATAAAAAGACCGGAGAATCTGGAGTCATACCAGTCAGTATGTCAGGGACACACCCAGAGACAGAGAGATGACAAACCGGCTGGACCGTGTATTCACTCGAAGTGTCTGATGTAGGGGCTCCAGATATGAGCAACCCCTCTGATGAAAGTGACCACGCAGTACTCTTGTTGAAATGCCTTGTGGGAGTGAACATGATGAGAAAAACACAGAACATGAAGGGTTAAACCCGATTTCAGAAGTGGAGACTATACAGGCCTGAGGCTATGCCTAAGTGGAGTTCCACGGGAAGGGAAACTAGATGGAAAACAAATGATCAAAATGATGGAGTTTGTAGCTGAAGAGTGCCGGGAGGCGGAGAAGAAATTCATCCCCAAAAGCAGAATCACTGGCAAGAAATAGAGCGAGCCTTGATTCATACAGTGGTGCAGGGAGACAAAAGCTAAAAGCGCATTATTGTACAGGACATACAGAAAACATAGAACACCGGAGAATAGGGAAGCAAACAGAAGAGCTCAAACGAATATGCATTGTTAAGAAGACAGGTTGAACAATAACGTAAGAATAACATAGCATCAAAAGCGAATTCTGAACCAAAGTTGCTGCACAACCACACCAGAAAGAAGACAACTGTGACGGAACAGGTAATAAAGCTGAAGAAGAAAGGTGGAGAGATCACTGTAAATGAACAGGAGGTCTGCGAAGAGCTGAAAAGAGGATATATGCAGGTATTCTCAGTGGGATAAGTTTTGAATGCAGTTTATGTTTCTGTTGGTGAATTTATATTGTTAAGTATCTACTGGAAGGGAGAGAGAGATCTTGCTCTCTTACACATACACACACACACACACACACACACACACACACACACACACACACACACACACACACACACACACACACACACACACACACACACACACACACACACACACACACACACACACACACACACACACACACACACACACACACACACACACAGCCTACACGTTTAAACATTTAAAAGAAAGCTAAAAAATATCACAGCAACAGCTGGACAAAAATAATCGTACTGCTGTAGGAACAAGGCCTAACATCCACCACTGTAGGAACAAGAACGTCCACCAATGGACGAACAAGAACCCTCCACCACTGTAGGAAAAAGAACGTCCACCGATGGAGGAACAAGAACATCCACCACTGAGCCAGAATTAAAACAAGCAAAAAGAGACCAGAGTGAACCCAATAACGCGAGTGTGGTAAAAATCTTCAGAATTTTGGTCTGACTGCGACAGCCTGGGGAGAAAGAGGCTGTCTGAGGGGAGAGAGAGAGAGAGAGAGAGAGAGAGAGAGAGAGAGAGAGAGAAAGAGAGAGAGAGAGAGAGAGAGGAGAGAGAGGGAGACAGACAGACAGAGAGACAGACAGACAGAGAGAGACAGAGAGAGAGAGAGAGACAGAGACAGACAGAGAGAGAGAGAGAGAGAGACAGAGAGAGACAGAGAGATGAATGCAG
>NC_069419.1:44106397-44160962 GCF_026875155.1 Cherax quadricarinatus | reverse complement strand
AATATATTTTAATTTTTCTTATATTTCGTGAAAAAAAGCAAATATTCACAAATATCTAATATATAGCAAAATAAGTTTTATTCGAAAAGATTTGTTCATGCAAATGTAGTTTTTTTTTTTTTTTACACAGGGGTTGACAAGGTTAGGAATCCCAAGCTTTTAAGAATATTTCACGGAATGAAAAATATATGTAAAGAGAATGACTTCAAGGTATTCTGTGTGTTGCGAAAGTGTTGTGTGAGTTGCTGAAGGAAGGTATTTCAAAACACTGTACGTATTCTTCCAAAGCAAGAGACTGTATTACCAGATGTTTTAAGGTATGTTGTCCTTTTATTAAAAAAGGACATTCGTTCATGCTATTTGTTCTTATTTGAATGTTTACAAGGCAAGGTATATGTGGTTTCTGGTGTCGTTTCCTGGTATGTTGGTTTCAAGCTGTGGTGCCGTCAGTGTGTTTAAGTGTTAGAGAGTTATCGAAGAAACCTAACTGATGGTTCTTCCAGAAGGTATTACGTGTTTCAAGTTAGTTTATGTTTTGGATGGAGGTAATATACATTTCTTTTTGTGCAAAGGAAAGGTGATTGAGCAGTGTTAAGAGGCTGCATTTCAAGTTAACATCAAGATAAAGTCTATGTGTTTAAGATCTTCATTCTTCTATATGTTTCCAGTTCACTTTTTCCTCTCTCCATTTGTGTTGCATTGAGCACCAATTTACAGACTGATATGCAACCATTTTATTTCACGTATCATCATTTTATTGCAATAAGATCACAGTAAACAGTGTGATACCACAATATGCAGAACAACCACTGTAAAAAATAGTGAAATTCCAAGCGTTTTCGTGACTTCTCACATTATTAAGGGACTGTGAATCATTATTTTATTAAGTACAGTAAATTTTAACACCAATTTACAATGACTTACCGTATTATACTTAATAGGAACAGTCATACACAGTAACTACAAAATGGAGCTGAAATTAAATATTTTTTCCTTATTTTCTTATTCTACTTGATGTTGTATATGGAGAAAACATGATATACCGTATACTAGGGCAACTTCTGTCTATTTCTTGATTATTTCTGGGGATACTCATCATTTCTTAACTGAGTAATCTTTCCTGTGCCACCTGCATCTTGATCTAACAAAGAAACAATACTCAACTATCAATATTTTGTTATCTAACTCTCAGCTCGGAAATATAATTCTCTTTCATTAACTCGTAATCATTATCACTCTTAAATATAGCTCACTCACTCAGCTCATATTAATCTAGGGGGAAGAACTCACCCTGAAGAACTTTTAGAATAGTTGAGGGTGCAGGGATGTGTGGATGAGAAGAATGTTAAAGTTCCTCCAGATTATGGAATGTCTGTAAGTTATACTCAGTGCAGTTTCAACATACATCCTACACACATTCAGAACATTGTAATGTTCATTCGTTTAATTCTTCTTCAATTTCTCATTCATCCAACTACCTGATCGTTATTGCATAATTCTCTTCACCGAATTTTTCATGGCCTTCTCCAAAAATCTTATTGACTTACTCTAAAAGTGCCGTCTTAGGAAGGTCTTTCACAGTGTGTAGTAACTGTTCATGATTGCCTATATAATGATAATCTGTTGTCATCTCCATCATCATCCTGGACTTCAGGTGTACATTCTTGTCCCCTCAGATATTCACCATTCACCACATCCACGAGGACAGCAGTTCGACCCCACACAAAGACATGACAACAACACAACGGCATGACGACAACACAACGGCATTACAACAACACAACGACATGACATCAACACAACGACATGACAACAATACAACGACATGACAACAACACAACGACATGACAACAACACAACGATCTTGTCATGGACCTAGCCGCAGGGGCACTGACCCCCGGAACACCCTCCAGGTATGGATAAACCACCTTTGTTCCACTAAAACCCTCCAAAGACATACCTTTCACATGCCGTTCAAGATTGGTTGCTCCCTAAGTTCACTTTAATCTCAAATTTCTCTTAAAACAATCAAACTAGACGTTTCTCAAGTGTATTCTAAAACCTTTATTAATTACAAATTTCAAAAAAGAAATTAATAATTGTAAATATTCCTGCATATTTAACTCCAGTCACATAAACTGACACTCGAGGCAGCCTCTCCCTGGACTCTACACCTTCTCTCACTTAACACCTTACAAACCCGTCACATTACATCTCATTCCATTCTTCGATCCTAAATACACGATTAATCCTCTTTATACCTTACTATCATTCATCACATTTTTGTAGGAAAAAATATCAGATTTTCTTTGAGTTATTGTTCCACCTTTGTTCCTGTCGAATTTTAATTTTATTATGCATTATGGTATACATTTTAACCAGTTTTTTACACTTTCTTTACTTTGCTTATATCTTTTTATGTTTTTCATGTCAATTTCAACGTGATCTCACATTCCTTTTCATCAATTCATAAGTTGTTTCATTCTCTAAATTCCCTTCACACTGAAATATCTCACTTCCCAGCATCTCTATGATCTTTGTCAATTTTATTATGCACACGATATTCCGCTTGCTCTTAGGTTCTTGCTCTGCGCAGACTCTTTCTCACAAACTCTTCTAGTGTCGTGGGTCTCTGTTGCTTCCCAGTCACAACAGAAAATGCCTTTTCAATTAACTTTATTTAGTTATTATGTATTCATTATTTAGTTTGAAGAACTTATGGAGTTTTCCATCAAATTTCGCCTCGTCTGAACTTTATATTTTTTTTACCAATATATCAACATATTTTTATTTATTCTTGGGTAATTTCCATCATCTATACACTTATAGACTCTGCCCTTTTTCTTAACCTCTCCCCCACCTTCACAGACAACCTTTATCCTCCCCACTCTACCTACCCTACAACCTTACTGACCAACCTCCCCACTCTACCTACCCTACAACCTTACTGACCAACCTCCCCACTCTACCTACCCTACAACCTTACTGACTAACCTCCCCACTCTACCTACCCTTACAACCTTACTGACTAACCTCCCACTCTACCTACCCTACAACCTTACTGACTAACCTCCCCACTCTACCTACCCTACAACCTTACTGACCAACCTCTCCACTCTACCTACCCTACAACCTTACTGACTAACCTCCCCACTCTACCTACCCTACAACCTTACTGACTAACCTCCCCACTTCTACCTACCCATACAACCTTACTGACTAAACCTCCCCACTCTACCTACCCTACAACCTTACTGACTAACCTCCCCACTCTACTTACCCTACAACCTTACTGACCAACCTCTCCACTCTACCTACCCTACAGCCTTAGTGACCAACCTCTCCACTCTACCTACCCTACAACCTTACTGATTAACCTCCGCACTCTACCTACCCTACAACCTTACTGACCAACCTCTCCACTCTACCTACCCTACAACCTTACTGATTAACCTCCACACTCTACCTACCCTACAACCTTACTGACTAACCTCCTCACTCTACCTACCCTACAACCTTACTGACCAACCTCTCCACTCTACCTACCCTACAACCTTACTGACCAACCTCTCCACTCTACCTACCCTACAACCTTACTGACCAACCTCTCCACTCTACCTGCCCTACAACCTTACTGACCAACCTCTCCACTCTACCTACCCTACAGCCTTACTGACCAACCTCTCCACTCTACCTAAACCCCACAACCTTACTGATTAACCTCCCCACTCTACCTGCCCTACAACCTTGCTGACCAATCTCTCCACTATACCTACCCTTCAACCTTACTGACCAACATACCCACTCTACCTACCCTACAACCTTACTGACCAACCTCCCCACTCTACCTACCCTACAACCTTCCCACTCTACCTACCCTACAACCTTACTGACTAACCTCCCCACTCTACCTACCCTACAACCTTACTGACCAACCTCTCCACTCTACCTACCCTACAGCCTTACTGACTAACCTCTCCACTCTACCTACCCTACAACCTTACTGATTAACCTCCCCACTCTACCTACCCTACAACCTTACTGACTAACCTCCCCACTCTACCTACCCTACAACCTTACTGACCAACCTCTCCACTCTACCTACCCTACAACCTTACTGACCAACCTCTCCACTCTACCTACCCTACAACCTTACTGACCAACCTCTCCACTCTACCTGCCCTACAACCTTACTGACCAACCTCTCCACTCTACCTACCCTACAGCCTTACTGACCAACCTCTCCACTCTACCTACCCTACAACCTTACTGATTAACCTCCCCACTCTACCTGCAATACAACCTTGCTGACCAACCTCTCCACTCTACCTACCCTACAACCTTACTGACCAACCTCCCCACTCTACCTACCCTACAACCTTACTGACCAACCTCCCCACTCTACCTACCCTACAACCTTACTGACTAACCTCCCCACTCTACCTACTCTACAACCTACTGACCAACCTCCCCACTCTACCTACCCTACAACCTTACTGACCAAACCTCCCCACTCTACCTACCCTAAACCTTACTGATCAACCTCTCCACTCTACCTACCCTACAACCTTACTGACCAACCTCCCAACTCTACCTACCCTACAACCTTACTGACCAACCTCCCCACTCTACCTACCCTACAACCTTACTGATCAACCTCTCCACTCTACCTACCCTACAACCTTACTGACCAACCTCCCAACTCTACCTACCCTACAAACTTACTGATCAACCTCCCCACTCTACCTACCCTACAACCATACTGATCAACCTCTCCACTCCACCTACCCTACAACCTTACTGACCAACCTCCCCACTCTACCTACCCTTCATTCTTACTGATCTAACCACCCTACTCTACCTACTTTTCAACCTCACTGACCAACCTCCCACTCTACCTACCCTACAACCTTACTGACTAACCTCCCCACTCTACCTACTCTACAACCTACTGACCAACCTCCCCACTCTACCTACCCTACAACCTTACTGACCAACCTCCCCACTCTACCTACCCTACAACCTTACTGATCAACCTCTCCACTCTACCTACCCTACATCTTACTGACCAACCTCCCAACTCTACCTACCCTACAACCTTACTGACCAACCTCCCCACTCTACCTACCCTACAACCTTACTGATCAACCTCTCCACTCTACCTACCCTACAACCTTACTGATCAACTCCCCACTCTACTACCCTACAACCTTACTGATTCAACCTCTCCACTCTACCTACCCTACACCTTACTGATCAACCTCCCCACTCTACCTACCCTACAACCTTACTGATCAACCTCTCCACTCTACCTACCCTACAACCTTACTGACCAACCTCCCACTTTACTACCCTTCATCCTCACTGACCAACCTCCCCACTCTACCTACCCTACAACCTCACTGACCAACCTCCCACTCTACCTACCCTTTATCCTCACTGACCAACCTTCCCATTCTACTTTATCCTTCAACAATACTGACCAACCTCCCCACTCTACCTACCTTTCATCCTTACTGACCAACCTCCCCACTTTACCTACCCTTTATCCTCACTGACCAACCTCCTCACTCTACCTACCCTTCATCCTTACTGACCAACCTCCCCACTCTACCTACCCTTCATCCTCACCTTCCCCACTTCATCAGCCCTTCCCATGCATTGCACACTCCAACACGATATACTCCATCACTTCTCCCAATACCTGTAAAAAATATTTTTTGAGAAAGAGACACAAAGAATAAAGCAATTCCTCACCGACAACTCTTTCCTCTTCAGTTGGTTTTATCAAGTGAACCATTTTGCTCTTAAAATATGATAACACCATCAATGGCCTCGACAGTTCTTTCCACAACTCAGGTGGTAATATCTTCCATTTCGAAGGTCTACAAAATCGTCTATGTGTGCCCCTTCATTATAAAAATGTAAATATATTCTCGTAGTGATTTTTTTAAGGAATGAAATGGGATTTTGGAGAAATATATTTTCCAGCGCAATGTTGTATTGAACAGTATATGACTATCCAAGACACCGGGTGTGTGCAAGTTGCTAATGCAAGGTAGTGAGGGGATTATCAGGGATAAATAAACATGGCACTGCTCATTTAAAATTGATTCTCTGCCATTTTACCCACATAACCTTATCTCATTATTTAGCCTATGTGTTATTAAATATACAACATACCCGCCTTATTATCCATTTGAAGTAGCTAGTAAGATATCCATCCATCCTGAGGTAATAGCCCTTCCTTGAACTGATTTCTGTCTTATAGATTTCTGGCATGGTTCATGTGTATACCTTCAGTGCTTAAGGAGCACGTAAGTGCCCCCGTCGTCTAATAATATGCTCATTTTTCCAATGAGCTTAGCTCAGACCTCTGCAACACAATTATCATGAAAAATTTGTTAAGTTATACCATGAATTAAGGAAAGATCCTGGACTTCACCTTACGAAACAGACAAAAGAAAGCGATAATAATTATGGACAAGGTAGATTATAGTGGAAAAATGAACATGTTATTAGAAGACGAGGGGAACTTATGTGTCTCTTAAAAAATATTGTATCTGTGGTTCATTATTGTCATGGAACACTTTGTTCATTTCAATGTTATGTTTGGTTAAAGTAATTAATACATCAAGGATTTTTTGACTAGAAATAGGAGTAATTGTTTAATTATCATTTTCATTCTGGCTGATTATTGAATTATCTTTTAACAAATTCACAAATCTTAATATTTACTGAATTTATAATATCTGGTGTTCTGTAGAATGTTGACATTGTTATCTGTAGTTTGTTGAGGTTTCGTTGTTAGTTCTTCTACTTTTAAGTGTTTCACATCTGTTTTCTCTTATTTTTACGTTTTCTCTTAATATAAGAAGAACCTCGTACTCTCCCGGCATAAGTCTTAGGAGTTTGTCACCCACGTTTCATTATCTCAGCTCCTGGGGAGGTTCTAAATTCCTGTCTGTGAGAAATGTTTCTTGTGATATGGTGGTAACCAAATCTGATTAATTAAAAGGCCCCTATCTATATCTTTAATGTATTAATGTTGGTAGAATTACCGACATTATGTTAGATAATATGACATTTTATTTTAGCATAAAATGTCACATTAGTTGCACTTGTGTCCTTTTATCTATATCTTTATCATTCAAGTCCTCGAGGTAATGTGTAGTCACAGATTGTGAGGTATCACTTCTAGCCATTTTAAATATTCTTTCCGTGTTTTGTACAAATTTACTTGGAATTCGTGATTAAACTCAGATGTTCTCTGTCTCAACAATCATCCGATCTCTCTGACTTACAGTTAGTGACTGAGGTATTTGTTGCTCGTACCTTATATTTTTTTTACGACTGATACCTAAGTGTAGGTCAACAATCCTTTTACCAGTTACTGCAGTGACTCTAAAAATATATACCACAGTAACCCCAGAACAACAGAAAAATGTTGAAACAGAAAAACTAAATAATGGCAGAAACAAATAGAAAAAAAATACAATGACAGATGTAAGAGGAGGGAGAGAGAGAGAGAGAGAGAGAGAGAGAGAGAGAGAGAGAGAGAGAGACAGAGATGGGAGAGGAGAAAGTGAGGTGCACACACACACACACACTGTAAGGTACACTATTGGTGGTCACTGTAGTGCACATGTGATGAGGGAGGCGGTAAATACAGGGGTGAGGGAGCATTATGAGGGAGCCGCCGAGAGGGAGAAGCCATATTTACGAGAGTAATGAATAGCATGATGGCGGGGAGGGAAGAGTGTTGTGTACTCACCTTGCTGTCGCTGCGGGGGGGTCGAATCTCGGCTCCAGGCTATACCTCTCAATTTCTGACAAACGATTCTACACTATTTTTGGCGTGGGGACTCTCATGCTACTCTTAAAGCAAGTGTATGTTATTTACATATGCATATATATATATATAATATATATATATATATATATATATATATATATATATAAAATATATATATAATATATATATATATATATATATATATATATATATTTATATATATATTATTGCTTGAGGCAGCTTTGAGGTGAGCCAACATAGCTTACAAGTTATTATCTTTTAAAATATAGACAGAAAATCTTAACCTAACACAGGTAGGACCCTTCAATGCAAAAAAAAGCTGTGATGAAGAGTAATTGGAGAGGGAGTGAAGGGAAGTGAGATGGAGTAGGAGAGGAGTGGTGTGAGAGGGAGGGAGAGGGAGTGGGGGAAAGAGAGAGAGTGATGTGTTAGGGAAGGAGGGAGGGATGGGACGAGTGAGAGGGAGTGGGAGAGAGTGATGTGTGAAGGAAGGAAGAAGGGAGGGTGGGATGGAGGGAGGGAGGGAGAGGGCAGACTACCGGGAACAGACCATTAACTCCCAAGAAAAGATTCTGTGGGAGGGAGGCAACTCACCCGTCCTGAAGCCCTTTCTTCCTCACAGAATTTCGTCTTCCTATAAGTTTTGGCCGACTTTACTTTATTTCATATCTTCTTCAGATGAGCCACAGTTCCAGCTTCCATGACGGATTTAATTCTTTATTACTTTACTACCGACTCCTAGTTTCTCTTCGGTCACTAAATAAAAGTTAATTAGAAACATTTAGTACATATAATTGAGATAAACCGAAAAATTTCTAGATTTGCCGGAACTTTCATTGTATATTTTAGTAACAGACGTGAATTTCTGAAGACTAGAAAAGAAATCATTGTGGACATTGGTTGGTGTCTTGCAGTGTGGAGTGAGTGACTTACATGAAGGCCTGGCAGGCCTGCTACCTGCATGGACACACTTATTTGTATGCAACCACTCTGCAACCACTCTGCAACCACTCTGCAACCACTCTGCAAGAACTCTGCAAGAACTCTGCATCCACTTCAGCAACCACACTGAGGTGACACAAGCAACACTATAGCAGCATCAACAACAACACTGTAATACTGAGATGACACAAGCAAAACCTGCAGCAACAACAATGAGGTGACACCAGCAAACACTACACCCGCAACATGAGGTGACACCAGCAAACACTACACCACAACACTAAGGTGACACCAGCAACACTACACCAACAACACTAAGGTGACACCAGCAACACTACACCAACAACACTAAGGTGACACCAGCAACACTACACCAGCAACACTAAGGTGACACCAGCAACACTACACCAGCAACACTAAGGTGACACCAGCAACACTACACCAACAACACTAAGGTGACACCAGGAACACTACATCAGAAGCAACACTGAGGTGACACCAGCAACACTACACAACAACACTAAGGTGACACCAGCAACACTACACCAACAACACTAAGGTGACACCAGCAACACTACACCAACAACACTAAGGTGACACCAGCAACACTACACCAACAACACTAAGGTGACACCAGCAACACTACACCAACAACACTAAGGTGACACCAGCAACACTACACTAACAACACTAAGGTGACACCAGCAATACTACATCAACAACACTGAGGTGACACCAGCAACACTACATAGAACAACACTGAGGTGACACCAGCAACACTGCATCAACAACACTGAATGTGACACCAGCAATACTACATCAAAGCAACAATGAGGGACACAGCAACACTACACAACAACACTAAGGTGACACCAGCAACACTACACCAACAACACTAAGGTGACACCAGGAACACTACATCAGAAGCAACACTGAGGTGACACCAGCAACACTACACTAACAACACTAAGGTGACACCAGCAATACTACATCAGAAGCAACAATGAGGTGACACCAGCAACACTACACTAACAACACTAAGGTGACACCAGCAACACTACACCAACAACACTAAGGTGACACCAGGAACACTACATCAGAAGCAACACTGAGGTGACACCAGCAACACTACACTAACAACACTAAGGTGACACCAGCAGTACTACATCAGAAGCAACACTGAGGTGACACCAGCAACACTACACTACAAACACTGAGGTGACACCAGCAACACTGCATCAGCAGCAACACTGATGTGACACCAGCAACACTACATCAACAACAACACTGAGGGGACACAAGCAACACTACATCAGCAGCAACACTGAGGTGACACCAGCAACACTACGTCAGCAACAATACTACAGAAGCAACAACAATATAGAGATGACACAAGCAACACTACAGCAACAACAGCAACAGAAAGGTGATACAAGTAACACTACAGCAGCAGCAACACGAAGGTGACACAAGCAACGCTACATCAGCAACAACACTGAAGCGACACAAGCAACACTACAGCAGCAACACTGAGGTGGCACAAACAAAAATTGCAACAGCAAAACACTGAGGTGACACAAGCAACACTACAACAGCAACAACAACACTGAGGTGATACTACAGCAGCAACACTGAGGTGACCCGAGCAACACTACAACAGCAACACTGAGGTGACACAAGCAACACTACAGCAGCAACACTAAGGTGACACAAACAACACTACAGCAGCAACACTGAGGTGACACAAGCAACACTACAGCAGCAACACTGAGGTGACACAAGCAACACTACAGCAGCAACACTGAGGTGACACAAGCAACACTACAGCAACAACAACAATACTGAGGTGGCATAAGCAACACTACTGCAACAACAACAACAACACTGAGGTGGCGCAAGCAACACTACAGCAACAGCAACAACAGCGAGGTGATACAAGCAACACTATAACAACAGCAACAACACTAAGGTGGCACAAGCAATCTCTGCAACAACAACACCGAGGTGATACAAGCAACACTACAGCAGCAACAGTGAGGTGACACAAGCAACACGACAGCAACAACAACAACACTAAGGTGATACAAGCAACACTACAGCAACAGCAACAACACCGAGGTGATACAAGCAACACTACAGCAACAACAACAACACTAAGGTGATACAAGTAACACTACAGCAGCAACAACAACACTGAGGTGGCACAAGCAATCACTGCAGGAGCAACAAAAGCTAAGTAACACAAGCAAAACGTCTCATGTAAACAGAGGAAGGCAGCCCAAACACAAACATTCCTGCATAAAACTTCAACAGAGACAACAGCCCATTGCTGAGCCTCTACAACAGCTGTTACCGTTCTCTACGAAACTTTAGCCCAAAACCAGAAGCTGTAACACATAGGAAATAGGAGTTTAATGGAGCGTTTCTGTGGCTCGCCGCCCACACTCCTCTCTCAGATGCATCACGCTCTGACAGGCTGTCGCAGGCATTGCAAGTAGAACAGAAATT
Organism: Cherax quadricarinatus; assembly: GCF_026875155.1. Lineage (NCBI taxonomy): Eukaryota > Metazoa > Arthropoda > Malacostraca > Decapoda > Parastacidae > Cherax > Cherax quadricarinatus. The sequence goes on along the minus strand of NC_069419.1, from coordinate 44,149,696 downwards.
GTCCCTTAAGGGCTTCAAGGACTTTCCTTACGGGTTTTGCATCTCAATTAGTTCACCACCGACAGCAGCATCAGTAGGTTCATAATAATATATATGTGATCTAAACGTATCATAAAGCACTTGAGAATTGTTGAGTGTGGGCCACCAGCAGCCTAGGTGCTCTGGAGTGCACCAAGGCTTTTACCTTCATGTAGGTACTTGCAAACAGTCAAAATTTTAAGAGGATCAGGGGCTTTCACAACGAACAACGTCCCATCAAACACTCATGAGTACAATTAAGAACAACCATATCCCAAACCCCTTTCTCCTTGAACAATGAATAACCCATTCCCAGTCTCACCCCTTCCCATCCATACACTTGAGCAGTGAACAGAAACCCTGGACATCACAGACAAGAGTAATAAAAAAATAGGTAGACTAATGCAGATGCATTGTCAAACAAGAGAAACGAAGTGAAGGAACAAATAGCAGAGGCGACCCCAGACATCATAGCTATCACAGAGACAAATCAATGAAACAGTATATTGATATTGTCTCAACAGGAATTCATATAATGAAGAAAGAACGAAGAAAGGGGAGAGAGAGAGAGAGAGAGAGAGAGAGAGAGAGAGAGAGGAGAGAGAGAGAGAGAGAGAGAGAGAGAGAGAGTAGTTGCACCAGTAATCAACAGACAGTGGAGTTTTGAAGAGATGAGAGGAATAAACAAATTATTTAAATGACAATATAATTGTCGCAATCAAGATTGGGGAACCAAAATCCACCACCAAATAGTAAGAGACCGAGACAGGAATATTGACATAACAACTATAAAGGAAGAAGCAAGAAAAGACTATATGCCGCAGAAAATTAATCATGAGAGATATCAGAGGTAAGTATCCATCAAATAATCTCTGCAGCGAAGGTGCTTTCCTGCTCCGAGACTGCAGTGCTGAGGGTTAAGATGTGTGCCCATTGTTGAAATGGGAACTGCAAAAGAAAGTCCCCAGAGTGATGTGCGCTCACAGCATGGAGACAGGCAATCTCCATGTTGGACATAACAACAGTTAGCATGATTTAAACTAACTTTCAGGAATGTCAACAAAGTTCCATTCACAGCCCTAAATACAACATGTGTCAGGGCTATCAGCATGGAACCCCTCACTTGATCAAGCACGTTATGAAATTAGAGAAAGCAAAAATGTATACAAGGAGAATAAGCTATATAAGACTAAACAAAATAAACTAGATTAGAGGGTAGAAGAGACAGGGGATACGTAATGACGACATACATAATACTGAGAGGACTTGATAAGGCGAGCATAAATGAAAAACAGGTGTACAAACGCACAGGTGGAAGTTAAATACACAGATGAGTCGCAGGGATGTCGGGAAGTATTTCTTCAGCCTGAGTGTAGTCAAGAAGTGGAATGACCTGACCGAGGTAATAGAGGAGGCAGGAGCCGTGCATAGTTTTAAGAATAAAGAACGGAGGATAAAATTAAGGGAGCAAGAAAGAACAATGAGGAACAAAACAGGGGAAAGAATGTAGCTAAAGAAGGGTCACAACGATTATACAAAAAATGAGAAGTGAAAATAAAAACAGTGTAGAAAACATAATGGGATATTGAGAAGGTGGTAAATACAGACTAACATTAAAGATTCCAAAACAAGAGGAAATATATAAAATCTGAGACCATCGGATGAGATAAAGGGACACTGAGATTTTTTTTTTGCAGTGTAAAGGTTGTAAATGTCACGTCGTAAGAAGAGACGTATCTCAGCTTGGGTCAGGATTTGAAAAGAAGGTGAGGCGGGAAAATCCCTTGATAAAGACAAATTAAGAAGGGGTTTTATTACATTAATAATGGTATAAATATTAAAAAATTTATAATATTATAATTGATTAATAGGATAAGGGGTGAAGATGAAAGTAAAGCGGGGAGTAAGGGTGAGTAAGGGGTTTGAGTAAGTTGGGTTAAATTGGGGGGGAAGATGGGGAGTAAGGGGGTAGTACATGGGTGAGTCAGCGGGTGATTAAAAAGGGTGAATTAGAAGGGGAAAGGGTGATTTTATTGGGTTGTGAGTACACGGGTTATACTGGAGGAAGAAGGGTGAGAAGTTTGAGTACAATTTAAAAGTGGTGGTAAGCTGGGTGAAGTCAGCGGGGATTTAAAGGGGTGGAAGCTGGTGGTCAATGGGTGGTACATTAGAAATGGGTGAAAAGAAGGGTGATTAAGGGTTAGTACGCGGGAGAAGAGGGTTGTGGGTGGGGTTTATTACAAGGGTGGATAAAGTGGATGATAGGGGGGTATAACTGGGGGAAAGGGGGTGGTCCGGGGTTTGGAAAGGGGGTGGGGAAAGGTTTTGGGTTGCGGGTTTGGTCCAGCGGGGTGGTCCCGGGGGGTAGTAAGAGGGGTTGAAACAAGGTATTGGGGTGGTTGTGGGTGTACAGGGTTTTGGTTGAGTAGTGGGTAAAAAATGGTTTTTTTAACCGGGTGAGTCCGGATGGGAAGACAGGGGGTCCCTTACAAAATTGGGTATTCAGTTGGGGATAAGGGGGTTTTTAATTTATTCAGGGGGTTTGATCTGGGTTACAAGGTGATTAAGTGGGTGGTAAGTGGGGATTTAAAAAGGGTATCGGGGGGTTTTCCTTTGGGTACGTGGGTGAGACGCGGGGTTGAGAAAAATTTTAAATTAAAATTTATTAATTTTATAATTATTAAATTTAGTAATTATAATTTTATATAAATTATAAGTTGTGGTTGTGTGGGTGGTGTGGTGAGTATCGATGGGAAAGTGGGTGATTCCACGGGGAGGCCTGGGTCGGGAAGCTGGTTGGTAAGGTAAAAATTTTTAATGAGAACAGTGTTGGGAATAATTTTTGGGAAAGGGTTGAGTCCCTGGGGAGTCCAGAGCAGTTGGGTGAGAACAGCTGGTGAGTACACCTGGGTGAGTACAGCTGGTGAGTACAGTGGGGTGAGTACAGCTGGGTGAGTACAGTGGGGAGTACAGCTGGGGGGTTTAACAGCGGGTGAGACAGTGGTGAGTACAGTGGGTGAGTACAGGGGTTTGAGTAAAACTGGGTGATACAACAGTTACATTAAGCTGTATAATTTATGGAGAGGAAAAGATTTCCTTGTTTACACTGTAAAAAAAATTACCTTTTGTGAACAGTGAGGAAAACAAGTGATAAAAATGAAATTAATAATAAAAGACGGTAAAGGAAGGAAAAAGAAAATAGGAAACTGAAAAAAAGGAATAAAATGGGTGGAAAAAACGAGAGTAAGTAGAGGAAAGGAGAAAACAGAAACAAAGAAAGATTAAAATCAGTAAATAAAAATATTTTTAATATTTTATTATCACACTTGTTGATTCCCACCAAGGCAGGGTGGCCCGAAAAAGAAAAACTTTCACCATCATTCACTCCATCACTGTCTTGCCAGAAGGGTACTTTACACTACAGTTTTTAAACTGCAACATTAACACCCCTCCTTCAGAGTGCAGGCACTGTACTTCCCATCTCCAGGACTCAAGTCCGGCCTGCCGGTTTCCCTGAACCCCTTCATAAATGTTACTTTGCTCACACTCCAACAGCACGTCAAGTATTAAAAACCATTTGTCTCCATTCACTCCTATCAAACACGCCAAAGCATGCCTGCTGGAAGTCCAAGCCCCTCGCACACAAAACTCCTTTTCCCCTCCCTCCAACCTTTCCCAGGCCCACCCCTACCCGCCTTCCTTCACTACAGACTGATACACTCTTGAAGTCACTCTGTTTCACTCCATTCTCTCTACATGTTCCCAAAACCACCTCAAAACCCCTTTCCCCAGCCCTCTGGACAACAGTTTTGGTAATCCCCCACCCCCCTAACTTCCAAACTCGAATTCTCTGCATTATATTCCCACACACATTGCCCTCAGACATGACATCCCACTGCCCCCAGGGCCCTTTTCCTCGCTGAACATTCATCACCATGCTTCACACCATTATAAGAGCGTTGGTAAAACTATCTCTCATACATTCCCCTTTTGCCTCCCAAAGGGCAAAGTTCTTTGTCTCCACAGACTCCTAAGGCACCGCTCACCTTTTCCCCCCATCAATTTATGATTCACCTCATCTTTATAGACCCCTCCGCGACACGTCCACTCCCCAAATTCTGAATACATTCACCTCCTCCATACTCTCTCCCTCCAGTCTGATACCAATCTTTCACGCCTAATCTTTTTGTTATCTCATAACCTTACTCTTTCCTGTATTCACTTTTAATTTTTCTTTTTGCACACCCTAAACCCAAAATTTATCCACCAATCTCTGCAAATTCTCTTCAAATCTCCCAAGAGACAGTGTCATCACAAAGAGCAACTGTGACAACTCCCACTTTATGTGTGATTCTTTTTTTTTAACTCCACGCCTTTGCCCCGACCCTCATTTTCTTCTCTTACAACCCCATTATAAAAATTAAACAACACGGGGACAACCTCCTTGTTAGGCCTACTTTTTCTGGGGGATAATTTTCCCTCTTTCCTACATACTCTAACTTGAGCCTCACTATCCTCGTAAAAACTCTTCACTGCTTTCAGTAACCTACCTCCTACACCATACACCTGCAACATCTGCCACATTGCCCCCCTATGCACCTTGTCATAAGCCTTTTCCAAATCCATAAATGCCACAAAGACCTCTTTAGCCTTATCTAAATACTGTTCACTTATATGTTTCACTGTAAACACCTGGTCCACACACCCCCTACCTTTCCTAAAGCCTCCTTGTTCATCTGCTATCCTATTCTCCGTCTTACTCTTAATTCTTTCAATAATAACTCTACCAATACACTTTACCAGTATACTCAACAGACTTATCCCCCTATAATTTTTGCACTCTCTTTTGTCCCCTTTGCCTTTATACAAAGGAACTATGCATGCTCTCTTTCAATCCCTAGGTACCTTACCCTCTTCCATACATTTATTAAATAATTGCACCAACCACTCCTAAACTATATCCCCACCTGCTTTTAACATTTCTATCTTTATCCCATCAATCCCGGCTGCCTTACCCCCTTTCATTTTACCTACTGCCTCACGAACTTCCCCACACTCACAACTGGCTCTTCCTCACTCCTACAAGATGTTATTCCTCCTTGCCCTATACACGAAATCACAGCTTCACTATCTTCATCAACATTTAACAATTCCTCAAAATATTCCCTCCATCTTCCCAATACCTCTAACTCTCCATTTAATAACTCTCCTCCTCTATTTTTAACTGACAAATCCATTTGTTCTCTAGGCTTCCTTAACTTGTTAATCTCACTCCAAAACTTTTTCTTATTTTCAACAAAATTTGTTGATAACATCTCATCCACTCTCTCATTTGCTCTCTTTTTACATTGCTTCACCACTCTCTTAACCTCTCTCTTTTTCTCCATATACTCTTCCCTCCTTGCATCACTTCTACTTTGTAAAAACTTCTCATATGCTAACTTTTTCTCCTTACTACTCTCTTTACATCACCATTCCACCAATCGCTCCTCTTCCCTCCTGCACCCACTTTCCTGTAACCACAAACTTCTGCTGAACAATCTAACACTACATTTTAAACCTAGCCCATACCTCTTCGACCCATTGCCTATGCTCTCATTAGCCCATCTATCCCCAATAGCTGTTTATATCTTACCCTAACTGCCTCCTCTTTTAGTTTATAAACCTTCACCTCTCTCTTCCCTGATGCTATCTATTCTCCTTGTATCCCATCTACCTTTTACTCTCAGTGTAGCTACAACTAGAAAGTGATCTGATACATCTGTGGCCCCTCTATAAACATGTACATCCTGAAGTCTACTCAACAGTCTTTTATCTACCAATACATAATCCAACAAAACTACTGTCATTTCGCCCTACATCATATCTTGTATACTTATTTATCCTCTTTTTCTTAAAATATGTATTACCTATAACTAAACCCCTTTCTATACAAAGTTCAATCAAAGGGCTCCCATTTTCATTTACACCTGGCACCCCAAACTTACCTACCACACCCTCTCTAAAAGTTTCTCCTATTTTAGCATTCAGTCCACCACCACAATTACTCTCTCACTTGTTCAAAGGCTCCTATACATTCACTTAACATCTCCCAAAATCTCTCTCTCTCCTCTACATTCCTCTCTTCTCCAGGTGCATACACGCTTATTATGACCCACTTTTCGCATCCAATCTTTACTTTAATCCACATAAATATTGAATTTACACATTCATATTCTCTTTTCTCCTTCCATAACTGATCCTTCAACATTACTGCTACCCCTTCCTTTGCTCTAACTCTCTCAGATACTCCAGATTTAATCCCATTTATTTCCCCCCACCGAAACTCCCCTACCCCCTTCAGCTTTGTTTCTCTTAGGGCCAGGACATCCAACTTCTTTTCATTCATAGCATCAGCAATCATCTGTTTCTTGTCATCCGCACTACATCCACGCACATTCAAGCATCCCAGTTTTATAAAGTTTTTCTTCTTCTCTTTTTTAGTAAATGTCTACAGGAGAAGGGGTTACTAGCCCATTGCTCCCGGCATTTTAGTCGCTTCATACGACACGCATGGCTTACGGAGGAAAGATTCTTTTCCACTTCCCCATGGACAATAGAAGAAATAAAGAGGAACAAGAGCTATTTAGAAAAAGGAGAAAAACCTAGATGTATGTATATATATATGCATGGGCGTGTCTGTGAAGTGTGACCAAAGTGTAAGTAGGAGTAGCAAGATATCCCTGTTATCTAGCGTGTTTATGAGACAGAAAAAGAAACCAGCAATCCTACCATCATGCAAAACAGTTACAGGTTTCTGTTTCACAGTCATCTGGCAGGACGGTAGTACTTCCCTGGGTGGTTGCTGTCTACCAACCTACTACCTATAGTAAAAAAAAGAAGGGAATGTAAAGGAGATGGAAAAGAAGGAAGAGGAGAAGGAGGAAGAGAAGGAGACAGAAGAGGAGAGGAGGAGGAGGAAGAGGAAGAGGGGGGAGGAGGAGGAAGTAGAGATTAAACAGGCGGACGAGGTCGAAAAATAAAATGGGAAGGACAACGAGTAAAAAGAAGAGGAAGATGAGGAGGAGGGGAGGAGAAAGAGAGGGAGAAGGAGGGAGGAGAAGGAGAGGGAAGAAAAGAAGGGGAGGAGGGGCGGAGGGGGAGGAGAAGGAGGGGGAGGAGGAGGTGAAGGAGGGGAGGAGAAGAAGAGGAAGGAGGGGAGGACCTGAGAGACCTTCCCACACACGGGAAATGCAGCCATTTCCCAAACTGTCTGGCAAAACTCAATACTAGCCTCTTGGTGTTTGGTAGTAGCTGGGTCAGCAACAGAAGCAGCTGTAGCAGCTGGGCCAGCAACAGAAACGGCTATAACAGCTGAGCCAGCAACAGAAGCAGCTGTAGCAACAGGGGCAGCCAACAGTTGATAAGGCAGCAGCAGCTGGGCCAGCAATGGAAGCAGCAGTAACAACCGTGACAGCAGCAGAAGCAGCAGTAGCAACTGATCTTGCATCAGCAGCAGCAGAGCCAGCAGCAACAGCACGAACACTATCAGCAGCAGTTGGGCCAGCAGCAGCAGAAACAACCCCAGGAGAAGATGGACCCGCAGCAGCAGTAATAACAATTCTAGTAGCTGAGTCAGCAGGAGCAGCAGCACCAACAACAACACAATTATCAACAGCAGCACCAGAAGCAACAGCACCAACAGTACGAACAGCACCAGCAGTAACAGCTGCACCAGCAGTTGTTACCAGCTGGGCTAGCAGCAGCAACAGCAGCAGCTGGGCCAACACTGACAGCACCAGCAGTACGAGACTTGCCTTTAGCGACAGAAACAAAAACAAAGATACGAACTGGGACATCAGCATCAGGAGAAGCAGCTGGGCTAGGACCAGTAGCAATAGAAGCAGCAGCAGAAAGAGCAACAACAGCTGACCTTGCATCAGCAGCAGCAAATGTGCCAACAGCAGCAGCTGGGCCAGCAGCATCAGTAGTAGTCATAAACAGTGGGCCCACTCTCTAACCAAACGCCGGCTCAATGCATTGCTTATTCTTGCACACGGAAAACAAACTGCACTATTGTGCTTGGGATCGACGCTTTGTGTAGTGGAAAAATGTGTGTGTGTGTGTGAGAGAGAGAGAGAGAGAGAGAGAGAGAGAGAGAGAGAGAGAGAGAGAGAGAGAGAGAGAGAGAGAGAGAGAGAAACAGACAGGCAGACGGACAGACAGGTATATATACAAAAAGAGACAAATTTCCCTATCTAGTGTTTCTCACTCAACACGGCGTCTCAGAAACGTTTGGTTCCTGACACGTTGATCGTCATCTTGAAATCACTCAGCAGTCCTGATTCAACTTGACGTGTCTTACTCAAGGAGACCTAAGTTAAAAGGCTGAAAATATTTTATTGTATATATATATATATATATATATATATATATATATATATATATATATATATATATATATATATATATATATATATATATGCAAAACAACCACTCTGAAAGAATAGAGAAATTCCAAGCGCTTTCGTGACTACTCACATTATTAAGGAACTATGAAAGTAAAGCATCCAAGGAAGGTATATAAGGGGTCTGGCCAACACCTCACTATCAGATCCCACAACGGTTAAACACCTGACGTACGCCGGCCCAACTGGACAGGTCCTTCGCACAACCCACCAACAAACTATTCTACGTAAGAAAATTTTAAAAATTATTATTTGTCCAGTGTATTATTAAATTCTTCCCAAATTCTATTAATTATAAATGGATCTAATTTATATAAACCAAAGGAAATATTCATATTATTGTCAAAACTGCTTTTTATGAAACAAGATTCAATTATATTCCTGTCGACCATGGACTTGCTTGATACTACTTTCTCAACTTTTTGAAAATCAATTGGATGGTTAAAATCTCTTACATGAATAAATAGAGCATTGGAATCTTGTCCAGTTCTAATGCTATATTTATGTTGTTTTAATCTTAGTTCGAGATTTTTACCAGTTTGACCGTAATAAACTTTATCGCAAATTTTACAAGAAATAAAGTTTATTACGGTCAAACTGGTAAAAATCTCGAACTAAGATTAAAACAACATAAATATAGCATTAGAACTGGACAAGATTCCAATGCTCTATTTATTCATGTAAGAGATTTTAACCATCCAATTGATTTTCAAAAAGTTGAGAAAGTAGTATCAAGCAAGTCCATGGTCGACAGGAATATAATTGAATCTTGTTTCATAAAAAGCAGTTTTGACAATAATATGAATATTTCCTTTGGTTTATATAAATTAGATCCATTTATAATTAATAGAATTTGGGAAGAATTTAATAATTCACTGGACAAATAATATTTTTTTAAATTTTCTTGGGTAGAATAGTTTGTTGGTGGGTTGTGCGAAGGACCTGTCCAGTTGGGCCGGCGTGCGTCAGGTGTTTAACTGTTGTGGGATCTGATAGTGAGGTGTTGGCCAGACCCCTTATATACCTTACTTGGATGCTTTACTTTCATAGTTCCTTGATAATGTGAGTAGTCACGAAAGCGCTTGGAATTTCTCTATTCTTTCAGAGTGGTTGTTTTGCATAATATATATATATATATATATATATATATATATATATATATATATATATATATATATATATATATATATATATATATATATATATATATATATATTATATATATATATATAACCTATCTATTTTGGTAAGTATTATCTTATACTAACCGATTTCTTGAACTGCTCACAGCAAAGCACTCACTGCAGACCGCCACCAATTGCACATCTCTCACAGCAGACCATTCAAAGCAGACCACGTATTCCACACTACTCACAGCAGACGAATCAGGATCCATATGAGACAATAAAAGTAAATCCATTAAGCTTAATTCACATTAACATTTTTCAGGCGAGGTAAAGATATCTGAGATCTTTAACTTCATGTGAGTCAAACTTATTAAGTTCATTCCAATATTTTTTTCAGTATGGACTTTGCAACTCACCTTCCAGTTTCCCAATCAGAGTTTCTTTGATCTTGTAAATTAATGATGGGAGCATAAAGTTGAATGCCTCGTTGAGCTCGTTTCATTTTGCTTAACATGACGGTCAAGGGAAATCCCACTCTACTCAATTTTCTTGGCATGAAAAGCGCACCACAACCCTCTCGGCTCATTTTCCTGGACACTAAGAACCCTGTCTGGTAATTTTCCTTGACGGGTACAGGAAAACACAAGAGCTCATTGTCCTGGATATTAGTAACATAAGAAGTCTCACTCCACTCATTTGCCTTAGCATTAAAATATAAAATATATAAAACCATTCGCCAGGTGACCCGCCTGTACTCGTGTCAACAACTGCTTCTCAGAAGCTATTGAGAGTGAACAAAAAGGCACAATACCGTGACTGGAACAATACACAAATAATTCGCAAGTAGGAGAGAGAAAAGCTTACGATGACCAGCACCCAAAGCGGGAGGAAAGAAGACCCATACTATCCCCTCTTGTGAGTGTGGCATCAGAGCCACGTGACGGTTGTAACAGACGGGAGTGATGCCACACAGACAAATGAAGAAAGTGCGACCTTCATGAGGGCTTGATAAATCGTACTTTTAAGTGAATTATTATTGTTCCTGTCGGTGTTGTCTTCAAATGTCTAATTAGTAAACGAATAGGTAAGAAACTCAGAAAAGATGTAAAGACTTCCACTGTTTATATTATGATGGACACGATTCATTTAGACATAGAAATTCTCAAAACAACAACTGTCTGGATGGATTCTGGGATCTCACCTCACAAAGATGCCAAGACAGATTTCTTAAGTATCTGATTTTATCTCACAACGTAAATCTAATATGAGAGACAGAATACAAAAACAAAATGAGCACGATTATTACTGCTGACTGGAGTTTTAAAGTATTTGTGATATGGGTAAGTACAAATAGGAAATGCGTATGTCTAGCGTTCAGCAGACGGAGGATCGAGCATCCAGCACGTTTAAGGCGAATGACCCATGTGGATCATTGAAGAAATCACGGAACGGTTGGGGGGCTTGAACCCACTACACGTGAGTCTTAAAATTTACAGGCCAGTGCGCTAACAACTGAACCAGCTGCCTCTAATGAGATTCATCCAATTAGATATATTTCTATACACAATAAGAAGGTTAGCATGAGCCACCACTATGGCTACAACTGCAGGTTTTTTAACAGACGAATCCCACACAAGCGTGGCAGGTTTGCAATCTTGCTATAACGATTGTGTGAGTTGCCTGAAGAAGTTAGGCGTTACCTTGTGTATTCGTCCACAGCCAAACCTGGAGCTGGAATGGGATGTAAATACCGACAATGGAGTCATTGACACATGCACTGGCTACCTTTATTAACAGTAATGTTTCATAAACACAGTGGACTTTATCAAGTCAATCTTGATCAAGTCAGCTATTGCGTCGAAACGTTGGCATTAATGTAGATACTGACTGTATCTAAACATCATTCATTCCCTCACAAACACATGCAAAAGTACACAGAGAAAATAAACGAATAACAGCCGATTGAACTCCAAACGATGTTGTTTGTTTATGGACAACATTAAAGTGGAGCGCTGTAAGTCGCGGATTTACATAAAAGTATTTTTCCAGCCTATTTTTAAATGTATATACGGTTTTGCCCTCAATAGCTTCCGGCAATCCATTCCATATATTTACCACTCCATTAAATACACATTACTTCTCCTCGGTGGACTAAAATCGTTTCCCTGTAATTTTGAAACCATTGTTGCATATGTAATTTACTAAGCAATATTGAAGGATTTTCTTTTTCTGAATCTAGATTATAAAGTCCTTTGATAACGCTAAAACCCTGAATTAAGTCGCCTCTCAGTCTTCGACTAGCAAGGCTGAAGGAAACAAATATACTTCGTAGTCTGGGCATAATTTTGGTCGCTCGAAGCCGACATCTTCCAGTTGGTAGCGTCTCCTTGAAAATTTTATATGGATTTGTTACTGTTTACAACAAATTTCTCGATCCACGTTACATTTGGTTAGATTATGTAAGGTTTAGTTAGGGTAGATTGTCCTCTGTCGATAAAAAATAACCATGTATAACATACCATAACAGTAATAAGTTAAATGAGATAAAGGCGATGAAAAGTCCTGAAGAACGAACCGAAAATGGGAAGCCACGTTGTTCTCTACCATGATCTGTGACAGTCAGTCACTGTTTAACACTCGTTAAACGTCACCCAGGTGAGAATCTTAGCAATAGTAAAAAACTGACTGTTTTTAAGAGGACGGGCTCCAGTTGGTCTAATATCCTTTCATTGAAAGGAAAACTGCATGCACTGTAGTACAGGAGCAAAGGTGACACCAGATTTCGCTCTGCGTAGAGCTAATCAAGTCAGCTTCAAGATGACCTGATAAAGATCTACAGTGACAACATCTGCAACCTCCTTCATTTCTTCACTATTTTCGGCCAAACGTCACTTGGAGCTGAGTACAACGCTCCAGTGACAGACACTGAGTGAACACCGCACTCTCACTCACAATGTTAATGATCGACCAACAAAAAAACAAAAGCAAGTTTGGTTATAGAAAGAAGAGAGAGGAGATAATGCAAGAAAGGTGACATTAAAAATTACTTAATGCATCAGAACACTGCCTGCTAGACCACTAGTACTACCAGCACTTCCTGCATCACAACACTGTCTGCTAGACCACTAGTACTACCAGCACTTCCTGCATCACAACACTGTCTGCTAGACCACTAGTACTACCAGCACTTCCTGCATCACAACACTGTCTGCTAGACCACTAGTACTACCAGCACTTCCTGCATCACAACACTGTCTGCTAGACCACTAGTTACTACCAGCACTTCCTGCATCACAACACTGTCTGCTAGACCACTAGTACTACCAGCACTTCCTGCATCACAACACTGTCTGCTAGACCACTGGTACTACCAGCACTTCCTGCATCACAACACTGTCTGCTAGACCACTAGTACTACCAGCACTTCCTGCATCACAACACTGTCTGCTAGACCACTAGTACTACCAGCACTTCCTGCATCACAACACTGTCTGCTAGACCACTAGTACTACCAGCACTTGCTGCATCACAACACTGTCTGCTATACCACTAGTACTACCAATTGTTGGTTATAGAGATAAGCGATGATTCCAGGATTCTTCTGTATTGAGTGTTGTCTTCTGTGGCTATAAGTCAGAAACTCTAGACTTATAGCCACAGAAGACAACACTCAATACAGAAGAATCCTGGAATCATCGCTTATCTCTATAACCAACAATTTCAACCAGAACAATGGCTTCTATAACATAGCTGAATCACTCGAAAAGAAACTTCTTCATCACTATCCCACATAAGAACATAGAACACTGAAGAAGGTCTACTCACAACTTGTCCAATACCCCTGCCAAGCTACCCAAGACTCTATAACCCCACCCGGTAGATCATCAGATGCAGCATTCTCCACCTGACCTCAACATTCTGAACATGACTATAAATACTCCCGTACCTTCCAACCCCAGGTAGATCCGTGTGTGACTTGAAAAAGCCCACTGTGTGGGTGAAACGTTGTCAATAAAGGATCACATTATACTGCATTTGTGTTTATATTTCCACTACCAGCACTTCCTGCATCACAACACTGTCTGCTCGACCACTAGTACTACCAGCACTTCCTGCATCACAACACTGCCTGCTAGACCACTAGTACTACCAGTACTTCCTGCATCACAACACTGTCTGCTAGACCACTATTACTACCAGCACTTCCTGCATCACAACACTGTCTGCTAGACCACTAGTACTACCAGCACTTCCTGCATCACAACACTGTCTGCTAGACCACTAGTACTACCAGCACTTCCTGCATCACAACACTGTCTGCTAGACCACTAGTACTACCAGCACTTCCTGCATCACAACACTGTCTGCTAGACCACTAGTACCACCAGCACTTCCTGCATCACAACACTGCCTGCTAGACCACTAGTACTACCAGCACTTCCTGCATCACAATACTGTCTGCTAGACCACTAGTACTACCAGCACTTCCTGCATCACAACACTGTCTGCTAGACCACTAGTACTACCAGCACTTCCTGCATCACAACACTGTCTGCTAGACCACTAGTACTACCAGCACTTCCTGCATCACAACACTGTCTGCTAGACCACTAGTACTACCAGCACTTCCTGCATCACAACACTGTCTGCTAGACCACTAGTACTACCAGCACTTCCTGAATCAGAGTACTGCCTGCTAGACCACTAGTACTACCAGCACTTCCTGAATCACAGCACTGTCTGCTAAACCACTAGTACTACCAGCACTTCCTGCATCACAACACTGTCTGCTAGACCACTAGTACTACCAGCACTTCCTGCATCACAACACTGTCTGCTAGACCACTAGTACTATCAGCACTTCCTGCATCACAACACTGTCTGCTAGACCACTAGTACTACCAGCACTTCCTGCATCACAACACTGTCTGCTAGACCACTAGTACTACCAGCACTTCCTGCATCACAACACTGCCTGCTAGACCACTAGTACTACTAGCACTTCCTGCATCAGAACACTGTCTGCTAGACCACTAGTACTACCAGCACTTCCTGCATCACAACACTGTCTGCTAGACCACTAGTACGACCAGCACTTCCTGCATCACAACACTGTCTGCAAGACCACTAGTACTACCAGCACTTCCTGCATCACAACACTGTCTGCTAGACCACTAGTACTACCAGCACTTCCTGCATCACAACACTGTCTGCTAGACCACTAGTACTACCAGCACTTCCTGCATCACAACACTGTCTGCTAGACCACTAGTACTACCAGCACTTCCTGCATCACAACACTGTCTGTTAGACCACTAGTACTACCAGCACTTCCTGCATCACAACACTCTCTGCTAGACCACTAGTACTACCAGCACTTCCTGCATCACAACACTGTCTGCTAGACCACTAGTACTACCAGCACTTCCTGCATCACAACACTGTCTGCTAGACCACTAGTACTACCAGCACTTCCTGCAGCAGAACACTGTCTGCTAGACCACTAGTACTACCAGCACTTCCTGCATCACAACACTGTCTGCTAGACCACTAGTACTACCAGCACTTCCTGCATCACAACACTCTCTGCTAGACCACTAGTACTACCAGCACTTCCTGCATCACAACACTGTCTGCTAGACCACTAGTACTACCAGCACTTCCTGCATCACAACACTGTCTGCTAGACCACTAGTACTACCAGCACTTCCTGCATCAGAACACTGTCTGCTAGACCACTAGTACTATCAGCACTTCCTGCATCACAACACTGTCTGCTAGACCACTAGTACTACCAGCACTTCCTGCATCACAACACTGTCTGCTAGACCACTAGTACTACCAGCACTTCCTGCATCACAACACTGTCTGCTAGACCACTAGTACTACCAGCACTTACTGCATCACAACACTGTCTGCTAGACCACTAGTACTACCAGCACTTCCTGCATCACAACACTGCCTGCTAGACAACTAGTACTACCAGCACTTCCTGCATCACAACACTGCCTGCTAGACCACTAGTACTACCAGCACTTCCTGCATCACAATACTGTCTGCTAGACCACTAGTACTACCAGCACTTCCTGCATCACAACACTGTCTGCTAGACCACTAGTACTACCAGCACTTCCTGCATCACAACACTGTCTGCTAGACCACTAGTACTACCAGCACTTTCCTCATAATTTTCAATAGAACTACGGTGTACATGAAAGAATTTGAATTTTATTTTTGGAATGGATATGCACTGCACTTATCGACAATTAAATAAATTTATCGGTCCAGTTTACTAAGTAATTTAAGTTGGCCTCCAAATTCTGACGCAAGTCTCGTTAATTTTACACTCAAGTGGTGTTGTAACTTCGTTATTTAGATTTACTTTATCAGTGAATGTTGATAATATACAGGAAAAATCTCACTATTGTTGTTACATGCGCATAGAGAGAACAGAAGGGCACCAGGAGTGATCCCCTTCTGTACGCCACCTGATAAGCCACTCAAATTCTTTTGTCTCGCCACTTTGAGGCTCTTGTTTCACCACTCCAATCCTGATTTTCTCTTGAACTTCGTCTCTTGGAAATCTTTCCCAAAGCGAATCTTTTTTGCTTTGTGTTTATTCATTCGACGTGTAAAACCTGTGTGTGGATCTTTCAGGGCAACGATTGGTGGTGACTCGATCCTGTGTTTTATATATATATATATATATATATATATATATATATATATATATATATATATATATATATATAATATATATATAATATATATATTATATATATATATATACATACATATATATACATACATATATATGTTTCTTAAACATCACTCACTTCTGTACTTCCTGGAACAATGAACTTTGAAGCCTTGATTTCTCAAGAGAATTCAAGAGGTTCTGAGACTACTTGAGAGGCTGAGAGGCGATCCCAGGATTTGCTGAGACTGGTTGAGATGCTGGGTTGGGATCCTAGGAAGTGCTGGGACTGATTGAGTGGCTGGGAGGAGATTTCTCTAAAATTTAACTATTAGACACCTCATGAACTTAACACTTGTGTAAACATATAAGTGCATGCACACATGTAAGTACATGCATACATATAAGTGCATGCACACATGTAAGTACATGCACACATATAAGTGCATGCACACATGTAAGTAAATACCATGCACCCAGAACTGCATGAATATTTTTTCAAAAGAATTTTTAATCGTTTCTTTTCGGAATTCATTTTTTTTTATTTTCCCATCTCTCATTTCTACCTTTCTCTCTCCTCTCTTGGCCTTTTATCATACATTCTTTCATTATTTGTGTTGGCTTGGCTCAATAACCCTCAATCATCTCTCTCTCTCTCTCTCTCTCTCTCTCTCTCTCTCTCTCTCTCTCTCTCTCTCTCTCATGTCTACTTATCTTCGTCTTCTGTTGCTGAAATGCCACCCTGCATTTCCACTTCTATATCCATTTCTCCTTCCCTTCCTTCCTTCCTCCCTCCTTCATTTAAGAGTGCTAAGAGAGGGATAACAAGACTCTCCCGCAGGCACGTTCCTCTCTCCTTCCCAACCACACCTGCTCTCACACCTCTCACACCTGCTCACACCTGCTCTCACACCTGCTCTCACCTACCCTCACCCATCCACCAGTGCATACCGAATTGATATTCTTCATATATATACATTACATATTGAGGATGCTTTTAAATAACTTACATCAGTTTCTCCTTGAACATATATCCAAAAAAAATTCAATCAGAGCAGTCCCCCCCCCCCAAAAAAAAAAAAAACCGGAGTTCTCAAAAGAGGCACTTGTTTGTGCCAAATATAATGGCACTTATAATGAGAGGCTCATTTCTCTGGGAATCTGCGACGAGAACTTAATTCCTGCTTCGGAAATTAAAGTATTCTTGATTGGTGTCGAGGTGACGTGTAACCTACATGATCATCATGGAAACCCCATAAATCAGGGCGGCTACAATTCACAAAATACACCCACCAGGGCGGCTACAATTCACAAAATACAACCACCAGGGCTGCTACAATTCACAAAATACACCCACCAGGGCGGCTACAATTCACGAAATACAACCACCAGGGCTGCTACAATTCACAAAATACACCCACCAGGGCGGCTACAATTCACAAAATACAGCCACCAGGGAGGATACAATTCACAAAATACAACCACCAGGGCGGCTACAATTCACAAAATACACCCACCAGGGCGGCTACAATTCACAAAATACAACCACCAGGGAGATACAATTCACAAATACAACCACCAGGGCGGCTACAATTCACAAAATACAACCACCAGGGCGGCTACAATTCACAAAATACACCCACCAGGGAGGATACAATTCACAAAATACAACCACCAGGGAGGCTACAATTCACAAAATACAACCACCAGGGAGGCTACAATTCACAAAATACACCCACCAGGGCGGCTACGATTCACAAAATACAACCACCAGGGCGGCTACAATTCACAAAATACAACCACCAGGGCGGCTACAATTCACATAAACAGTTCACATATACAACTACCAGGGGGCTACAAAATACAACCACCAGGGCGGCTACAATTCACAAAATACACCCACCAGGGCGGCTACGATTCACAAAATACAACCACCAGGGCGGCTACAATTCACAAAATACAACCACCAGGGCGGCTACAATTCACATATACAGTTCACATATACAACTACCAGGGGGCTACAAAATACAACCACCAGGGCGGCTACAATTCACAAAATACAACCACCAGGGCGGCTACAATTCACAAAATACAACCATTAGGGCGGCTACAATTCACAAAATACACCCACCAGGGCGGCTACAATTCACAAAATACACCCACCGGCGGCTACAATTCACAAAATACAACCACCAGGGCGGCTACAATTCACAAAATACAACCACCAGGGCGGCTACAATTCACAAAATACAACCACCAGGGCGGCTACAATTCAGATAATCAACCACCAGGGCGGCTACAATTCAGATAATCAACCACCAGGGCGGCTACAATTCAGATAATCAACCACCAGGGCGGCTACAATTCAGATAATCAACCACCATGGCGGCTACAATTCAGATAATCAACCACCAGGGCGACTACAATTCAGATAATCAACCACCAGGGCGGCTACAATTCAGATAATCAACCACCAGGGCGGCTACAATTCAGATAATCAACCACCAGGGCGACTACAATTCAGATAATCAACCACCAGGGCGGCTACAATTCAGATAATCAACCACCAGGGCGGCTACAATTCAGATAATCAACCACCATGATACCCGAACTACCAAAATTTTTGATAAAGCTTCGCTTCGTGAACGTAAAATTAATAAACAGAACTGGCAATTTAATTCTAATATACGCTGACTGAGCAGGTCTCACCTGGGACTGAACCAGCTTAACGTCGCTAGTGATCGGTTGTGCAGTTACACTTACGAAGTCGTCTGTCACGTATGAGATCATTCCCGAACGAGAATTATTCTCTTAGTGAGATCGTTACGTTATGGAAGAGGCAGGTCTCTTAGGAGCGAGATTACTTTCTTACGGGTGAGATCATTATCTTGTGAAAGAGGTCGTTCTGTTAGGAACGAGATTACTTTCTTATGGGTGAGATCATTATCTTGTGAAAGAGGTCGTTCTGTTAGGAACGAGATTACTTTCTTACGGGTGAGATCATTATCTTGTGAAAGAGGTCGTTCTGTTAGGAACGAGATTACTTTCTTAAGGGTGAGATCATTATCTTGTGAAAGAGGTCGTTCTGTTAGGAACGAGATTACTTTCTTACGGGTGAGATGATTATCTTGTGAAAGAGGTCGTTCTCTTATTAACGAGATTACTTTCTTACCGGCGAGATCATTATGTTATGGAAGAGGTCGTTCTGTTAGGAACGAGATTACTTTCTTACGGGTGAGATCATTATCTTGTGAAAGAGGTCGTTCTGTTAGGAACGAGATTACTTTCTTACGGGTGAGATCATTATCTTGTGAAAGAGGTCGTTCTGTTAGGAACGAGAATACTTTCTTACTGGTGAGATGATTATCTTGTGAAAGAGGTCGTTCTCTTATTAACGAGATTACTTTCTTACGGGCGAGATCATTATGTTATGGAAGAGGTCGTTCTCTTAGGAACGAGATTATTTTCTTATGAATGAGATCATTATCTTGTGAAAGATGTCGTTCGCTTAGGAATGAGATTATTTTCTTACGAGTGAGATCATTATCTTGTGAAAGAGGTCGTTCCCTTAGGAAAGAGATCATTCATTGTTCCAGCCATAGTATTGTCACTATTTTTTTATGAACAAGATCATTCTATTATGCAAGAAATTCCATTAACTAGACCACTGTATTACGAAAGAGATCATTCTCATATGAACCTACCTCACCATTCTGGTATGAAAGACATCATTCTGTTATGAAGCTGACCATTCTTTCGTGAAAGAAATCATTTTGTTACGAAGCTGATCATTCTTTTATGAAAGAGATCATTCTATTCTCTGAAACACAGGTACTCGATACATTCGAAATTCGAGGTGTGTCCGTACACCCCTGTATATATCTCACCTCGAGAAGTCTGCAGGTGTTCTACTGTGTAGTAAACTACTGTGTAGTGAACTACTGTGTAGTAAACTACTGTGTAGTGAACTACTGTGCAGTGAACTACTTTGTAGTAAACTACTGTGAAGTTTTTTTTTTTGTAAACATGGCGTGGACATCCAAGTGTTAGATCTTATGATTTGAATTTTAATACTGACGTGGCGGATTCATAAGGCAGCAGACTCTGAAAAGCAGCCCTTTGCAATGGTTCCTCGATAAAGCAGTTGGGTTTGTGTTCTTCTGCTGATGCACTCCTTGTTGAGGCAGCTGGATGTCTTCTTGTTCTCCTGATTCAGGGGTTGTATAGTGGAGAGAGTGGAAGACAGGGTTGGGCATCGGACCTGTAAGGGGGTCTGTGAAGTGGAGAAGAGTTCTCTTAGGAATTCAAGGGATCCTCCAAAGCGTGTACTAAGTGGAGGAGGGTCCTCTTAGAGTTCAAGGGATCCTCCAAAGCGTCTAGTAAGTGAAGGAGGGTCGTCTTAGAATTCAAGGGATCCTCCAAAGCGTGTACTAAGTGGAGGAGGGTCCTCTTAGAATTCAAGGGATCCTCCAAAGTAGTCTACTACAGTTCTCTCTCAGGTAATGTATATCCTTGTAGACAATGTTATTCTCTTAAATAGGAAATGATTGATTCTTCCTGGTTAATAGCGTAGCCGTATAGAGCGATTTTATAGCACTGATTGCTATTCAGTGCTCTGTTGGGATGATTAAGTGGATTTTGACTGGTATTTTAGTTCTTTATAGTGAAATGAGGGGGACGACCTGGCAGCCTCCTAGTAAGACAGGAAGACCTCGCTAAAATGGCCAAAAGTCCCATCGACTGGGTCATCAAATGACTATACTCACAGTCAGGAAGACGTCGCAAATATGACCAGGGGTCTCACTGGAGGGGGTGGGGTGGTCATGTTTCATTTTTTACCAATAAACACCACCACCACCACCACCACCACCACCACCACCACCACCACCACCACCACCACCACCACCACTACCAGTATCAGTACCATCACCAACACCACTATCACTACCACTCCCATTACCCCTACCACCACTGTCATTACAACCATCAGTACTACTACTACCTCTACCACCAATACCGCCACCACCAATACCACCACTAATACCACCACCACTGTTACCTCTACCACCACCACTGTTACCACTACCACCACCACTGTTACCACTACCACCACCACTGTTACCTCTACCACACCACTGTTACCTCTACCACCACCACTGTTACCTCTACCACCACCACTGTTACCTCTACCACCACCACTGTTACCTCTACCACCACCACTGTTACCTCTACCACCACCACTGTTACCACTACCACCACCACTGTTACCTCTACCACCACCACTGTTACCACTACCACCACCACTGTTACCTCTACCACCACCACTGTTACCACTACCACCACCACTGTTACCACTACCCCACCACTGTTACCACTACCACCACCACTGTTACCACTACCACCACCACTGTTACCACTACCACCACCACTGTTACCTCTACCACCACCACTGTTACCACTACCACCACCACTGTTACCTCTACCACCACCACTGTTACCTCTACCACCACCACTGTTACCACTACCACCACCACTGTTACCACTACCACCACCACTGTTGCCTCTACCACCACCACTGTTACCACTACCACCACCACTGTTACCACTACCACCACCACTACCACTAAAACCAATAACAAAAAACAACAATCTAATATTATAAATTAAACACACATTTATATATATCAAGTAAATGTTTTATTTAACATTAAACCTCATATGTAATTTTCGTTAGCAGCTAAATTTAAAATATTTTGTTATAGTAATATTTATTTTTATACGGTTATAAGAAAGGACGTTTTATACTAAACTTTCTCTGCTGGCTGATTTGAGGTTCTCATTATCTGTCTGGCTCCACTACGTGCTTGTTTGTCGGTTTATCGATTGTGGTGCATTCCTAGAGCGTCCACCTCTACATCATGTCTACATCGACTACACTCTCTCTTTCTTTTCTCTCTCTCTCTCTCCTCTCTCTCTCTCTGTCTCTCTCTCCCTTTTACACAGGGTTTGACAAGGTTAAGGATCCCTAGCTTTATTGACAAGCTATTTACAGGTTAAGGATTCCTAACTTTATTGGCAAGATAAGAGCTGTTACCTACATCAGCTCATTTGAAAGCATTTTTATTGTTATGAAATATACAAGTAGGGAACAGGATGAAGTTGGAGCCATCTCTCTCTCTCTCTTTGTCATCCTTGAGAAATCAAGAAACCTCTCTCCTCTAAAAAAAAAAAAAAAAGTACCACGGGCGGGGATAGAACCCGCGATCAGAGAGTCTCAAAACTCAAGACCGTCGCGTTAGCCACTGGACCAGCTAGCCACAATAAGATTCATCCAACTAGGTATATTTCTACACCATAGGAAGGTTAGCACAGGCACCACTGTGACTACAAATGCAAGTTTTTACAGACGAATCTCCAGCTAGCGTGGCTGTGACGAACTTTAGCTAAAGTTCGTCACAGCCACGCTAGCTGGAGATTCGTCTGTAAAAACTTGCATTTGTAGTCACAGTGGTGCCTATGCTAACCTTCCTATGGTGTAGAAATATACCTAGTTGGATGAATCTTATTGTGGCTAGCTGTCCAGTGGCTAACGCGACGGTCTGGAGTTTTGAGACTCTCTGATCGCGGGTTCTATCCCCGCCCGTGGTATGGTTTCTTTGCAATCGTGTCATTACGATTTCGTGAGTCAAGTTAACTGTCTCCTCTGTTTGCGAGAATTCTGTTCGTGTTGTGATGTTGACTCGTTGACTCTTGTGGTAGACTGTGATCTCGTTAGTGAATCGAGTCACATTTCTTGTCCTCTAGAGAATTTTGTTCCGAGAGACTGATATAGAATGATTGATTTTTGGACATTCTGTGGTTGTATCATGAGACACTAAATTAAATCCAGTTCTTGTGTCTAACTCTCAATCTGACTTGGTTAGGCCAGCATCTATGCACTGTCATAGTCAGAGTTTTGAAGTTGCTGAACTCAGATTTGGGAGTTTCTTACCTTCTGTGGAATACATGGTGACTGTCCCCAGTTAGGCCATTTTGTGTCGCTTACTTCCTTGCATGCTGTCGTGCTGCTTATGGCTGTTTTGTGCGCATTACTGTTTGTCGAACCTGTCACTATGTTCAAACAAGCTGTGCTTATTGCCTCTCTGATGTAAGATGCTAGTATATTTAGGAACATGTTAGTTTTATCAGTCATTCTATGTAGAATCGGCTACATACAGACATATATTATTTAAGTACTATTAGATACATTCAGATGCATAGTAAAGCACCGGATGATACAGTTAATTACTGCTATTACTTTATATACCTGTTAGATTCAGTAACATGCCAGAGGTATACTAGTTAATTTACTGTTGTACAAACGATATATATAAATTTATATAGATAGCCTGAGCTTGCTACCACCTTCAGCTCACAAGACTGCCATCCCCACGAGCCCCTTCGGGGCGGGGCAGATGGCAGACCAGAGGCCTAGCTTCTCCCTACGAGCCCCGTGAGGGCGGGGAATGTGGCTAGGCCTGGGGACAGTTGGTCCCAAAGATGAGGGGGTACTTGTACCTCCTCCCATGGGAGACTTAAGTCTCGAGACACTCCCCAGATAGGGAGCCAAGGCCGGGTCACCACTACTTGGAAAAGACCCGGGCCGGGAGAATACCGGCGAATAAAAAAAAAAAAAAAAAAAAAAAATATAAATTTATAATATATGCACTGATATATGTGAAGAAAGTTATTATTCCAGCTTAGGTTAATCTAAGTGTATATAATGTTTATCCTGGATAACATTCTTAGGATTATTTAAGGTTCTCAAACATTTAGCAGCTACTCCTCGTTCTCCCATTTCTATTCCTATTTTGAAAAGTCCACTTAGAGGCGCTGTTCTGAGGATAATTGGTTCTGCTCCGATGAGAAGAGTAAGTACTGGTAAATATCTGTTACAAGCCAGACACAACCTAGATACTTGAAGGGTAGTGAGAGGCTGACCTAGTATTGTCTGTTAGAATATTATAGTGTAGTTATCGGTGTTGTAACAAAAACATCACCAACACCAAAATACACCGCCAACACCACCACCACCACCAACAACAACAATAATAACACCATCTTCACCACCACCATCGACAACAACACAACGTTCCGAAGCTATATAAAACCTCCGTGGCTGGCCATAGTCAGCGTCACTGAACGTAGAAATTCAGAGCTGCAGCGTCACTGAACGTGAAAGTTCAGAGCTGCAGCGTCACTGAACGTAGAAATTCAGAGCTGCAGCGTCACTGAACGTAGAAATTCAGAGCTGCAGCGTCACTGAACGTGAAAGTTCAGAGCTGCAGCGTCACTGAACGTGAAAGTTCAGAGCTGCAGCGTCACTGAACGTGAAAGTTCAGAGCTGCAGCGTCACTGATTGTATTTCGTCTCTTGTTATAGAGAAGAGAGGAAAGATAGGAAAGGAGGGAGGGAGGAGGAAGATGAAGGAGAAGGAGAGAGATAATAGGCGGTAGTTCAAGGAAAGGAAGGAAGGAAGGAAGAAAGAAGGGAGGTTAGAATGGGTGGGGTAAAAAGAAAAAGACGGCAAAGAAGGAGACGAGGGAATAGAAAGAAGAAAGTGGAGAATTGGTATAATGATGTAAAAAGGGGAGAAGAATGAAGGGGAATGAGAAATGGAGGGGTGGAAGGAAGGGAGAAACGTGGGGAGGTAAATTGAGAGTAAGGGAGAGGGAGCGAAAGAAAGGAGTAAGGGGGAAAGAAGAGAGATAAAGATAGGAAGGGAGGACAGGGAGAGAAGTAAGTACCATCAGCAATGGTTTTGTGCACATTATATAAATAAGGCAGACTTTACTGTTAGTTTGGCCATCACATAAACAGTACAACCGGTAAGAGCGGCACACAACTGAATGAACCAGGGTTCGATTTCCAGGCAGGACTGTTAAATAAAAACTCTAAATCCCTGTGAAACATACAAAGTAAGGCGTCGGGGAGAGGAATGCTCGATCCTCCGTCCCCAAATCGACAGGCACCAGCTCCACTCTGCACGCAAGACATGTGTCCAAGGTTATCTACACCTGTTGATCTTGTTCATCTAGCAGAAATAGGTACCTACACCACAAAATAGGTATCTACAGCATAAAACAGGTACCTACAGCAGAAAATAGGTACCTACAGCAGAAAACAGGTACCTACAGCAGAAAATAGGAACCTACAGCAGAAAATAGGTACCTACAGCAGAAAATAGGTACCTACAGCAGAAAATAGGTACCTACAGCAGAAAATAGGTACCTACAGTAGGTGTTAGTTGAATATTGGAGATCACTTCCGCTACTTATGAAATATTTTAAAATATATAAGACCTAGTAAGAGTGTGTAGTGTGGGAGCAGGTATGTGGCACTGCATGCAGTGCCATAGCTAACATTTTTTGGTGCCCGGGGCGAGCTATGTCAGCTCCAAACTCTTTTAAAGTCAACTTCCAATCTGTTAGACGTTTGGTACGAATCCTCACAGATGCTAAAGTCGCTGGACTGACGCCGCTAAGATTAGTAACGTCTAATCCTTTAAACGTTAGGAGATAGTGATTAATTCTCGGTAATGTTCAACATAAATTGTTAAATATTCGTATAGGCCTACAAAATTAATGTTTACATATGAATAAATTATAAACTACACAACTCTAAGTACATATGTAAATTACAACTTATTTCTCAAGATTGATGGAGTGACCACTTTGACATCAGGTTGAGAGACTGATTACCACAAACTCCGCCTCATCTTGCACCGTTCTTCTCTGTATTGGACCGAAGAAGCCACTGGCTGGTGAAACGCTTCCACAATAAATATTCCCAAATGCTGTACATGTTTCTCATTTTCCAAGTTGTCGGCTTTCCAAGCCATTTACATCAAATTATAACTAGATAATATTCACAAAATTTTTCTTCATTACTGTAAGCAGTGCAATGTCTGTATGTGTGTGTGTGTGTGTGTGTGTGTGTGTGTGTGTGTGTGTGTGTGTGGTGTGTGTGTGTGTGTGTGTGTACTCAAATAATCCCAAAAGCACTCTAATAATTGACCATAAGTTAAATCCAGTCTCTGCACACATATGAGATGTAAATCTCAGGTAACGTATCGAGGCACAAAGTTGTGCAGCAGCCCTTACGTTCTCAAGAACGTACACATACACAAGCATTCTGAGGGTATTGTAAATGCCAGAAATTTTCTAAACGCTATGAAGTTCATAGGCAGTATGAATATCACTGATTAATATTGTAAGTACTATAAATATCGCGAAAATTATGAATATCGTAACCGCTATGAATATCGTTAATAGTATTCTTGAAACACAATGAATATCTTAAACCCACTGAATAGTAAACGCTGCAAATATTGAAATATTAGGAATATCGTAAATAGTATGAGTATCGTAGTATCAATTGCACTTTCTCCTCACTTCTAGCGATGTTAGCTTCGAGACGAAAAATTAACAGCAGCCAACTTTTGATGGTTGGTATTTAACAGCCAGTTTCTCGAAGTTTTGAATTGACAGCCAATTTCTGGAGATGTTGAATTGACAGCCAGTTTCTGGAGGTGTGGGGTTAACAGCTAGTTTCTGGATGTGTTGAATTGACAGTCAGTTTCTGTAGGTGTTGAATTAACAGCCATTTTCTGGAGGTGTGGGGTTAACATCAGTTTCTGGAGTTGTTGAATTAACAGCCAGTTTCTGGAGGTGTGGGGTTAACAGCCAGTTTCTGGAGGTGTGGGGTTAACAGCCAGTTTCTGGAGGTGTTGAATTAACATCCAGTTTCTGGAGGTGTAGGGTTAACAGCCAGTTTCTGGAGGTGTGGGGTTAACAGCCAGTTTCTGGAGGTGTTGAATTAACAGCCAGTTTCTGGAGGTGTTGAATTAACAGCCAGTTTCTGGAGGTGTTGAATTAACAGTCAGTTTCTGGAGGTGTAGGGTTAGCCAGTTTCTGGAGGAGTTGAATTAACAGCCAGTTTCTGGAAGTTTTGAGTTAACAACCTGTTTCTAGAGGTGTTGAGTTAACAGCCAGTTTCTGGAGGTGTTGGGTTAACGGCTCTCTTCACGGAGATGCAGGTTTAATGAGTTTATAATCCGGGAGGTTAGTTTTAGCCTTCATGGCCCCCTGAGTTAGCACATGTTTCCAGCACTGAACGCCCTCAAGAAAATTGGCTGACGTACCGTCAAAAGGGAGAGACGAGGAAGCAGAGGTGTGAAAAGTAAAGGGGTGGTGGGAGTAGTGTGGAATAGGAGATTAAGGGGTGATGGGAGAGGTGTAGGAGGTGATGGCAGAAATGGCAGAGGGAAGGAAAAGGGATGATGAGAGAGGTGAGGAAGGGGATGGTAAAAGAGAATGATTTCTCTCCCTCTGAGGGACTTAAAGCGTCATTACTTTTTTATGGTTTCTGTGTAATTGTTCTCTCTCTCTCTCTCTCTCTCTCTCTCTCTCTCTCTCTCTCTCTCTCTCTCTCTCTCTCTCTACTCACGGTCTTTGGAGTTAGGTCAGTGGTCCACACAGGTCAACCTCTTACCTGAAAGAAGAAAATGTCTAATTAACACAACTAGCAACTCTGCTTTACTATTCTTGCCTCAATCATCTAGAAAATCCTTAATCTAGAGTCATTGAACTGCTTCAGTAGTTCTTAGCCTAAGAGGTAATAATTTTTCTCATTCCCTTCCACCAGAGAGGATAATTCAACCTCTTTCTTTGAGTAACAAACTTGTTTTAATGTAACTCTTCTCTTTGCAAACATTTCTCTGCCTGTTTTAAATAAGCACACCTGGTGTACGAAAAATATTAAACTAAGAGCAAACTCACACACACACACACACACACCACACACACACACACACACACACACACACACACACACACACAACACACACACACACACACACACACACACACACACACACACACACACACACACACACCACACAACACACACACACACACACACACACACACACACACACACACACACACACACAGGAGCTAACTAGCTTAAGAGGCTATAAACAGGTGAGACAGCCAGTTGCCCTCCAACACACACATCCATTAGGAGGAAAGGAAAGAAAACTTGACTTGACTACCAACACGGGTCTCCAGGAGACCTGGCACATCGGGGTCTGCCAGGAAGACCTCCACAACGGGGTCTGCCCGAAGACCAACCACATGGAGTCTGCCAGTAAGACCTACCACACGGGGTCTCAAAAAGACCTTGCACCTTGCCAGAAGACTCCCCCACACGGGGTCTGCCAGGAAGACCTGCCACACGGTCTGCCAGGAAGACCTGCCACACGGCCCTGCCAGAAGACCTCCACACGGGTCTGCAGGAAGACCTCCACACAGGGTCGCCAGGAAACCTACCACACGGGGTCTGCCAGAAGACTTGCCACACGGTCCTGCCAGGAAGACCTGCCACACGGGGTCTGCCAGAAGACCTGCCACACGGGGTCTGCCAGGAAGACCTGCCACACGGTCTGCCAGGAAGACCTGCCACACGGGTCTGCCAGGAAGACCTACCACACGGGGTCTGCCAGGAAGACCTACCACACGGGTCCTGCCAGGAAGACCTACCACACGGGTCTGCCAGGAAGACCTACCACACGGGGTCTGCCAGGAAGACCTACCACACGGGGTCTGCCAGGAAGACCTACCACACGGGGTCTGCCAGGAAGACCTACCACACGGGGTCTGCAGGAACCTACCACACGGGGTCTGCAGGAAGACCTACCACACGGGGTCTGCCAGAAAGACCTACCACACGGGGTCTGCCAGGAAGAACTACCACACGGGGTCTGCCAGGAAGAACTACCACACGGGGTCTGCCAGGAAGAACTCCACACGGGTCTGCCAGGAAGAACCTACCACACGGGGTCTGCCGGGAAGACCTACCACACGGGGTCTGCCAGGAAGACCTACCACACGGGGTCTGCCAGGAAGACCTACCACACGGGGTCTGCCAGGAAGACCTACCACACGGGGTCTGCCAGGAAGACCTACCACACGGGGTCTGCCAGGAAGACCTACCACACGGGGTCTGCCAGGAAGAACTACCACACGGGGTCTGCCAGGAAGAACTACCACACGGGGTCTGCCAGGAAGAACTACCACACGGGGTCTGCCAGGAAGAACCCTACCACACGGGGTCTGCCAGGAAGACCTACCACACGGGGTCTGCCAGGAAGACCTACCACACGGGGTCTGCCAGGAAGACCTACCACACGGGGTCTGCCAGGAAGACCTGCCACACGGGGTCTGCCGGGAAGAACCTACCACACGGGGTCTGCCAGGAAAAACCTACCACACGGGGTCTGCCAGGAAGACCTGCCACACGGGGTCTGCCAGGAAGACCTACCACACGGGGTCTGCCAGGAAGACCTCCACACGGGTCTGCCAGGAAGACCTACCACACGGGGTCTGCCAGGAAGACCTACCACACGGGGTCTGCCAGGAAGACCTGCCACACGGGGTCTGCCAGGAAGACCTGCCACACGGGGTCTGCCAGGAAGACCTACCACACGGGGTCTGCCAGGAAGACTACCACACGGGGTCTGCCAGGAAGACCTGACCACACGGGGTCTGCCAGGAAGACTGCCACACGGGGTCTGCCAGGAAGACCTACCACACGGGGTCTGCCAGGAAGACCTACCACACGGGGTCTGCCAGGAAGACCTGCCACACGGGGTCTGCCAGGAAGACCTACCACACGGGGTCTGCCAGGAAGACCTGCCACACGGGGTCTGCCAGGAAGACCTGCCACACGGGGGTCTGCCAGGAAGACCTACCACACGGGGTCTGCCAGGAAGACCTGCCACACGGGGTCTGCCAGGAAGACCTACCACACGGGGTCTGCCAGGAAGACCTACCACACGGGGTCTGCCAGGAAGACCTACCACACGGGTCTGCCAGGAAGACCTACCACACGGGGTCTGCCAGGAAGACCTGCCACACGGGGTCTGCCAGGAAGACCTACCACACGGGGTCTGCCAGGAAGACCTACCACACGGGGTCTGCCAGGAAGACCTGCCACACGGGGTCTGCCAGGAAGACCTGCCACACGGGGTCTGCCAGGAAGACCTACCACACGGGGTCTGTCAAGTTGCTTCATACACGCACTTATCTACAACCATATTATCATAAAGGGTTATAGATCTATTCAGCATTCTATCTGCATTCTTAAAACATTCTTAAAACATTCTTAAAATATTCTTAAAACATTCTTAAAACATTCTTAAAACATTCTTAAAACATTCTTAAAACATTCTTAAAACATTCTTAAAACATTCTTAAAACATTCTTAAAACATTCTTAAAACATTCTTAAAACATTCTTAAAACATTCTTAAAACATTCTTAAAACATTCTTAAAACATTCTTAAAACATTCTTAAAACATTCAGTTTAATTATTTACTTCTCTCCTAACATTATTCCTATTGATAAATTAGACACATGTGCAACTCTTGGGTATCTTTATTGAGGAAACGTTTCGCCACACAGTGGCTTCATCAGTCCATACACAGGAGAAGCTAGAAGAACAGGAGGAGAATGAGGTAATCAGTCCCTCAGCCTTGACTGCTTCACCTCTCCTGCCAACGGTTTATAAGCTCCTTCTCAGCACGTATGCCGTATTCTATTCAAGATTGATGGACTGACCACATCGACTCAAGGTTGAGGGACTGATTACCTCATTCTCCTCCTGTTCTTCAAGATTCTCCTTTGTATGGACTGATGAAGCCACTGTGTGGCGAAACGTTTCCTCAATAAAGATACCCAAGAGTTGCACATGTGTCTAACTTATCAACATGTCGGTTCTCTGAACCATTCATCTACAAATTATTCCTATTGCTAGACACAGACTCACTAAAGTCATATTCCACATTATCCCTCAAGGACCTTCTTCTCGGCTATTATATCAACAAACTGAATTACTCCATCACAACGGAGTAATGGAAATAAATGGTATAAAATACCGACACAATGGAAATATAAACACATAAGCAGTATAATGTGATCCTTTATTGACTACGTTTCGCCCACACAGTGGGCTTTTTCAAGTCACAAACAGAACTACTGTTTGTGACTTGAAAAAGCCCACTGTGTGGGCGAAACGTAGTTAATAAAGGATCACATTATACTGCTTATGTGTTCATATTTACAACGGAGTAATCTAATGTGTGATGGAATCTATAACACTTATACATTAATTCCATTTTCCCGTTTTTTTTTGAGTATCTATACCTGGCTTCTCCAATGAGCGTGTTGTTGGAGTTATTATGTGAGTTAATAACTGACAGTGATGACCCCGAGTTAGTAATGATCATAACTAAGATCACTGTCAGATGATCAAAGAGTTAAACTCAGTGTCCAAGTGATCATAGGATCGAACTTAGTGTCAAAGGGTAACTTTAGCGTCAGTAGGATGTCAAAACTTTCTGTGTGGCACTACAGAGAGCCAGTTGGCACTATAGAGAGCCAGCTGGCTCTATAGAGAGCCAGTGACAGACCAGTGAAAGGAAGGGAAATTAGCTGGAAAAATAAGGGAACTGAGAGGAAATTATTGACAGCAAAGAAAACAGAGATTGTGGAACCTGAGGATGATGTAGGATGGAACTGGAGGATGTGAGAGGTAGGATGGAACTGGACGATGAGAGAGGTAGGATGGAACTGGACGATGAAAGAGGTAGGATGGAACTGGACGATGAGAGAGGTAGGATGGAACTGGACGATGAGAGAGGTAGGATGGAATTGGACGATGAGAGAGGTAGGATGGAACTGGACGATGAGAGATGTAGGATGGAACTGGACGATGAGAGAGGTAGGATGGAACTGGACGATGAGAGAGGTAGGATGGAATTGGACGATGAGAGAGGTAGGATGGAACTGGACGATGAGAGAGGTAGGATGGAATTGGACGATGAGAGAGGTAGGATGGAACTGGACAATGAGAGAGGTAGGATGGAACTGGCCGATGAGAGAGGTAGGATGGAACTGGACGATGAGAGATGTAGGATGGAACTGGACGATGAGAGAGGTAGGATGGAACTGGACGATGAGAGAGGTAGGATGGAACTGGACGATGAGAGAGGTAGGATGGAATTGGACGATGAGAGAGGTAGGATGGAACTGGACGATGAGAGAGGTAGGATGGAACTGGACGATGAGAGAGGTAGGATGGAACTGGAGGATGTGAGAGGTAGGATGGAACTGGAGGATATGAGAGGTAGGATGGAACTGGAGGATATGAGAGGTAGGATGGAACTGGAGGATATGAGAGGTAGGATGGAACTGGCCGATGAGAGAGGTAGGATGGAACTGGACGATGAGAGGTAGGATGGAACTGGACGATGAGAGAGGTAGGATGGAACTGGACGATGAGAGAGGTAGGATGGAACTGGACGATGAGAGAGGTAGGATGGAATTGGACTATGAGAGAGGTAGGATGGAACTGGACGATGAAGAGGTAGGATGGAACTGGACGATGAGAGAGGTAGGATGGAATTGGACGATGAGAGAGGTAGGATGGAACTGGAGGATGTGAGAGGTAGGATGGAACTGGAGGATATGAGAGGTAGGATGGAACTGGAGGATATGAGAGGTAGGATGGAACTGGAGGATATGAGAGGTAGGATGGAACTGGAGGATATGAGAGGTAGGATGGAACTGGAGGATATGAGAGGTAGGATGGAACTGGAGGATGAGAGAGATAGGATGGAACTGGAAAATGAGAGAGGTAGGATGGAACTGGAAAATGAGAGAGGTAGGATGGAACTGGAGGATATGAGAGGTAGGATGGAACTGGAGGATATGAGAGGTAGGATGGAACTGGAGGATGAGAGAGGTAGGATGGAACTGGAGGATATGAAAGGTAGGATGGAACTGGAGGATATGAGAGGTAGGATGGAACTGGAGGATATGAGAGGTAGGATGGAACTGGAGGATATGAGAGGTAGGATGGAACTGGAGGATATGAGAGGTAGGATGGAACTGGAGGATATGAGAGGTAGGATGGAACCGGAGGATATGAAAGGTAGGATGGAACTGGAGGATATGAGAGGTAGGATGGAACTGGAGGATATGAGAGGTAGGATGGAACTGGAGGATATGAAAGGTAGGATGGAACTGGAGGATATGAGAGGTAGGATGGAACTGGAGGATATGAGAGGTAGGATGGAACTGGAGGATATGAGAGGTAGGATGGAACTGGAGGATATGAGAGGTAGGATGGAACTGGAGGATGAGAGAGATAGGATGGAACTGGAAAATGAGAGAGGTAGGATGGAACTGGAAAATGAGAGAGGTAGGATGGAACTGGAGGATATGAGAGGTAGGATGGAACTGGAGGATATGAGAGGTAGGATGGAACTGGAGGATGAGAGAGGTAGGATGGAACTGGAAAATGAGAGAGGTAGGATGGAACTGGAGGATGAGAGAGGTAGGATGGAACTGGAGGATGGGAGAGGTAGGATGGAACTGGAGGATATGAGAGGTAGGATGGAACTGGAGGATTTGAGAGGTACGATGCAACTGGAGGATGAGAGAGGTAGGATGGAACTGGACGATGTGAGAGGTAGGATGGAACTGGAGGATGTGAGAGGTAGGATGGAACTGGACGATGTGAGAGGTAGGATGGAACTGGACGATGTGAGAGGTAGGATGGAACTGGAGGATGAGAGAGGTAGGATGGAACTGGAGGATGAGAGAGGTAGGATGGAGCTGGAGGATGAGAGAGGTAGGATGGAACTGGAGGATGAGAGAGGTAGGATGGAACTGGAGGATGAGAGAGGTAGGATGGAACTGGAAAATGAGAGGTAGGATGGAACTGGAGGATGAGAGAGGTAGGATGGAACTGGAGGATATGAGAGGTAGGATGGAACTGGACGATGTGAGAGGTAGGATGGAACTGGAGGGGAGGAGGTAGGATGGAACTGGAAAATGAGAGAGATAGGATGGAACTGGAGGATGAGAGATGTAAGATGGAACTGGAGGATGGGAGAGGTAGGATGGAACTGGAGGATATGAGAGGTAGGATGGAACTGGAGGATGAGAGAGGTAGGATGGAACTGGAAAATGAGAGAGGTAGGATGGAACTGGAGGATGAGAGAGGTAGGATGGAACTGGAGGATGGGAGAGGTAGGATGGAACTGGAGGATGAGAGAGGTAGGAT
The DNA here is from genome assembly GCF_026875155.1 of Cherax quadricarinatus. Taxonomy (NCBI): domain Eukaryota; kingdom Metazoa; phylum Arthropoda; class Malacostraca; order Decapoda; family Parastacidae; genus Cherax; species Cherax quadricarinatus. Next base: position 44,115,236 of record NC_069419.1, on the reverse strand, counting down.
GGAACTGGAAAATGAGAGAGGTAGGATGGAACTGGAGGATGAGAGAGGTAGGATGGAACTGGAGGATGGGAGAGGTAGGATGGAACTGGAGGATATGAGAGGTAGGATGGAACTGGAGGATGAGAGAGGTACGATGGAACTGGACGATGTGAGAGGTAGGATGGAACTGGAGGATGCGAGAGGTAGGATGGAACTGGACGATGTGAGAGGTAGGATGGAACTGGAGGATGTGAGAGGTAGGATGGAACTGGAGGATGAGAGAGGTAGGATGAAACTGGAGGATGAGAGAGGTAGGATGGAGCTGGATGATGAGAGAGGTAGGATGGAACTGGAGGATGTGAGAGGTAGGATGGAACTGGACGATGTGAGAGGTAGGATGGAACTGGAGGATGAGAGAGGTAGGATGGAACTGGAGGATGAGAGAGGTAGGATGGAACTGGAAAATGAGAGAGGTAGGATGGAACTGGAGGATGAGAGAGGTAGGATGGAACTGGAGGATGGGAGAGGTAGGATGGAACTGGAGGATGAGAGATGGAGGATGGAACTGGAGGATGAGAGAGGTAGGATGGAACTGGAGGATGAAGGAGGGAGGATGGAACTGGAGGATGAAGGAGGGAGGATGGAACTGGAGGATGAGAGAGATAGGATGGAACTGGGGAAGAAAATAATAATAATAATAATAATAATAATAATAATAATAATAATAATAATAATAATCATTATTATTATTATTATTATTATTATAATTATCATCATCATCATCATCATCATCATCATCATCATCATCATCATCATCATCATCATCATCATCATCATCATCATCATCATCATCATCATCATCATCATCATCATCATCATCATCATCTTGGGGAACTGAAAGGATTCGAACCTAAGGAAAACCAATGCTAAAACTAGCAGCCCAGTGATCTAATCACTCAAGTGCGCTAAACTCGTGCGGGACATTCAGCTCAAGGAGTGATGGAGGCTTGATCCTCCGTCCGCTGTGGTGGTAAGAGAACTTTCTTTTCTTAGGAAGGATTCCCACTCAAACACTAGTGAAGTTAGAAGAGTAGGCTACAGAAGTTAGAAGTGTCGACTTACAGAAGTTAGGAGAGTAGGCTACAGAAGTTAGAAGTGTCGACTTACAGAAGTTAGGAGAGTAGGCTACAGAAGTTAGAAGTGTCGACTTACAGAAGTTAAAAGTGTAGGCTACAGAAGTTAGAAGTGTCGACTTACAGAAGTTAGAAGAGTAGGCTACAGAAGTTAGAAGCGTCGACTTACAGAAGTTAGAAGCGTAAGCTACAGAAGTTAGAAGCGTCGACTTACAGAAGTTAAAAGTGTAGGCTACAGAAGTTAGAAGTGTCGACTTACAAAAGTTAAAAGTGTAGGCTACAGAAGTCAGAAGTGTCGACTTACAGAAGTTAGAAGCGTAGGCTACAGAAGTTAGAAGCGTCGACTTACAGAAGTTAAAAGTGTATTCTACAGAAGTTAGAAGTGTCGACTTACAGAAGTTAAAAGTGTAGGCTACAGAAGTTAGAAGTATCGACTTACAAAAGTTAAAAGTGTAGGCTACAGAAGTCAGAAGTGTCGACTTACAGAAGTTAGAAGAGTAGGCTACAGAAGTCAGAAGCGTCGACTTACAGAAGTTAGAAGCGTAGGCTACAGAAGTTAGAAGCGTCGACTTACAGAAGTTAAAAGTGTAGGCTACAGAAGTTAGAAGTGTCGACTTACAGAAGTTAAAAGTGTAGGCTACAGAAGTTAGAAGTGTCGGCTTACAGTTTTTAGAAGTGTCGACTTACAAAAGTTAGAAGTGTAGGCTACAGAAGTTAGAAGTGTCGACTTACAGTTATTACAAGGATAACTTACAGAAGTTACAAATATAGACCGCAGAAATCAGGACAGAGGGACGTAAACCTCACACTGAATTTTCTTTTTAAGAGTCTAAAAAAATACATCTCCCTTATTCTTCCTCTCCCATCCCCTTTCCTTCCCTTTCCCCTTCTCTCTTTCTCTCTCACTCTAGTTTTTATTTTCTCTCTCCTTCATATACATAATATGAATAAAGTATACTATATTCAGAGCATAATTAGGTGGAATACGTAATACGTGTATGTATATTTACGTTACTTAAGTTTTTAAGAGGAATATATAAATATATATATATATATATATATTATATATATATAATATATATATATATATATATATATATATATATATATATATATATATTATATATATATATGTATATATATATATATATATATATATATATATATATATATATATATAATATATATATATATATATATATATATATATATATATATATTATATATATATATATATATATATATATATATGATGGGGTTCCACCTCTGGTGTAAATTGTGGACACACAGCCTCGGAGAAGTGGATAAAAAAAGGGTTCAAGGAAGAATATTTGGATTTCTTCCTGAAGCCGTTTGAATATTCCACTTCCCCTACCACCCCATCTTTTCATATATTTTTTTTTACCAATAGGAATATTTTATTACATAATATGGTACAGAAGATTTAAGAGATACATTGTTGATATAAAGGTGGCATATACGGTACATGTTGTTACGTGTGTATCACCGATTATAAGGCGAAAATCTCATCCAGCTCCTCAGAGCTGGGGCGTGTGCCCAAAATACAGCAGGCATTACCCCTTTGAACAGCCGCACTGAGCCGCTGGAGCAGAAAACTAGCTGCCCTGGGATCCCTAGTTACCCTGATGAGTCTTTTTCCCAGCTCCTTAAGGAATTTAGATGTATTCTTTCCCCATGAGCCAAGGGTCTCTGAGCCTATGGGAACAAACATATAATGATGGGCAAGTTATCCATATTTTCTAGACTTTTGGGACTCCCTGAAGCTGGCAGCTGCCCCTCCTTCCTCCCTGGTGTATTGGAGATAGGTATCAGCCAAGGTAGATGCACATGTATAGTCCCACACCACGTGCTTCCCATCTGTCCAGGCTTGAAGGGTGATACCATCTGAACGCTTCTGTGATGAATGGTTTGAAAAACCGACAAGTTGAAGATTGAGACACTTATGCAGCATATGGGAATCTTTATTCAGGAAACGTTTCGCCACACAGTGGCTTCATCAGTCCAATACAAAGAGGAAGGCGTAAGGAGAGGAGGAGTATGAGTAAATCAGTCCCTCAGCCTGGAGTCGATGTGTTCAGTACATCAATCTTGTAGAATGTACAGCATAGGGCTGTAGACGTGGCTTATATACTGTAGTGAGGTGAGGTGAAGCAGGCGGAGGCGGGGTCATAGTGGTACCATCCACTAGTCGAAGTAGGTCTTCGTCCAAAGGTTGAACAAGTGTTGAAGAATTCTTTGTAACAAGATCCCATGATGCTGCAGTGTCTGACAGTTGTGATGAATGGTTTGAAAAACCGACAAGTTGAAGATTGAGACACTTTGGACGAAGACCTACTTCGACTAGTGGATGGTACCACTATGACCCCGCCTCCGCCTGCTTCACCTCACCTCACTACAGTATATAAGCCACGTCTACAGCCCTATGCTGTACATTCTACAAGATTGATGGACTGAACACATCGACTCCAGGCTGAGGGACTGATTACCTCATACTCCTCCTCTCCTTACGCCTTCCTCTTTGTATTGGACTGATGAAGCCACTGTGTGGCGAAACGTTTCCTGAATAAAGATTCCCATATGCTGCATAAGTGTCTCAATCTTGAACGCTTCTAGCTGCCATCAGATCTGCATAGTTGGGGTGGCTCCCTTACTGCTGGGCATCCAGCTGTTATGAGGCTCCTCTTGATAATGTTATTAACCTCCTCATGTCTTGCAATCTTTCCCTCGGATTTACGGCACACAAGACCATGGTATCCGAATCGGTCTGCTGCTTCACTGCCACAAATACACCTGTGTTCGGCGAGAATAGGGGCGGCAAGTCGAAGGGCAACACCGATGCGGATGGTCTGTGGGTAGAGGCGTGTGCCAAGGCTGGAGTTGGGAACAGCCAACAGAAAGTCCCCAGCATGAGGGGCTCTCACTGCCAGGAGGCGGGCTCTATCCTTCCCTGACACACACTGAAGCATTGTTGAGGCTATATTTTCCACTATTGGACCATCCCAGTGCGATTGTTTTTAGTTGTTGGGGGGAGCAGGTCTGGTTTCAGAGCCCGTTAGATTATCCCAGATCATTGCTCCGTTAATGAATTTTTGGTCCTGGACTCCATTCTTGTCCCTAAGATGTTCAGGGAGAATCGCTGCTACAAGCTCTCTGGATGCAATACACGAGGACAGAAAAGCAGGTAACGCAATCTGTGATGACTTGCGGACACCAATGCCTCCTAGTCTGACTGGAAGTGTAGCTTGGTTCCACTGCCCGTCTTCTAGAGTAAGATTAAGTACTTTCGTAAAAATCTGCCTCAGGACACTGTCATATTCGTGCAGTATAGGGTTATCATTTGAAGGTGCACATCTTAGGAAATATGTCAACCTGGGCAGACTCAAGCACTTTGTGAGAAGGTACAATGCATCGTGGGTGTCCAGATTGCCTATTCGTTGTTCCATTCTCCTTAACTCTTCCAATTTCTTCCTGAGAATTGTGTCAATGGCATTGCTTCCCAGAGGTGCTCCTAGCAAGACACTATTTGTGGGGGCAATGACTGCTGCTCCTGGTAATATATATATATATATATATATAATATATATATATATATATATATAATATATATATATATATATATATATATATATATATATATATATATATATTGTGTGTGGGAAGGTCGTCCGGGGGTAGATGAGTGGGAAGGTCGTCCAGGGTAGATGAGTGGGAAGGTCGTCCAGGGGTAGATGAGTGGGAAGGACGTCCAGGGGTAGATGAGTGGGAAGGTCGTCCAGGGGTAGATGAGTGGGAAGGACGTCCAGGGGTAGATGAGTGGGAAGGTCGTCCAGGGGTAGATGAGTGGGAAGGTCGTCCAGGGGTAGATGAGTGTGAAGGTCGTCCAGGGGTAGATGAGTATGAAGGTCGTCCAGGGGTAGATGAGTGGGAAGGTCGTCCAGGGGTAGATGAGTGGGAAGGTCGTCCAGGGGTAGATGAGTGGGAAGGTCGTCCAGGGGTAGATGAGTGGGAAGGTCGTCCAGGGGTAGATGAGTGGGAAGGTCGTCCAGGGTAGATGAGTGGGAAGGTCGTCCGGGGGTAGATGAGTAGGAAGGACGTCCAGGGGTAGATGAGCGGGAAGGTCGTCCAGGGGTAGATGAGTGGGGAGGTTGTCCAGGGGTAGATGAATGGGAAGGTCGTCCAGGGGTAGATGAGTGGGAAGGTCGTCCAGGGGTAGATGAGTGGGAAGGTCGTCCAGGGGTAGATGAGTGGGAAGGTCGTCCAGGGGTAGATGAGTGGGAAGGTCGTCCAGGGGTAGATGAGTAGGAAGGACGTCCAGGGGTAGATGAGCGGGAAGGTCGTCCAGGGGTAGATGAGTGGGAAGGTCGTCCAGGGGTAGATGAGTGGGAAGGTCGTCCAGGGTAGATGAGTGGGAAGGTCGTCCAGGGGTGATGAGTGGGAAGGTCGTCCAGGGGTAGATGAGTGGGAAGGACGTCCAGGGGTAGATGAGTGGGAAGGTCGTCCAGGGGTAGATGAGTGGGAAGGTCGTCCAGGGGTAGATGAGTGTGAAGGTCGTCCAGGGGTAGATGAGTATGAAGGTCGTCCAGGGGAAGATGAGTGGGAAGGTCGTCCAGGGGTAGATGAGTGGGAAGGTCGTCCAGGGGTAGATGAGTGGGAAGGTCGTCCAGGGGTAGATGAGTGGGAAGGTCGTCCAGGGGTAGATGAGTGGGAAGGTCGTCCAGGGGTAGATGAGTGGGAAGGTCGTCCAGGGGTAGATGAGTAGGAAGGACGTCCAGGGGTAGATGAGCGGGAAGGTCGTCCAGGGGTAGATGAGTGGGGAGGTTGTCCAGGGTAGATGAATGGGAAGGTCGTCCAGGGGTAGATGAGTGGGAAGGTCGTCCAGGGGTAGATGAGTGGGAAGGTCGTCCAGGGGTAGATGAGTGGGAAGGTCATCCAGGGTAGATGAGTGGGAAGGTCGTCCAGGGGTAGATGAGTAGGAAGGACGTCCAGGGGTAGATGAGCGGGAAGGTCGTCCAGGGGTAGATGAGTGGGAAGGTCGTCCAGGGGTAGATGAGTGGGAAGGTCGTCCAGGGGTAGATGAGTGGGAAGGTCGTCCAGGGGTAGATGAGTGGGAAGGTCGTCCAGGGGTAGATGAGTGGGAAGGTCGTCCAGGGGTAGATGAGTGGGAAGGTCGTCCAGGGGTAGATGAGTGTGAAGGTCGTCCAGGGGTAGATGAGTATGAAGGTCGTCCAGGGGCAGATGAGTGGGAAGGTCGTCCAGGGGTAGATGAGTAGGAAGGACGTCCAGGGGTAGATGAGCGGATGGTCGTCCAGGGGTAGATGAGTGGGAAGGTCGTCCAGGGGTAGATGAGTGGGAAGGTCGTCCAGGGGTAGATGAGTGGGAAGGTCGTCCGGGGGTAGATGAGTGGGAAGGTCGTCCAGGGGTAGATGAGTGGGAAGGTCGTCTAGGGTAGATGAATGGGAAGGTCGTCCAGGGGTAGATGAGTGGGAAGGTCGTCCAGGGGTAGATGAGTGGGAAGGTCGTCCGGGGGTAGATGAGTGGGAAGGTCGTCCAGGGGTAGATGAGTGGGAAGGTCGTCCAGGGGTAGATGAGTGGGAAGGTCGTCCAGGGGTAGATGAGTGGGAAGGTCGTCCAGGGGTAGATGAGTGGGAAGGTCGTCCAGGGGTAGATGAGTGGGAAGGTCGTCCAGGGGTAGATGAGTAGGAAGGACGTCCAGGGGTAGATGAGTGGGAAGGTCGTCCAGGGGTAGATGAGTGGGAAGGTCGTCCAGGGGTAGATGAGCGGGAAGGTCGTCCAGGGGTAGATGAGGTTGCCAAGTCAGGTTAGATCACCGGCACTGCAATGTTGAGAATACCGAGGAGGGTGGACAGAATCGCTGCAAAGTATAAGGGAACAAGGTGCTTTGAGGCTTGATTAATTTTGAAATCAGTGGACTGGTGAGCCAGTAGAAGGTTTTAGTCAGATGATCAAAAGCTGCAGTGGTGGTTTCCTGACGAACCTTGCCTAATCTAACCTAATGCTTCATGAAGGGAAATTGATCCTAGGAAATAAAATTGCCCATCCTATCGTCGGATCAAACCTGATTGTCTCTCATTCTTCAAGCGCTGTACGACCCCCAACAATAATATAACAATAATCATTTAAATTTCAGCGGTAAAAAGATACCAACAAGTATGTGAATAAAATTAATAAATATCATTATTATGAATTATTTGCATAATGATCATCTTAAATTCCATCTTAGAGATGGAATTTAAGATGATTATGAAGGAGACGCAGCTTGTGCGAATTCTATGCTATAATCCTTTACAAGAGAGAAAAATAACATTGTTAATCCCTTACATGACAGAAACAACGTTGTTAGTGTCAGAAAGGCAAGCACCTCTTTCTTTTTCGTACTGAAAGCTTGTTGCGATGAGAGTGGCCAGATTCACAAGTGTGTTGGAGCCGGTAAGAGGAAATGGAAATGCTAAACAGGTGAGTATTAGTGGTAGGAAATACACGTACCTGAGTGCTATGAGGGGTGTTACCTGAGTGCTATGAGGGGTGTTACCTGAGTGCTATGAGGGGTGTTACCTGAGTGCTATGATGGGTATTACCTGAGTGCTATGATGGGTATTACCTGAGTGCTATTACGGGTGTTACCTGAGTGCTATGAGGGGTATTACCTGAGTGCTATTACGGGTGTTACCTGAGTGCTATGAGGGGTATTACCTGAGTGCTATTACGGGTGTTACCTGAGTGCTATGAGGGGTATAACCTGAAGAAACATGTTTACTATCTAGAATACAAGGAATATTGTTTAGATTCAGTCAGTTAAAAACAGAATGAAACACATAGCGGATCCTCATTATTAGATTTCGAAAGTAAAGCTCCTATTAGCATGAGAGTAAAGTAGAGACATTCCAGAGCCGAGAAACCGAATATCACTGATGCGGCGGCCGTAGAGGATGAGAGAAACGAAGCACATTGTTCATAACAGACTGTAAATAACAAAAAGGCACAATACCGTGACTGGAACAATACATAAATAACCCGTACATAGGAGAGAGGAGCTTACGACGAGGAGGAAGTATATATAAGGCAGCAGATAGGGACGGGACAAGAGAGGTAGTAGGAAAGGAAGAAGAGAGGTAGTAGTATACACTACAGAACAGTGTAGGACACACGAGGATATATTTGCAGCAAACAAACCCCTCAAGGGAGGTCCTTGATGCTGGTGAGGGGCTCTCGATCTAGGGAATTGAATCTGTGCTCCGGTTCCCTGAATTAAGCCTCAATACCTTTCATCATTCTCCCCCCCCCCCCACTACATGCGCTCCCCCATGATTATAATAATGCAGTAAACAAAGAAATGCAATCAGTGGAAAATTAAGCAGGAGTTTGATTCCGTTGAGCTTTAATAAACTTCATGTATGGAGAAAGATCGTAGCAACAAGAAAGAGTTGGAAGAAAGTTGAGTCAAGAGGCCAGAGAGCGAACTCATCCTTTACGTTATTCACACCGAATCATTATCAGCCATCGTCAGTTATAAGTATTTACCCATAATCACTATTTAACTGATTTTATACATAATCTTCATCTTTTCCACCTTTTTGTTTTCCTGAAGAAGGACTTAGACCAAATCCGAAATAAATACATTGCTGAAGTAAATTAATTGTACTAGAAGCCTTGACCATTACCCTGACTGAACACTATCCTTCTGGGAG
>NC_069419.1:44003897-44096397 GCF_026875155.1 Cherax quadricarinatus | reverse complement strand
GTGTATTTTTTCCAAAATGTTTTTTCAATTATTGGATTCATTAATTTTTGCGTAAATGAACCAAATACTCTCTCATTTTCTCTCTCTCTCTTCTCCTCTCTCTCTCTCTCTCTCTCTCTCTCTACTCTCTCTCTCTCTCTCTCTTCTCTCTCTCTCTCTCTCTCATCTCTCTTCCCCCTCTCTCTCTCTCTACCTCTCTCTCTCTCTCTCTTCTGCAACATTTGTTCAATTTAGCGAAACGTTCAGACTTGCGCCCCCAGCACCGGGCCGGGTGGTCACCATGGTTTTATTCCTCCTATCCTCTTCTTCAAGACTCCCAGTGTTAATACAAGACTCCACGCTATCTTCAGTAGCCAGGGAGTGTTCAGTAGCCACGGAGTGTTCAGTAGCCACGGAGTGTTCAGTAGCAAGGGACTGTTCAATAGCCAGGGAATGTTCAGTAGCCAGGGAGTGCTCAGTAGCTACGGGTTGTTCAATAGCCAGAAAGTGTTCAGTAGCCAGGGGGTGTTCAGTAGCCACGGAGTGTTCAGTAGCCATGGGGTGTTTAGTAGCCAGGGGGTGTTCAGTAGCCAGGGGGTGTTCAGTAGCCAGGGGGCGTTCAGTAGCCAGGGGGTGTTCAGTAGCCAGGGGGTGTTCAGTAACCAGGGGGTGTTCAGTAGCCACGGAGTGTTCAGTAGCCAGGGGGTTTTAGTAGCCACGGGTTGTTCAATAGCCAGAAAGTGTTCAGTAGCCATGGAGTGTTCAGTAGCCAGGGGGTGCTCAGTAGCCACGGGTTGTTCAATAGCCAGAAAGTGTTCAGTAGTTAAAGTACTTAGCAGATAGGCGCTAATTACCTGTTAGCTAACAGAGTGTTTAGTCGGGCCATTGTAAGTGCTCGTTTTTGCTCTTTCTTCAGCTGAATCACTTTAATCTGCCGATGTAACCACACCCACTCCGTCTGCCACACCCTCCGTCTGCCACACCCTCCGTCTGCCACACCCTCCGTCTGCCACACCCTCCGTCTGCCACACCCTCCGTCTGCCACACCCTCCGTCTGCCACACTCTCGATGGATTTAAGTTGACTTAGCAGACTTCTCCGGCTTTCATCAGGTCCTTCCCTGGAGACCCAGGAACCTAGCTTTTCCTCCATGATCCTCCATGAACCTTACTGGCGGCCCAGGAACCTGTTTTTTCCTCCGTGGTCCTCAATAAATCTTGTTTGTTTTCCCTAGACCATTCAAACATTTTCCTCACCATCCCCGATTGTTACTTCGTTCTCGTTGGCTCTTCCTTACTCCCCTCAAGTAATTTTCTAACCCTTCCCTGGCGCACCCTGGCTCACCCTGGCCAGCCCCTGCCCGCCCTGGCCCGCCCTGGCCCGTCCTGGCCTGCCCTGGCCCACCCTAGGATCATCAGCAAGGGTGAGGCACGACCTTCCTGCCGACGTGTTTAAGAAGTCATGGCGCCTCTAATGTTCCTCGGTGTAAGAAGGCTAATGGGGAAACTACTTAATGACCCAATATGCTGTGTTTTATGCGCAACTCCTAACTGCTGGCAACTGGCAGAGCAACATGCGGGAAGAGAGGCTGAGGGAGAGGATGAGAGGCTGAGAGGAGAGACTCGGAGGTTGGGGGAGAGGCAAAGAGGCTGTGGAGATGGGAGGCTAGGGAAAAGGATGAGAACTTGTGAAGAAGCTAGTACGGAAACTATGGGAGAGGCTGAGAAAACGTGGGAGAGGCTAAAAAACTGTGGGAAAGGTTGAGAGAAACTAAGGGAGAAACTGAGAAACTGTGGAAGAGGCTGATTTAGAAACGGAGAGAGAAGTTGAGGAAGAATTTGTGACCGATTTCAAGAATATTTCTTCGTGACCAGGTCTGAAGCCCAGCATTTTTTTTTTGACCACACCCTGACCAGTCAGGTTATTGCTGCTTGCGACCCACACGACTACTTAGCCGTCAAAACCTGAAAGATTAGGTGCTTCCTGCAAGAACTGTCCAGTTTCCTGTTGGAGACTTGTACCAAATTCCCAGAGACACTTCTTATAGTAGAAGACTGAAGAGTCGTTGAGCCGATGTTGACAGTCTCATCTGATGTTGAAACTTGTGTGATATTGACTCAGTCTTATCTGGTGTTGACACAGTCTTTACTGACGCTGACACAGTCTTATCTGGTGTTGACACAGTCTTTACTGATGCTGACACAGTCTTATCTGGTGTTGACACAGTCTTTACTGATGCTGACACAGTCTTATCTTGTGTTGACACAGTCTTTACTGATGCTGACTCAGTCTTATCTGGTGTTGACACAGTCTTTACTGATGCTGACTCAGTCTTATCTGGTGTTGACACAGTCTTTACTGATGCTGACTCAGTCTTATCTGGTGTTGACACAGTCTTTACTGATGCTGACTCAGTCTTATCTGGTGTTGACACAGTCTTTACTGATGCTGACACAGTCTTATCTGGTGTTGACACAGTCTTTACTGATGCTGACACAGTCTTATCTTGTGTTGACACAGTCTTTACTGATGCTGACACAGTCTTATCTGGTGTTGACACAGTCTTTACTGATGCTGACAGTCTTATCTGGTGTTGACACAGTCTTTTCTACTGATGCTGACACAGTCTTATCTGGTGTTGACACAGTCTTATCTGGTGTTGACACAGTCTTATCTGGTGTTGACACAGTCTTATCTGGTGTTGACACAGTCTTATCTGGTGTTGACACAGTCTTATCTGGTGTTGACACAGTCTTCTCTACTTGTGACTATGGCGCCTATGCTTTTCACGGGGTTTACTTAACACTCCCTCTGGTAGGTTATTTTAGTGAACAAATAACGAGTAATTTCCATGTAAAGATTATGAGATAGATATCTCGTCTTCTAGCAAGAAATAACATTGAAAGTGATTTAGGAATGTTTCAGTATTTTACATGTCTTACCGATTCTCTTCTAGTTTCATCTCGTATAGAACAAAAAGGCACAATACCGTGACTGGAAAAGTACACAAAGTAGATTTGAGATATGATTAGGTCATACAAGATACTAAAAGAAGTGAGCTGGCGGAGGGGAACAAAACTTGAAGCTAACATTGTAGGGAGGTCATGGTAGTAGTGTAGTGGAACGACCCGGCGTGAACGTGTTGCTGATAGATCTCGTATACAAGAGTTGGTATGATAGCGCTCGTGAGACGTAATTAATAGACGTGATCGAGGTGTCAGAGGGGAGGGCAGGAGTCAAGACTCGACCCTTCTTAGACAGACGACGGTGATTACAGTGCCAGGAGTACCAGCGCGTTCCGCACAGCGGCCATTATGCAAACTACTTCATTATGACACTGGTGTCAGCCTCTACATGGCACTACTGCCAGCCTCTACATGGCACTACTGGCAGCCTCTACATGGCACTACTGCCAGCTTCTATATGACACTACTGCCAGTTTTTACATGGCACTCTCAGTCTCAACATGGCACTACTGCCAGCCTCTACATGGCACTACTGCCAGCCTCTAAAAGACGTACTCCAGTATCCTCCTTACGTGACGTTCTCGACACTCTTTACAAGACTTAGGTAAATTATTACGTAAATTATTATTATTATTATTATTATTATTATTATTATTATTATTATTATTATTATTATTATTATTATTATTATTATTATTATTATTATTATTATTAATTCATAGGAATCGCTTAATTAGTGAATTTCATAGAGCACCTGCAATATAGGACTGGGAGTAATCAGGTTTGATTCAAGGAAGAGAAAGGCAGCTTTAGTTTTGAAGATCAAACGCCCTTGACACTCATCAAGACACCGCCCTCAGAGGGTCGCACACAGTTAACTAATTTAATCCTAAATGTTTGGGGGAACGTGAGACTCCTTACATTATCACATCAGATAATCCTATGCAGAATCCTTGAAGGTGTTCAATCCTACGAGAACTTGGTTCCATCTCCACCAATTATCTCCAACTAATTAGGGAGATGGAGATAATTGATCTTATATCCTCTGGATTTGAAACTAAAGCTCTTGTCCGAGGATGTTTTTCCAACCTGGGGTCTGATTGATGGATGATGTCAGATATTAATACCAGGACTCACTTCAGTGGGTGACATCGACCCTCAAGGGCCATGATGAGGTTCCTTGAGGCCGGTGATATCTGCAGCAGTTCCCAGGTGACATCAGTGCCGGTTCTGTGTTGTATGCTAAACACCTTCCATTCCCCAGCGCTGTGCGACTCGTACAGGTTTAACACTTGTCCATGAATATAGTGATAAGAAGTTTAAGTTCTCTGTGTCTCTGTTGACATCATAATTAATGCTAGGTGACATCAGTATTCGATATATCACGCATTTCAAAAAAAAAAAAAACACCAAAATGCAAGATCTCCGAAAATTCTTAATTTTACTGAACAGAGACAGCGATCAGGGGTCGAGTCACAGCTCCTGGCCCCGCCTCTTTACTGGTTGCTACTAGGTCACTCTCCCTGCTCCACGAGCTTTATCCTACTATTATATATATATATTAATATTATATATATATATATATATATATATATATATATATATATAATATATATATGTTTGTGTTGTTGTGTGTGTGTGTGTGTGTGTGTGTGTGTGTGTGTGTGTGTGTGTGTGTGTGTGTGTGTGGTGTGTGTGGTGTGTGTGTGTGTGTGTGTGTGTGTGTGTGTGTGTATGTGTGGGTTGTTCTAAACATCTGAGTGGTTGGTGACTGACAAATATGTGTAGGAACCGAGCGACGTGGTTCTTCAGTTTAATATAGAGGAGAACCATGGAACATGAGGACTGAAGACATGGACTCCAGGTTGAGGGACTGATTACCTCAAACTCATCCTCATCTTCCACTGTTCTTCTCTGTTATTGGACTGAAGAAGCCATTGGTTGGCGAAACGTTTCCTCAATAAAGATTCCAAAACGATGCACAAATGCCTCATTATTCAATTTGTCAACTTTCTAAACCATTTAGATCACTGATAATTATATATTCTACATAATTTTATTATTAATGTAATACTAGTATATAAATGTATTACCCTCATATACTTAATGTTATTTTACTAAATACATATTCCCTGATGTTTACAGTGATGATTAAGTGGAGTTTAAGTGGTGTTTAAGTGGTTTTTAAGTGGTGTTTAAGTGGTGTTTAAGTGGTGTTTAAGTGTGTTGTGTTTTAAGTGGTGTTTAAGTGGTGTTTAAGTGGTGTTTAAGTGGTGTTTAAGTGGTGTTTAAGTGGTGTTTAAGTGGTGTTTAAGTGGTGTTTAAGTGGTGTTTAAGTGGTGTTTAAGTGGTATTTAAGTGGTGTTTAAGTGGTGTTTAAGTGGTGTTTAAGTGGTGTTTAAGTGGTGTTTAAGTGGAGTTTAAGTGGAGTTTAAGTGGTGTAAGGTTAGATTAGGTCAGGTTTGTCAGGAAACAGGAAAAGTGTTTCCTGACGCTGGTCTTAGATGTTGACCCGCCGTTAGAGCTTTTGGTAATCTGACCGAGGTCTTCCGCTGGCTTACCGGTCCACCCCTTTAGAAATTATGGTCATAGTTATGACCATTTATTGGTAAGTGGTGTAAGGTCGCTGCTCTATCCGGACTAAAAGTCAATGAGTTCCTTATTGTGATCCAAGGAATCGGAGCTGCGATCCCCTTTCCTTAGATCAAACCTGAATGCTTCCCATTCTCCCTGGCGCTGTATGGTTCCTATGGGTTTAGCATTCCACCATGAACGACGATAATAATAATAATAATAATAATAATAATAATAATAATAATAATAATAATAATAATAATAATAATAATAATAATAATAATAATAATAATAATGTGAGTTCCCTATGAGCCGCCTGTGAACCATTTGTGATCCTATATGAAGCAAGTTCTCTGTGAGTTCTCCCTGAGCCCTCTGTGAGCCTCCAGTGACCCTTCTGTGAGTCCTCTGTGACCGTGACCCCCTGTGAGTCCTCGTATCATCACTGTGAGTCCCTCTGTGAACCCCTTGTGAGTCCTCTGTGAACCCCTCGCCAGTCTTCGTGACACCCTTTGTGAGTCCTCAGTAATCCCTCTGTAAATCTTCTGTGACCCCCTTGTGAGTTGACAGTGACCTCCCCCCTCCCTGTGAGCCCCTTGTGAGCCACCTCACTCTTATCACCATGACAAGGGACAAAAAATCAGCAAAAGGCCACACACTGCTTCAATCAATCTCTCCCACAACCAAACTTGTGGAACGCCAAGATTGGAGAAATCTCTCTCACGAGACTTCTTTCACTGGCTGAGAGACGCTGGAAGCAGAACACCAGGAGATAGGTGCAGGAAGAACATGTTGATAGATGTAAACAAAGAGGATGATAGGTGTCAGGAGAAAAAAGAACAAGTTGATTGTTGTACAGAATATTAAAAAAATACTAAGAGTTGCTCTTAAGGGCTAAGAATTTCAGGCGATACACGTCGGTGCGGAAAATAAGATGACAGGTGATGACAAGTGAAGATCACCTGGTAATGGGGACAGGGGATTGAAAAGCAAGATAGTAGGTGAAGAGAGAGTAAATATCAAGGTGATAGGTTACGACACCTTGAAAAACATAGGCGTAAAACAAGGTTGTAAGTGAAGTGAGTGGGATAAAATAAGGTTATAGGTGAAGTGAGTGGGACAAAATAAGGTTATAGGTGAAACGAGTGGGACAAAATAAGGTTATAGGTGAAGTGAGTGGGACAAAATAAGGTTATAGGTAAAGAGTGGAACAAAATAAGATTACAGGTGAAACGAATGGGACAAAATAAGTTAATAGGTGAAATTAGTGGGACAAAATAAAGTAATAGGTGACGTGAGTGGGACAAAATAAGATTATAGGTGAAATAAGCATAAGAAACTCAGGTGAAGCGGTGTAGACAGGTAGACAGAACATAAAGGACAGTTGTACAATATGGAAGATCACAATATCTATCGCAAAGTTCTTGAAAATCAATCTATCACGTTATTTTTAAGGTAAATTATTTTGACTCTGAGTCTATAAAATAAAATTAATATTTTAGGAAGTAAACATTTTTAAATATTAATTTACCTTTATTATTTTGCCTTAAATGGCAACTCTCTTCTTGCCGAATAAGGCGAGCGAAAATTTATTTATGCAATAATTTCGCAAAAATCATTCTGAACCTAACGAAAGAAAACGTATTTCACTGTGTTTGTTTATTATTAAATTACTGTAAACTTATCTAAAATATATTTAGTTAGATTAGGCTAAACTAAATCGCGCTTGTTATAATAAGGTTAGGTAAGTTACCTAAGGTGCTTTTGGTACAAAATTATAAATTTTGTACCATTAATTTTGTCTAACTCCTTTTCTTCCTCCTTTTCCTTCTCCCTCTCCTTCAGTTCTGCTTTTTACGTTCTTATATCTTTCCTCCGCCTCCTCGCATTCTTCCTCTAACTTCTATTCAGCTATTTCTCATCTTCTTTTGCCTTCTTCCTCCTCCTCTCTCTCTCTTGTACCTGAGTTTTCCTCCTGCGTGACGCTGGTCAACCTCTGCCAGGTTAAGTAAGTGTCGTGACAGGTAATTACGTAGTGAAACACGCAGTGTGTACTCACCTAGTTGAGGTTGCAGGGGTCAAGTCCAAGCTCCTGGCTCCTGAGTGTGTGTGGTGTGTGTGTGTGTGTGTGTGTGTGTGTGTGTGTGTGTGTGTGTGTGTGTGTGTGTGTGTGTGTGTGTGTGTGTGTGTGTGTGTGTGTGTGTGTGTGTGTGTGTTGTGTGGTGTGTTGTGTGTGTGTGTGTGTGTGTAGTGTGTGGTGTGTGTGTGTGTGTGTGTGTGTGTGTGTGTGTGTGAGTGAGTGTGAGTGTGTGTGTGTGTGTGTGTGTGTGTGTGTGTGTGTGTGTGTGTGTGTGTGTGGTGTGTGTGTTGTGTACATATATACGTCAGTATACACCTGCACACGTATTCATACAAAAATTACTTACTGAGATACACAAACACATATATACGAAAACGCACACAAATACGCATTTACACGTATACATATGAAAGCGTACATACTTACAGACATACATCCAAACATACACATACACGTATACAATTATCTTATATCATTCTGCATTGGAATTTCATGACCATAAAGGTAGAGGAGGCTGAGTTTATAGAACACAGGGATACCATTCTTGGATCTCTCAGGGACCGAAATACTTCCCACGCTACAGAAGACTTTCTGTCGGCGACAGCAGCGCATGTGCAAGGTCCATCGTGAAAGAAAAGGTCAGAATCTCCTTATGTTGACCTTGACGGGGTAATTATCTTGACCTTGACGGGGTAATTATGTTGACCTTGACGGGGTAATTATGTTGACCTTGACGGGGTAATTATGTTGACCTTGACGGGGTAATTATGTTGACCTTGACGGGGTAATTATGTTGACCTTGACGGGGTAATTATGTTGACCTTGACGGGGTAATTATGTTGACCTTGACGGGGTAATTATGTTGACCTTGACGGGGTAATTATGTTGACCTTGACGGGGTAATTATGTTGACCTTGGGCGGGGTAATTATGTTGGGCCTTGGGGGTAATTTGGTTGACCTGACGGTGGGGAATTATGTTGACCTTGACGGGGTAATTATGTTGACCTTGACGGGGGTAATTATGTTGACCTTGGGCGGGGTAATTATGTTGACTTGACGGGGTAATTATGTTTACCTTGACGGGGTAATATGTTGACCTTGACGGGGTAATTATGTTGACCTTGACGGGGTAATTATGTTGACCTTGACGGGGTAATTATGTTGACATTGACGGGGTAATTATGTTGACCATTGAAGGGGTATTATGTTGACCTTGACGGGGTAATTATGTTGACCTTGACGGGGTAATTATGTTGACCTTGACGGGGTAATTATGTTGACCTTGACGGGGTAATTATGTTGACCTTGACGGGGTAATTATGTTGATCCTTGACGGGTAATTATGTGACCTTACGGGTAATTATGTTGGTACCATTGACTGGGTAATAAAGGTGAGTCTTCACAGCCGGTGTTATTGTTTTTTTATTATTAAAAATATAATCTGAAACTGTTACCACCACTACCACCACTACCACTACCACCACTACCACCACTACCACTACCACCACTACCACCTACTACACACTAACCACCACTACCACCACTATCCAACTACCACCACTAACCACCACTACACTACTCACACCAACACCACTCCCACTACCACCACCACTCTACTCACTACCACCACTACCACCACTAACACCACTACCACCACTAACCAACCTACCACCACTATGACCCTACCACCACTCCACCACTACACCACTAACACACTCACTACTATCACTACCACCACTACACCACTACCACAACTACCACCACTACCTACACACTACCACCATATACACCACCATTACACCACTATCACCAAGCTACCACCAGTCATACCACCACAACAAATACCACCAACTACCACCATTACCACCATACCACCACTACCACCACTACCACCACTACCACCAATACCACCACTACCACACATACCACCATAACACCACTACCACCACCTTACTCAACTATACAACCACTACCACCACTACCACACTACCACCATTACTCACCACTACCACCACTACACCACTACCACCATTACACCATTACCACCACTACCACCACTAACTACCACTACCACCAGTACGCACCAATAACCACCACTACCACCATTACCACCACTACACAACCAACTAACACCACGTACCACCACAAATACCACAAACCCCCACGTACCACCACTACCCACAACACTACTACACACTACTTACACCACTACTCCAACTACCTCCACTACCAACACTACTTCCGACTACCATACTACACCACTTACCACCACTACACCATACTACATTACTAAACCTACACCACTACAACCATTACCAACTACCACACTACCACCACTACACACTACCTGACCACTATCGACCACCACTGGCCAACCAGTCTTACAACTACTACCACCTACTTACAAAGTCACTACCATCATACTACAACAACTACCACCACTCCCACCATTACCACCTCTACAAATTACCACGCACTACCACTCACCACACACACACCATACGGGTCATACCACACACCACCACCACCATACCTACCAATACTACCATCACTGTCCACCACTACCCCCAAACTACCACCACTACCACCACTACCACCATTACCACCACTACCACCACTACCACCATTACACCACAAACCACCACTACCACCCTACCACTCCCACCACTACCACCACTACACTCCTACCACCACTTACCACCACTACCACCACTACGCACCACTACCACCACTACCACCACTACCACCACTACCCACCATTACCACCACTACCACCACCAACCCCTACCACCACTACCGCCACAAACCACCACCACACACCACTACCACCACTACCACCACTACCACCACTACCACCACTACCACCCACACTGCCACCACTACCACCACTCCCCACTACTACCACTACTACCACCACTACCACCATTACCACCATTACCACCACTACCACCATTACCACCACTACCACCACTACCACCACTACCACCACCTACACCATACCCCACCACTACCACCACCAACCACCACCACCACCACCACTACCACCACTACCCCCCACTACCACCACAAACACCACTACCACCACTACCACCCACTACCATCACTACCACCGCTACCACCACTACCCCACTACCACCACTACTCCCACCTACCACCACTACCACCACTACCACTACTACCACCACTACCACCACCACTGCCACCACAAACAACCACTACCACCACCACCACTACCACCACTACTCCCACTACCACCACTACCACCACTATTTACCACCACTACCAACCACTACACCACTACCACCACTACCACCACTACTGCCACCACTACCCACCACTACCACCATTACCACATTACCACCACACCAACCACCACCACCACACCACCACTACCACCACTACCACCACCACTGCCACCACCTACCACCCACTACAACCATTACCACATCTACCACCATTACCACCATACCACCACCACTTCCACCACTACCACCACCACCAACCACTACCACCACTGCCACCACACCACCACTACACACACCCACCACCACATACCACCACTACCATCACTACCACCACCACCACCACTACCACCACTACACCCACTACCACCACTACCACCACTACCTACCACTACCATCACTACCACCACAACAACCATCACCACCACCACCACAACACCATCACCACCGTCACTCACCATTATCACCACATCATCACCACTATCACCACCATCATCACCACTATCACCACCATCATCGCCAGTATCACCACCACCACCACCAACCACCATCACCACTACCACCACCACCACCACCACCACTACCACCACTACCACCACTGCCACCCACTACCACCACTACCACCACTACCACCACTACCACCACTACCATCACTACCACCACACACAACCATCACCACCACCACAACAACCATCACCACCGTCATCACCACTATCACCACCATCATCACCACTATCCCACCCATCGTCACCACTATCACCACCATCATCACCACTATCACCACCACCACCACCATCACCACTACCACCATCACCACAACCATCACCACCACCATCACAAACCACCACCATCACCACCACCACAACAACCATCACCACCGTCATCACCACAAATCACCACCATCATCACCACTATCACCACCATCGTCACCACTATCACCACCATCATCACCACCATCACCACCACCACAAACAACAACAACAAGACAACAACAACATCAACAACAACAGCAACTACCATCACCCACCACCACCACCACAACAACCACCACTATCACCACCATTATCACCACAACCATCACCACCACCATCACAACCTCAGCCACCACCACAACCACCATCACCACAGCACAATATCACTTCCAAAACCCACATTATCACCATCACAATACACCACACACGCACACTATCACCACTTCAACACAATATCACCACCAAGAGCACATATCACCATCACAACACACCACCACAGCACACTATCACCACTTCAACACAATACACTCACTACCAAACACACCACCACCACCACAATACACTATCACCGCCACAACACACTGTCACCAGCAGAACACAATATCACCACCACAACACACCACCACCACCACAGTACACAATCACCGCCACAACACATGTCACCACACAACACAATATCACCACCACAGCACACCACCACAGCACACCACCACAGCACACCACCACAGCACACCACCACAGCACACCACCACAAGCACCACCACAAGCACCACCACAAGCACCACAGCATCACGTTACCTTCACCAGGAAGTGTGTGTGACGGAGCAGCTCTCAGACACGTACAAGATTGAGTGTCTCCCACCTGAGGACTCTGAAGAAGAACGTGGCACAGGAGAGCCCTAGAAGGGCGCCAGGCAAGGTCACCTCTATATTAAGTTAGGCAAGGTCACCTCTAAAGGAGGCCTGGCAGGGTCACCTCTATATTAGGTTAGGCAAGGTCACCTCTAAAGGAGGCCTGACAAGGTCACCTCTAGAGGAGGCATGGCAAGGTCACCTCTAGAGGAGGCCTAGCAAGGTCACCTCTAGAGGGCGCCTTCCATGGTCACCTCTAGAATTGGAAGGTAAAAAACAAAAACGAATCCTAGGGAAGTCAGGAAGTATTTCTTCAGCATAAGAATGATCAGGTGGAATGACCTGGACGAGAAAGTAGTGTATTCATTCTCTAAACGTAATTTAAAGAATGGGAATAAAGTGTCTGACACATATTGACAGTGTCTGACACATACTGAGAGTGTCTGACACATTGACAGTGTCTGACACATGTTGACAGTGTCTGACATATTGACAGTGTCTGATGTTGCAACCCCTGAATGGGTTACAATGATTATGTATATATGTAATGTATATTACCTTTTCATATAATTTTATATTGCTTATATTTTCGATAATAGCTAAATCGTAAATATATTGCCTTTATATTCTTATTTGACTTATGTTGTTAGGATGTATATAAAATGTGCTCAGTTAGTCTTGATTGTCAAAATACTGTAATTATCGCTTGTCGCTCGTTATACTGCCGGCTTTTGAGCTGCAGTTGTCCCCGTAAGCTATCACGTGATTTGAGGGGGTGTCCTCAACCTCCGTGAAATTGTCATCTCTGGAGACTCGCTTGGTGGTTGGACAGATGTCTGTCTCATTATTCTTGTTATTTCTGTAAACTTTGTTCACAAACTTTGTATAGACTTGGGTGATTTTCGACGTTGTACTGGGGTTTGTGTTGCCCATTTAAAAGACCCTTGAACCATCTCAGGTCCTTAGCTATACTTCTGACCAAATTTTTGTACGGGTTTTTCGGGTATTTCCCCGTCGCGTTTTCCTATGGAGTTTTGTAACTCTTGTTGTGAGGTTTCTGCGAATGGTCCCAAAACTTGGGTTCTTTTAAAATTACTCCTTGTTCCGTTCGGGTTGTCGCAACCGTTTTGATTTTTCCCTTGCTATTGGGCTTAGCATTTTTTTGTTGTTCAAGCAGACTTTTGGGGTTTGCCAAATCTTAAAGAAGTTATTTATTTGAGGATTTTGGGTCAGTCATTTTGTTTAAGTTTTATTCGAGTCTTGAGACATAGCAACTACTTAAAGACACTTAAAACCCTACCCCATTTAAACTTGTACATATTTGTAATATCTTATTAAATGTTAATGTCCCTTTGAGGGTACTTAAAAAATTATAAAGTGAAAATGTCCCCTTTCACCCACAATAATATTAAAACCTCGAAGATTGTTTTTAAATTTGATTGCGTAATTAATTAATTTGACAATATACCCCCAAAACAATTTACTACTTAAAAAAAATTGATTAAATTTTAATTTTCTAGTTAGGGAGCCTACCAGTTGTAATCCGAAGCACTATTGAATAATACCCGAAAATTTTTAAAGGATAATTGGGCAAGGTTTCGGAAATACTTTTTACAAAACCCCGTAAAAAGGCAGGATGCAAAAAGGGCAGTCCTTTCAAAGTATTCACTGGAGATCCCCTAAGCTTTTTTGAATCCCCGTTTTTTGTAACATCTGACACAAAGGGGGACAGTAACTGACACATTTTACAGGTCTGCCCCCCGTGAACCCCGGCCTGCCCCTTGACAGGGTTGGGCCCAGGGCCGTGTCTGAACCCTGTTGACAGTTGTCCCAACCTTTTTGGGCAGGTTGACACATGTTAACCGGTCTGGGCACAAAATTTACATTTTAAGAACCCAAATTTACGGGTTTAAAAACCCCCGGCCCGTTCTGCCCCCGTTTACAAATTCTGACACATTTTACAGTTCCCGACAATTTTACCGTATTTTTACCCATTTCTGACAGTGTCTGGGCACAAGTTGACAGTTTCTGACACTGTTGACTTGTCTGACACATATTTTACAGTGTATGTACATGACATTTTCTGGCAAATGTTGGGCAGTGTTTTTACCCCATGTTACAGTGTCTGACCCAAAAATTTACAGTGCATGATTCACGCAGTGTTGACACAAGTTTAAAAGTGTCTTTACCCCATTGACAAAATGCCCGACACATGTGGGCAGGTCCCGACACTTTTTGGGCATTCGAAAACATGGGTTACAGTGCGCCATTTGACTGGCATGATACACTGACAGGTCTGACACATGTTGACAAATGAAAGAAAACTTTTTTTAAAAGTGTATGCACATATTGACCTTTTTGACACATATTGACCAAATGCTTGGGTACACTGTAGTTCTGACACTTTTTGACAGTGTCTGGTTTTTATTGACGTGTTGGCCCATGTTGACCGTGTCGACACAAGTTTACAGTGTCTGTACATGTTGAAAAGTGGCTGACAAATTTTTTACATGCATGATACACTTAAAGTGTCTGACACATTTGACAAATGCATGATACACTGACAGTGTCGACCTTTGAAAAGTGTAAAGGGCCTTATTTAGAGTGTATACAATATGACTTGGGCCCGCACATATTGACAGTGTTTGATTTCCCTGCCCAAAGCTGACACTATTGGCGTGCCTGGACCACTTTTGGGGGTGCCTGATACACTGCAGTGGGCAAAACACTGGGGCAGTGTCTGGCACATACTGACATGTCTGACACATATTGACGGGTCTGATACACTAACATGTCGGGCATACGTCTTTTTCCCCATTATAAGGGGAAAAAAAAGGGAAAGGGAAGGGAGGAAGGAAGGAAGGGAAAGGGAAAGGGGGAAAAGGAAAGGAAGGAATTTAAAGGAGGAAGGGGGGAAGGGGGAATTGGGGGGAGGGAAAAGGAAAGGGGAAAGAAAATGAGGGAGGAAGAGAAGAGAGTAGAAAGGGAGGGAGTAATGGGAAAGGGAAAAAACGGGAAAGGGCTAAGATAGGGAGAGAGGGAGGGAGGGTGGGGGGGAGGGAGGGAGGGGGGGGAGGGAGGGAAAGGGGGGGGGGGAGGGGGGTAAGTTGGGGGGTAAGGGAAAATGAGAGATGGATAGAGGGGGAAGGAAGGGGGGATGAGGGAAAGAAATGAAGGGGAAAGGGGGGGGGAAAGGGGGGAAAAAGGAATATGAAGGGGAGGGAGAGGGGAGAGAGGGGGAGAGAGGAGTTAAAGGGAAAAATTTCAGTTGGGGAAGCCATTTTGAGTTTTTCCCCTCCCTCTTTTTTTTCCTCTTTTTTTCCCCTTTCCCTTTCCCCCTCTCTTCCCTTTCACTGCATTTTTGGCCCTTTCCCTTTACTTCTTCCCCCTCCCCCTCTTTTTCCCTCCCCCCTCCCTTCTCCCCCACCCCCCTCCCTCCTTCCCCCCCTGCCTTTCCCCCTCTCCCCCCTGCCTCCCTCTCTCCCCCCCCTGCCTCCCTTTTCTCCCTTTTTTCTTTTCTTTTGCCCTTGTCGAGGTTTTTTTTTTTTTTAAAATTTCCTGGTTCACATGGATTCACTCCCTTCTCTCTCCTTCCTCCCCTTTTCCCCTCTGTCTCCCTTTTTCTCCTTCCCCTTCCCCTTTTTTTTTGCTCTCTCCTTTCCCCCCTTCCCCCTTCCCCTTTTCCTTTTCCCCCCTTTTCGGGGCCTCCCCCCCCTCCCCCCTCCCGCAAGTCACAAGCAAAACCCCAACCCGGGATATCAACACTCGAATTAAGGGAATACCTCCCTTTGTGAGTCTCCCCTTTCTCTCTCCTCTCTCCCCCTCTCTCTCTCCCCCCTCCCTCCCCTCTCTCTCTCTCTCTCTCTCTCTTCTCTCCCCTTTTCTTTTTCTTCCCCTTCTCTCTCTCTCCTCTTCCTGTTTCCTGCTAGAATTTTCCTCTTTACGTTAGTTGACTGCCCACAAATTTAGAATAAACAAGGACCCACGAACGCAGAGGAACGGCAACGCAAAAAACATCAGGTGAACGGCCACACAATATAAGGATGAACGGCACATAACAAATATCAAGGTGAAGGGCCCAAAACAAACCAATGTGAACGGCCACAAAAATAAAAGGGATGAAGGCATAACAAATACGGGTGAGGGGCCGCACAAAAAAACATCATGTGAAGGGCCCACACAACAAACATCAAGGCGAACGGCCACACAACAAACATCAAGGTGAACGGCCACACAACAAACATCAAGGTGAACGGCCACACAAAAACATAAAGGGTGAACGGCCACCAATAAACATCGGGTGAACGGTAACACAAGAAACGCAATATGAAACCCACAAAAAAATCAGGTGAACGGCCACACAATAGACGTACGTAAGGGCCCACACAAAAACGTCATGTAAAAGGGCCACACAACAGACGCATGTGAACGGCCACAAAACACACGTCATTGAAGGGCCACACAACAGACGCAAGTGAAGGGCCACAACAACGCATGCAAAAGGCCCACACAACAAACAACAGGTGAACGGCCACACAATGTCATGTAACCCCAAACACATAACAAACAACGGGTGAACCCCCCAAAAAGTCATTGAAGGCCACAAAACAACAGGTGAACGGCCCCAATGTCATGTGAACGGCCAAAAAAAACAAAGGTGAACGGCCACAAAATGTCATGTAAAGGGGGCCACATAACAAACAAAGGTGAAGGGCCCACACAATGTCATGTGAACGACCACTAACAAACAACGGGTGAACGGCCACAAAACAAAGTCAGGTGAACGACCCACAACCAAGTCAGTGAACCCCACACAAAACCGTCAGGTGAACGGCTATGCACGTAAACGGCAAAGGGTAAAAATTTCCCAAGACCGTAAAAAAAAAGTCAAATCGGGTAAACCTGCCGTTCCAACTTTTGTTTCCCTACGTCACCTGACGCTGGCGGCAGCGGGGGGCAGCGGCGGCAGCGGGGCAGCGGGGGGCAGGGGGGCAGGGACGGTAAAATCTGTCGCACTTGCCCTTTGCACGCTAAAGGGTCATTCTCGCACCACGAGTGATGAAACGTTCAAGTCTCGTTTTTCCCTCAGTTTTCCCCGGTCATCTCTTTCAGATAACGTTTATCATTTTCCGTTTATTGCCTTTTTTCTTGAATCGAATCTAATTCCCCTTCTTTTCCCCCCACACCCTTTAACCCTACTCGTTACCTCTTCCACGTGAATGCAATTAATAATAATAATAATAATAATAATAATAAAATAATAATATAAATAAAAATAAATTAATAATAATAATTGAGCAAGGATTTTTAAAAAAACTATTATTTATTGAAGAGTAAAGGTTTTTTTCGCATCATGGAGAGTTGGTACGCGTAGCGGGTACGACGTAGCTGGTAGCGACGTGTGGAGCGACTAGCGGTACGACATAGCTGGTAGCGACGAGGGGGCAGCGACTAGCTGGTAGCGACGTAGCTGTAGCGCTAGCTGGTGGAAACGTAGCGGGTGCGACATAGCGGTAGCGAGTAGTGGAGCGACGTAGTGGTAGCGACGTAGCGGGTAGCGACGTAGCTGGTAGCGACATAGCGGGTACGACGAGCTGGTAGCGACGTCTGGTACGACGTACTGGTACGACGTACTGGTAGCGACATGCGGTAGCGACGTAGCTGTACGACGTAGCTGGTACGACGTAGCTGGTAGCGACTAGCTGGTAGCGACGTAGCGGAGCGACGTAGGGTAGCGAATAGCGGTACGACGTCGGGTGCGACGTAGCGGTAGCAAAATAGCGGGTACGACGTAGCGGTACGACGTAGCTGTAGCGACGTACTGGTACGACATACGGGTTTAGCACGTACTGGTACGACGTAGCTGGTCGACATAGCTGGACGACGTAGCTGGTAGCGACGTAGCTGGTACGCTGCTGGTACGCGTAGGGGAGCGACATAGCGGGCAGCGACTAGCGGTAGCGACGTAGCGGAGCGACATAGCTGGTAGCGACGTACGGTAGCGACGTACTGGTACGACGTAGCGGGTACGACAAGTTTGGGCGACGTAGCGGGTAGCGCGTAGGGGTACGACGTAGGGGTAGCGACGTACCTGGTAGCGACGTAGCTGGTAGCGACGTAGCTGGTAGCGACGTAGCTGGTAGCGACGTAGCTGGTAGCGACATAGCTGGTAGCGACGTAGCTGGTAGCGACGTAGCGGGGGGCGACTGTGGTAGCGACGTAGCGGTAGGACGTAGCGGGTTTAGCGACGAGCGGTAGCGACTAGCGGGGCGACGTAGCGGGTAGCGACGTAGCGGTAGCGACATACGGGTACGACGTACTGGAGCGACGAGCTGGTAGCGACGTAGCTGGTAGGACATAGCTGGTAGCGACGTAGCTGGTAGCGACTAGGGGTAGCGCATAGCTGGTCGAGTAGCTGGTAGCGACTAGCTGTAGCGACGAGTGGTGCGACGTAGCTGGTAGCGACATAGGGGCGCGCGTAGCTGGTAGCGACGTAGCTGGTACGACATAGCGTAGCGACGTACCCGGAGCGACATAGCGGGCGACGTAGCTGTAGGGGCGTAGGGGTAGCGACTAGCTGTAGCGACGTAACTGATGCGACATAGCTGGTACCGACGAGCGGGTAGCGACGTACTGTTAGCTGGGGGCTGGCGGGGAAGCAGCCTGCCGGCGACCCACCAGTGACCAGTGAATTTTGAGCACAACGTGCACAGACCGGTTCAGTCAAAACTTACCTTGATTTCCCCACTGCAGCCCGGGCACAGCCGGGGTACTAGGGCTCCTGCGGCAATATATGGCCTTTTAAATGTGCCAAATGGCGATACCTGTTATCTGTTGGGTTCAGAATAGTGCAAAACTTTCCCCAGGTCGGTTACATAAAACTCACTGGGGAATGTTTTAACAGCTATCATACCTCGTAAAATTTTTCAAGGTTTTTTTTTTTTTCAGGGGGAATGGGAAAAATCTAGGACAGGGAAATGTGGAGGTGAGGAGAGACTGAGGTAGAGGTGAGGAGAGGGGTGAGGAAGGGGAGGAGAGACTGAGGTGAGGTGAGGGGGAGAGTGAGGGGAGAGGTGGGGAGATGGGTAAGGGGAGGAGGCTGAGGTAAGGTGGGGAGAGGCTGAGGTAGTGTGAGGGGAGGCGAGGTAGGGTGAGGAGAGACGAGGTAGAGGTGAGGGGAGGGTGAGGTAGAGGTGAGGAGAGACTGAGGAGAGGTGAGGGGAGGGTGAGGGGAGAGGTGGGGGGAAGGTGAGGTGAGGTGGGAGAGACTGAGTAGGGTGGGGGAGGCTGAGGTAGAGGTGGGGGAAAGGGTGAGGTAGAGGGGGGAAGGCTGAGGTAGAGGTGAGAAGATGAGGTAGAGGTGGGAGAGGCTGAGGTAGAGGGAGGAAGGCGAGGTAGAGGTGAGGAAAGGCTGAGGTAGGGTGAGGAGAGAGTGAAGTAGGGTGAGGAGAGGCTGAGGTAGAGGGGGGGAGGTGAGAAGGGGAGGGGATCTGAGTAGGGGTGGGAGGAAAATGGGTTAGGGTAAGGGGGAACTGAGGTGGGGTGAGGAGAGGCTGAGGGAGAGGGGAGGGGAGAGTGGGTAGGGGTGAGGAGAGGTTGAAGTAGAGGGGAGGAGAAGTGAGGTAGGGGTAGGGAGGCTGAGGAGGGGTGAGGGGGGCTGAGGTAGGGTGAGGAGAGGGAGGTAAGATGGGAGAACAAGGTAGAAGTGAGGAGAGGCTGAGTAGAGGTGAAGAGGACTGAGGAAGAGGGGAGAAAGGGTGAGGGGAAAGGGGAGGAGGACTGAGATAGAGGTGAGGGAGACGAGGTAGAGGGGAGGAGAGACGGGGGTAGAGGTGAGGAAGGCTAGGGAGACTGAGGAAGAGTGAGTGGGGAGGGAGGCTGAGGTAGAGGAAGGGGAAAACTGAGGTTAGGGTGAGGAGAGACTGAGGGAGGGGTGAGGAGAGGCGAGGGAGAGGTGAGAAAGGCGAGGTAGGGGTGAGGAGAGGCTGAGGTAGAGGGGAGGGAAAAGCTAGGTAGGGGAGGAAGAGTGAGGTAGAGGTAGGAAAGGTGAGGTA
Source organism: Cherax quadricarinatus (assembly GCF_026875155.1). Classification (NCBI taxonomy): domain Eukaryota; kingdom Metazoa; phylum Arthropoda; class Malacostraca; order Decapoda; family Parastacidae; genus Cherax; species Cherax quadricarinatus. The sequence goes on along the minus strand of NC_069419.1, from coordinate 44,075,898 downwards.
AAAGGTAGGGGAGAGTGAGGTAAAGTGAGGAGAGAGTGGGTAGGGTGAGGGGGAGGCTGAGGTAGAGGGGAGGAGAGGCTGAGGTAAGGGAGGGGAGACTGAGGTAGAGGGAGGAGGGTGAGGAAAGATAGGAGAGAGTGAGGTAGGGTGGAGAGGGTGAGTAAGGTGAGGAGAGGCAGGTAGAGGTGAGGAGAGATGAGGAAGGTGAGGAGAGACGAGGTAGGGGTGGGAAGCTGAGGTTTAGGGGTGAGGGGAGACGAGGTAGGGGTGGAGGGAGGACTGGGGAGAGGTGAGGGGAGACTGAGGTAGGGGTGAGGAGAGACTGAGGGAGGGGTGAGGAGAGACTGATAGGGGGGAGGAGAGCTAGGTAAGGGTGAGGAAGACTGAGGGAGGGGTGAGGAAGACTGAGGTAGGAGTGAAGAGGACTGAGGTAGGGGTAGGGGAGACTGAGGTAGGGTAAAAGGGAGATGAGGTGTGTTTTAGAGGAGGGGAGGAAAACTTACATATTCTCTCTCTATTGACACATTCTCTCTCCGCTGACACATCCTTCCCCACCTAGTTTACCTTCATTTTTATCACATCTCTTCCCATGAGCGTCTCCCCCCCCCCCCCCCCCCCCCCCCCCCCCCCCCCCCCCCCCCCCTCCCTTCCTCCCCCTCCTTCTTTTCTCTCCACCTCCTTCATTTTTACCCTTTTTTCCCCCCCCTCTCTGCCATTTTCCCCCCCTTCACTCTCCCCCTTTTCACTTTCCCCCCTCCCCCTCTTTTTTTCCACCCCCTTTCCCTTCCCCCTCAGCTTTTCCCCCCCAACCTTCCTTCTCTCTCCCCCTCGTTACCTTCCTCCCCACTCCTACCCAGCACAAGCGTGGGGGGGAAATTTGGATTTTAGAGGGGAACTTTCTACTGTGATTTTTTTACGTGTGAGTTGGAGGCTCTAGGTGGCCCCGAGGCCCCAGGGGGGCTGAATGGGCCCTGGGGGGCCCTGGATAGCCGTGGGTAACCCTGGGTGCCTCTAGGTGGTCCAAGGTGGCCCTCGGGTCCACTGGGGAGGCTCTAGGAGACCCCTGGCTTGTGAATATTTTATTGAGGGTGAAGCAAAACACGTCATTGGCTAAACCCACGAGGGTAGTGTTGAAGGAATGATAGGGAGGGAGGCAGGGAAGGAGGCAGGGAGGGAGGAAGGTAGGGAGGGAGGCAGGGAGGGAGGCAGGGAGGGAGGCAGGGAGGGAGGCAGGGAGGTAGGCAGGGAGAGAAGAAGAAAGGGAGGCAGGTGGTAGAGAGGAGGCAGGGAGAGAGGAAAGCAGGAAAAAGTCAGGGAAAGTGGAAGGCAGAGAGAGAGAGGAAGGCAGGAAGCAGAAAATCCGGAAGGCAGGAGGAAGGCAGGTAGGGAGTGGGGACAGGCATGGAGACAGGCAGGGAGGCAGGGAGGAGGCAGGAGGTAATAGAGAGGCAGCTGAAGGGAAGATATGGAGGCAGGTTTTGGAGGCAGGTAGGCAGGCAGGTAGGCAATGAGAGAGGGAGGCAGTGAGGGAAGCAGTGAGGGAGGGAGGCAGTAAGGGAGGGGGCGCGAGGGAGGCAGTGAGGAGGGAGGCAGTGAGGGAGGCAGTGACTAGGGAGGCAGTGAAGGAGGAGGCAGTGGGGGAGGGAGGCAGTGAGGGAGGGAGGCAGTGGGGGGGGCAGTGAGGGGGGGAGGCAGGAGGGAGGGGGGGCAGTGAGGGAGGCATTGAGGGAGGGGGGCAGTGAGGGAGGCAGTGAGGGAGGGAGGCAGTGAGGGAGGGAGGCAGTGAGGGAGGAGGCAGTGAGGGAGGAGGCATTGAGGGAGGGAGGCAGTGAGGGAGGGAGGCAGTGGGAGGGAGGCAGTGAGGGAGGGAGGCAATGAGGGAGGGAGGCAGTGTGGAGGGAGGCAGTGAGGAGGCAGTGAGGGAGGGAGGCAGTGATGGGGGGCAGTGAGGGAGGCGTGAAGGAGGAGGCATGAGGGGGGGAAGGCAGGAGGGAGGCAGGGGAGGGAGGGCAGTGAGGGAGGGAGGCATTTGGAGGAGGGAGGCAGTGAGGGGGGAGGCAGTGAGGGAGGGAGGCAGGGGAGGGGGGGAGGCAGTGAGGGAGGGAGGCAGTGAGGGAGGGAGGCAGTGAGGAGGGAGGCATGGGGAGGGAGGCAAGTAGGGAGGGAGGCAGTGAGGGAGGGAGGCAGTGAGGGAGGGAGGCAGTGAGGGAGGGAGGAGGAGGGAGGAGGGAGGGGGGAGGGGGGGAGGGAGGAGGGAGAGCAGTGGGGGAGGGAGGCAGTGAGGGGAGGAAAGTAAGGGAGGGAGGCAGTGAGGGAGGGGGCGTAGGAGGAGGCAGTGAGGAGGAGGCAGTGAGTTGTTGCAACACTCACTGTCTCCTCTCTCAATTTAATCCACTAACAACCACTTTGTTAACGATGACAAATTATACTCTTCAGTATCCCTTCTGCTGCACTTTGTGTATCCTCGTGCACTCGGTGTTTCATCGGAGTATTGCATAGATTGTGGTTATGTCTTTTCTTTATATGAACATAAAGTGAAAGAAGGAACACTGCAGTAGGCCTACTGACCCATACTTGGCAGGTCCTTCTCAAACCCAAACCCACTAACAAAAAATTTTTAAATTTCCTTTATTTACTTGCGCAGTAGTTTTTCAGGTGGCATAACATTCTCCTCTCACTGGGTTTATTCCGTTGCTCTAAACTTAACAACTGATCTTATGTATGAGAATTATTAACGTTATTTATGTTGAGTGGTTATCCCTGTGGGTTTTTTCAGTCCGTGAACCGCGATCCTCCATTCGCATCACTTTCTATCAGCTTTGGTAATTTATACTTTGTCGCGATAGCCAATTGAAAAAAAAAAAAGCCTCGTTGAGGTTATTCAAGCCGTTCCTATGAATGTTAATGTGGGACAAAATTGATGTCACTTTGATGTACCCAAGGGTAAGAAATTCTGTGTGGTTTGGTCACTTATAGAGGACCTTTACCAAATGCAATCCAAGAGCTGCGGGTCTCACTCTTCGGTACGCTCAGGCTAACCTAACTTAACTCTAACGACCTTTTTATTTTCTTCAGTTTCTGCAACCGCCCAGGTGGACCTTGTAACTCTTTTATATGGGTAGAGGTCATGCTGTAGCCGTCTAGATGATTCTGTATTTGTGTACGAAAGGTATATAATACCGACAAGATGAGAGTAAGACACATGTGCAACATCTGGGTATCTTTATTGTAGACGTTTCGCCATCCAGTGGCTTTATCAATACAAATTTTTACTTGCAGCTTGTCTAGGTCGTTCTGACGCATTATCTCCTCGTCTGGTAGGTCGATTACGCACACCGAGAATAGTACTGGAACAACGTCAATACTTGGTTTAGAAAGACATTAAGCAAACACTAGGAAACGTTTCGATCCTGCAACCTTGATCACTTCTAATATACAAAGGTGCAGGTACAGACAGGTTCACCAGGACGGGTCCTGGCCCGGGTTTTCTGCCTTTGGTGACCCGGCAGCATATATAGGAGAACGAGGTGTGAGTGACATATGGTGACCTGAAGAATGGCATACTGAAGAATGGCATATTGTCGGCAATTCTACCAATACGGCTCCTGTGTTGTTAGGTAGGTGGTGCTGTGCCTGGTCGTGTATCATGTATGCTAATGTTTATTAAAATTTTGTAGTTTAAAGCATTACATTCTATGGTGCCGATAATGTGTGTTTTTAAACCAGATAGTCGGTATCTATTACCAAGGTTTATATCACAAAGTCTAAACATGAGGGAGTCATGGAGTCATCCACCGCCCCCTTCTAAACAGATAAAGAAGAAAGAGAAAGATATATCCAGCAAAAAAGTAGGAGCGCCGTGGGCACAGTAAGAGTGCACTGTGTCAAAACTATTCAACCTACTACTAGCAGATATCAGAAACACTGCAGGAATGAGTATAGACGAGCCAGGAAGTGATGGCAAAGTGTGCTAGCGGGCTGGCGACAACAAAAGCCCGCTGAACAGGCAATCAACACAAAAGCCTGGCCCCAGGTCAGGCTTCGAGCGTACAAAAACTTTGGAAACTGGTCACACGTATATATCACAGGTATATCCTTCCCCACTTCCCTAACAGCCTATCCCCTTATCCCTACTCCGGAAGCCACTTACCCGGTCCCCTACAGCAGAACGAGCTTCACTTTACAAAAGTTAAACCGTCCTCTTTTATGTATATTTTCTCTCCTGTATATAATTTTTATTGCGCCTTATTGTGATGATAGAGATATCTTTATAAAGAGAAATCCATTTCTCTTTTATATGCGGAAGATTATCCAGAGGGTAATCTCTATGTGATAGTAACTCCAGCTCCACTAGAAGGAAAACCTTAAAGATCCTTCAAGGAATACTCGATGATGTCCTCATTGTCCTACTGAAGTCTTCCAGGACATAGATCTCCACTAAAACCTCATCGATCCTGAGTGATTGAATATGACAGGGAAACATAGCTAGCTTTTGTTCCCATTATGTGATTGTCACATAGAATATAAAAAAAGCGATACACAGCTGATGTATCTACTTTAGCTAATAATAAAAAAAATAAGCCATTCTATCACATTCACCTGGAGTGTTCCCGCAGCTTCCTGTCCTCCACCCATCCCATCCTTCCCTGTGACAGCACTGGCTACATGATGCTCATACTTCTTGCCTCCTCTCGCTAGTTTAATATTAATATTAAAACGCATTTGCTCCCACGAACGAGCGTGTGTGTGTGTGTGTGTGTGTGTGTGTGTGTGTGTGTGTGTGTGTGTGTGTTGTGTGTGTGTGTCTGGTTTTTAATTACTTAATTTAATTATTTAATTATTTAATTACTTAATTACATCGAAGTCGATCTCGTTTTGGATATTACGTATCCTAGAAAGAGGACTTCGAGAAGCCGCCTAAATCCATTTTTACCTTTCCCGGAAGAACCTTGGATATAAATCAGTACCCCTTTACTTTGTTCACATAACAGCCGGTAATTTTTACGTCAAATAATTTTTTCAATTAATGTCATTTAAGGGATTTTCCCTACAAATTTTTTTCAGACCCTTCCTAATCTACATTTTTTGACATAGTTTTAGGAAAATCCGTTCGAACGGCTTTAAACTTTGAAAAATGGGATTCCATGATTCGCAGTTTTTCGGAAAGACTTATAATTGTTATCTGGATGCTATTGCAAATTTACCACTTTTAAATTAAATTTAATAACTTTAAATAGTTGCATTCTGTTAATATAAACTTTTAAAATGCTCTCCCCGGCGGATTAAACTATGGCACTTTGGCGTTTTTTCCAATGGGTCAGATTGTTTTTTAGAAGTTTTTAATTAAAAAGAATTGTTTTTTTGGGAAAATATGGAAAAGCATCTGACAGTTTTTTTTTTTCATACCCAAAAAACCCTGTGTACCTAAACACTGTGTATTAAAAAAAACCAGTGTACCTAAACACAGTGTACCTTTTAAAAACCTGTGTACCTTAACACCTGGTACCTTTAAACACCATGTCCTTAAACCCAGTGTACCAAACATTGGGACCTTAAACATCTGTGTACCTTAAACACCAGGTACCTTAAAAAACCCCATGTACCTTAAACACCCGTTTACCCTTAAAACACCTGTGTACCTTAAACAACCCCGTGACCCAAACACCAGGTTCCTTAAACTCTGTGTACCTTAACACCTTTACCCCTTTAAAACCCCGTGACCCTTAAACACGGTACTTAAAACCAGTGACCCTTTCACCAGTGTACCTTAAACACCGTGTAAACCTTAAAACAACAGTTCCTTAAACACCAGTGTACCTTTAAAAACCAGTGTTTCCCCTTAAACCCAGTGTATCTTAAACCCAGTGTGCCCTTTAAAAACCCCTTGTACCCTTTAAACACCGTGTCCTTAACACCTTTTTCCTTTAAAAAACCCTGTGTCCTTAAACACCTGTGTATCTTAAACTCCAGTGTGCCTTTAAACCCAGTTTTTTAAAACCCGTGTACCTTAAACACCCGTGTACCTTAAAAATTTTGTGTATCTAAACACCATGTACCTTAACACCAGTGTACCTTTAAACATCTGTGACCTTAAACACCATGTACCTTAAACCCGTGTACCTAAACACCGTTACCTTAAAAAACAGTTACCTAAACACCTTACCTTTAAAACCGTTACCTTAAAAAACCTGTGTACCCTTAAACACCAGTGTGCCTTAACACAGTTTACCTTAAAAAACTTTTGTACCTTAAACACCTGGTTTCTTAAACACCTTTGCCTTAAAACCAGTTTTCCTTAAACACCCGTGTACCTTAAACACCAGTGTACCTTAAAAAATCTGTGTATCTTAAAAACCAGGACCCTTTAAAAACCTGTGTACCTTAAAAAACTTGTGTACCTTAAACACATGTACTTAAACCCTTGTACCTTAAACACCTTGAAAAATTAAACACCTTGACCTTAAACACCAGTGTACCTTAAAACCTTGACCTTAAACACCCGTGTACCCTTTAAAAACCTCTGTACCTTAACACCTCTGTACCTAAAAATCAGTGTACCCCTTAAAAAACCTGATACCTTTTAACACTAGTGTACCTTAAAAAACCCCCTTTAACCTTAAACACTAGTGTACCCTTTAAAAACCCAGTGTACCTTAAAACTTTATCCTTAAACACTAGTGTACCTTTAAAAAACCCATGAACCTTTAAAAACCCGTTACCTTTAAAAATTTAGTCCTTAAACACCGTATACTTTTAAAAAACTAGTGTACTTAAAAACCGTAACCTTAAAAACAGGTTTTCCTTAATTAAACACCCGTAACCTTAAAACCCTAGGGACCTTTAAAAACCCGTATACCTTAAACACTATTTTACCTTAAACCTAGTGTACTTAAAAACCCCTGTATACCCAAAAACCCAGTGTACCTTAAAAACAACCGTAAACCTAAACGCCCAGTATACCTTTAAAAAACCTGTATACCTTTAAAAAAGGGGGTTAAAAACCCTTTCAATTTGGGTTTCATTTGCTTTAGAAGTTTCTGCTTATTAGACTATTAACCCCAAAAAAAACATTTTGAAAAATTTTTAAAAAACCCAGTGAATTTGGTTTGTGTTGCGGCAGGGAATTTCTCTTCCGATTGGTTTCAAAAAATTCAGTACGGGGTTTTACTGTTGGGTTTCCCTTGTGGGAGTGACAAATTTTCCATTTTTTGGGGAAATAAATTGGTAAATTGTACCTTGTGCCTATTTACAAAGCATTTTCTCGCAAAGGAAGTTTTGCCGCTCTGTACCATTTCTTTTGCGTCCATGAGGTAGACAGGACTGAGCTTATGGGGTAGGGGGATAACTACCACCTGGGGGTTTTCGGGAGAAATTTTTTGGCATCGCGCAGGGGCTGAAACAATCACGGGGGGCTCTAAATCCATAGGGGGGCAACATTGGTCGGGAAAGGAAGTTCTTGGTTTGATCCCAAAGGGGGGGGAAAATAATTTGATTTCTTGGCCAGGATTAAAACTTAGCCTGTACGAACTTTCGCACTCACCCCGTCTGGCTCCCATTTTTGGCTCACCAGTGTCGGTCACCAGGTCTGGCTCCCAGTGTCTGGCTCACCATCGTCTGGGTCACCGTGTCGGCTCACCATGTCTGGCTCACCAGGTCTGGCTCACCAGGACTGGCTCACCATCGTCGGCTCACCAGTGTCTGGCTCCCATGTCTGGTCACCCCGTTGGGTCCCCCATGTCTGGCTCACCAGTTCTGGTCCCAGTGTCTGGCCCCCACGTTGGCTCACCCGTGTCTGGTCACCAGTGCTGTCTCACCCTTTTCTGGCTCACCAGCGTCTGGCTCACCATGTCTGGCTCACCATGTCTGGGTCACCACGTCTGGGTCACCAGTGTCTGGCTCCCAGTGTCTGGCTCCCGGTCTGGGTCACCATGACTGGCTCAACCTCCCTTTGGGCCCACCAGGACTGGCTCCCATCGTCTGGCCACCACTCTGGGTCACCATACGGCTCACCTCGCGGCTCACCAGCGTCTGGCTCACCAGTGCTGGCTCACCATCGTCTGGCTCACCAATCTGGCTCACCAGTGATGGCTCACCATCGTCTGGGCCCCCACGTCGGCTCCCATCGTTGGCTCACCCGTGCTAGCTCACCCTGTTGGCTCACCGGTCTGGCCCCCAGTGTCGGCTCCCAGTGGGCTCACCATCGTCTGGCTCACCTGTCGGGCTCACCAGCGTCGGCCACCATGACTGTCACCACGTCTGGGTCCCAGTGTCTGGCTCACCAGTGACGGCTCAAAAACTCGGGCTCACCAGTGAAGGCTCACCAGCTCGGCTACCATGACGGGGTCACCAGCGTCTGACTATCAGGGTCTGGCTCACCAGTGACTGGCTCACCATCGTCGGCTCACCAGGTTTTGACTCCCCAGCGTCTGGCTCACCATGACCTCACCATCGTCGGCTCACCATGTCTGGCCAACCCGTGACTGGCTCATCAGCGTTTACCACCAGTGACTGGCTCAAAATCGTTGGCTCACCAGTGACTGCTCACCATGTCTGCTCACCAGGGGTGGTCACGCGTCGGGTCACCATGACTGCTCACCATCTCTGGCCACCAGTGTCTGGCCCCAGCGTCTGGCTCACCAGTGACTGGCTCACCAGTGTCTGGCCACCAGTGATGGGTCACCATCGTCTGGCTCACCCGTGCTGGGTTTACCAGGTCGGCTCACCAGTGACTGGCTCACCACGTCTGGCTCACCATGACTGGCTCACCCTCGTTTGGCTCACCAGTGCTGGCTCACCAGCGTCTGGTCCCGTGACGGGTCACCCTCGTCTGGCCCCCAGTGTCTGGCTCACCGCGTTTGGGTCCCATGACTGGCTCACCTCGTCTGGGGTCACCGTGCTGGGTCACCAGTGTTGGTTTTACCAGCGTCTGGTCACCCCTGCTGGTCACCCGCTGGCTCACCAGCGTCTGGGCCCATGTCTGGCTACCTTTACTGGTCACCATCGTCTGGCTCACCAGTGACCCGGCTCACCCCTCTGGCTACCCCGTGTCTGGCTCACCAGTGTCTGGGTTTTACCACGTCTGGTTTCCCCGTGACTGGGTCACCCCGTCGCTCAAGCGTCTGGTTCACCAGTGTCTGGCTCCCAGGGTCTGGCTCACCAGTGTCTGGTCACCTCGTTGGGCCCCCAGGTCGTTTACCCGTGTCGGGGCCCCCAGTGTCTGGCTCACCCTGCTGGCTCACCATCGCTGGCTACCAGGGGTGGGTCACCAGTGTCTGGTCACCGTGTCTGGTTCACCAGCGTCTGGCTCACCATGATGGGTACCATGCTGGCTACCACGTCGGTTTAACCCGGTTGGGTTTACCAGGGTTGGTTCAAACCCGTGTCTGGGGTACCGGTTGGGTCACCAGGTCGGCTCACAGGTCTGGGCCCCCCATGTCTGGCTCACCACGTTGCTCCCGCGTCTGGCCACCAGTGTCTGGTCACCGTGTCTGGCTCACCATGTGGCTCACCGTGACTGGCTCACCGTGTCTGGCTCACCCTGCTGGCTCACCCTGCGGCTCACCTGTCTGGGGGTCACCAGTGCTGGCTCACGTGTCTGGCTCACCAGTGATGGCTCACCATGCTGGCTCACCGGTCTGGCCCCCAGGGTCTCGTTTTTGTTTTTTATATCATCACGGGGGGGCCAAAAACCCTAGGGAAATTAAAACCCTTAGCCCTTCCCCCTTTTTTTTCCTCTCTCCTCTCCTCTCTCTCTCTCTCTCCTCCTCTCCCCCTCTCCTCCTCTTCTTTTCCTCTCTCTCTCCTCTCTCTCTCTTTTCCCTCTTTTCCTCTCCTCTCTTCTCTCCTCTCTCTTCTCCCTCTCTCCCTCTCTCTCCCTCTCTTCCTCCTCTCTCTCTTTCTCTCTTCTCTCCTTTCTCCCCCCCCTCTTCTCTCTCTCTCCCTCCCTCTCTCCCCTCTCTCTCTCCTCTTCCTCTCTCTCTCTCCTCTCCTCTCTCCCCTTTTTTTTTTTTTTTTTTTTTTTTTTTTTTTTTTTTTTTTTTTTTTACACAGGGTTTTCAATTTTTAAGGATCCTAGCTTTATTGACAAGCTATTTTCAGGTTAAGGATTCCTAACTTTATTGGGAAGCTAAGAGCTGTTACCAAAATCAGCTCTTTGAAAGCATTTTTATTGTTAAGAGAATACAAATAGGGAACAGGAGAAGTTGGAGCCATCGTGGGGGCCCATTTTTTTTTGACAAAATGACGTTACTCGTTGACATCATTTTTCTGTCGAATGTTTCCTACTCGAGTCATCCTGGGGATGAGATCTCAGTGAGTGTGTTTGGAGAAGGGTTTAAAAGCCCAAAGGGAAATTGCTGCTTTCTTTTTCTCTCCCCTCCCCCTCTCTCCCCCCCCCTTTCTCTCTCCCCTCTCCCCTCTTCTCCCCTTTTCTCTTTTTATACCCCCCCTTCCTAGTCTTACTTATTCTCTCTCTCTTTTCCCCCCTTTTTCCCCCCTTCATCTTTTTTTCTTTTTTCCCCTTTTTATCCCCCTCTCCCATCTTTTCCCCCCTTTTCCCCCTTCCCCCCCCCCTCCCTTCCCCCTCCCTTTTTCTTTCCTCCCCCCGAAGATAGTAATGAAAGGGGAAAGATAGTAATGAAGGGGAGAAGATAGTAGTGGAAGGGGGAGAAGATATAATGAAGGGGGAGAAGATAGTAATGGAATGGGAAAGATATATGTAATGGGGAAAGATAGTAATGGAAGGGGGAGAAGATAGTAATGAAGGGTAGAAGATATAATGGGAGGAGGAGAAATAGTATGGAAGGGGAGAAGATAGTAATGGAAGGGGGGAGAAGTATAGTAATGGAATGGGGGAGAAGATAGTAATGGAAGGGGGGAGTAATAGTAATATTGAAGGGGGAGAAGATACAATTGAAGGGCAGAAGATAGATTGGAAGGGGGAGAAGAATAATGAAGGGAGAAGATATAGTAATGAAGGGAAAAACTGTATTGGAAGGGGTAGAAGATATAATGGAAGGGAGAAGAGAGTTATGGGAAGGGGGAGAAGATAGTAATGGAAGGGAGAAATAGTACTGGATGGGGGAGAAGATAGTAATGGTTGGGGAGAAGATAGTTGTGGAAGGGAGAAGAATAGTAATGGACAATCGCTGCTAGACACTCTTGCCACCGTTACCATTACCAGACTTAAATAACTAATTGATTACAATACAAATGTACAACCATGACGTTATTATTATCATTATTATTATAATTAATAAATTATACGTTACATCTGCGATTATAATGTAACAAGGTATGTTAGCGAGTGAGGGACGTCGCCTAGTAGTGTCGTCATGGTTATTGAGTGTCTGAGCAGAGATAATGCTCTTTATGTATGTCCTCTATACACTGTAATGTTTGTATACATGAGGTACCTGAGGTATGCTAGGTGCTACCTTGAAGGGTGCGAGCCACTGACCACTACTGTTGGAAGTCACCCAGTACCTACAATGAGTTACCTGAGGTATGGTAGGTGATGTCTACTTGAAGGGCGCCACATGACCACTACTGTGGAAGTCACCCATGTTCCTACAGAGGTACCTGAGGATTAGGTGCTACTTGAAGGGGGCGCCACTGACTACTACTTGGAAGTCACCCATGTTCCCTACAATATACGTACCTGAGGTATGTGAAGGTGCTACTTGAAAGGGGCTCCACTGACCCTACTGTGGAAGTCCACGCCATGTACCTACAGCGAGGTACCTGAGGTAGGTAAGGTGCTACTTGAAGGGGCGCCACTGACCACTACTGTGGAATTCCCCGCATGTTCCTACAATGAGGTAAATGAGGTAGTGTAGGTGTCTAATTGAAGGGGGCGCCGCCCCACTGACCACTACTGTGGAAGACACCCATGTTCCTACAAAGAGGAAATGAGGTATGGTAGTGCTACTTGAAGGGGGCGCCACAGACACTACTGTGGAAGTCACTCACATGTTCCTACAATGAGGTAAATGAGGTATGGTAGGTGCTACTTGAAAGGGGGGCGCCACGGGGGGGGGGGACCACTAATGGGAAGTCACCCATGTTCCTAACAATGAGGTAAATGATGTAGGGTAGGTGCTACTTGAAGGGGCGCCACTGACTCACTACTGTGGAAGTCACCGCATTTCCTACAAAGAGGTAAATGAGGTATGGTAGTGCTACTTGAAGGGGGGCCACTGACCACTCCTTGGAAAGTCACACCCAAGTACCTACAATTAGGTTAAATGAGGTATTGTAGGTCTACGTTGAAGTGTGGCCCCCACTGACCACTACTGTGGAATCACCCATGTTCCTACAATGAGGAAAATGATGTATGGTAGGTGCTACTTGAAGGGGGCGCTCACGACTCACTACTGAGGAGAGTCACCCATGTCCTACAGTATAGGGTACCTGATGTAAGGTCGGTGCTACTTGAAGGGGCGCCACTGACCACTAACTTGTGGAAGTCCCCCCTTGCTCCTACAAGTGAGGGTACCTGAGTATGTTAGTGCTACTTGAAGGGGTCGCCACTGACCACTACTGTGAAGTCACCATTTTTCCTACAGTGAGTGACCTGAGGTTATATTAGGTGCTACTTGAAAGGGGGCGCCACTGACCAACACAGTGGAAGTCACCCATGATTCCTACATTGATGTACCTGAGGTATTGTAGGTGCACTTATGAAGGGGGCGCCACTGACCAATACTGTGAGAAGTCAACCCCAATGTTCCTACAGTGAGCACCCTGAGAATTTAGGTTGCATTATCCCTACTTGAAGGGCCGCCACTGACCGACTTACCGTGAGAAGTCACACATTTTTCCAAACAGTGAGGTACCTGAGGTAATTGTCGTGCTACTTTAAAAGGGGCGGCCACGTGACCACTACTGTGGAAGTCCACCGCATGTTCCTACAGCGAGGTACCTGAGGTATGGTAGGTGCTACTTGAAAGGGGCCGCCACTGACTCACTACTGTGGAAGCCACCATGTCCTACAGTGAGTACCTTAGGTATGGTAGGTGCCTACTTGAAGGGGGCGCCACTGATCCACTACTGTGGAAGTCGCACCCATGTTCCTTACAGTGAGTACCTGAGGTATGGTAAGGTCTGCTACTTGAAGGGGGCGCCACTGACCACTTACGTGGAAGTCATCCATGTTCCGATAGTGATAAAATAATCTACGAGGTATGATCTTTTAATATCATGGCTGAGCAAGCACTTTGGATGTCTTGATTGGTAAATACTATGAAATTAATTAGGTAGGAACTCAGTGATGGTAGGTTACATGATCACATGGTATAAACTTTGTAATAAATACCGACAATTTGGTTTAGAAAGACACGTAAGCAAGGTCCCAGGACCGAAAACGGTTTTTCTAATAAATATGTTTTTTTACTTAAGTGTCCTTTTCTAAACCAACATGGCCACATACACTACAGTACCACTTTTCATGCCAACGGCATTATGACCATTCCTGCTGTGTAAACCAGGGATGTAGTTTTAATTTTGGTACAAAATCTTTGAAATATAATGTTCTTGTATTTCAGAGCATTTGTAAGACCATGAAAAATTTCTTTGCTAAGAGGAAAGTGGTCTGAAGGACGGAATGGGATGAAAGTTGATGGTGGAGAAAGCCTAGAAGTCGAGCAAGTTCTTGTGCAACCTTCTCTTGAAAAGCCCAGAACAAGTTGCTCTCGATATATTCCATGAACGCCCTGCACCTGCTACAATTTTTTTGTGAGACTCCGAAAGTAGATCATTAACAAATGTTGTCACAACCCGAGGAGGAAGTCAAGTCAGATAAATTCCGAATATGACGAGAACTAAAAAAATGAAGGCTGTCAAAAAAGAACCTGAACATGGCATGAGGGATGGTAGTTGTTATGCTGATTTTTACTGACTATAATTTTAACCTTACGGCACCCGAACCCAATTGAGCTGGAATGTGTGTCGATAGCCTCGAACTGCCATACCAATGTGATTGAACAAAACCTGACATTGGACTTCTGATGACAGAAGTAGTGAGGAAGTGGAAGTTGATTTTGAGACAAATAGTCCTGTGTTAGAGAGTCCTTCCTTTGTTTATCCAGATAACCAGAAGGATGCTAATAGCTTGGTTGAAGACATCTTGAAACAGCTAAAATGACTAAATGGAGCTACGAGATTACCAGGTCACAGTGCAAGACAACACAGCTAAATGGGCGTGGACACAGAAGTTCGTGTCTATCCAAGAAAATGAGTGGAGAAAAACAAACCTGGCACTGTTTGTGAATTGCTACAATCACATCACTCATCTCTGTGGCGTACTAACTGTACATGCAGGCAAGCAATACACAAAGACTGACAAGTATTTACAGGAATCCATCAAAGTTCTCTACGTGTTCATTCTCTCATTCCACACAGCGCTGGGAAAACTTAAAAATGCCGTGCCTGTTTTGTTTAAGTTTAATCCAGGGACGAAAATGGACGGAAAGCAATGAAGTCAATCAACCAGTACCCTAGGGATATTTCAAGTTATCCAAAAAACATGATTAACAGACGAAAACAAGACCAGTGAATCGAAAAAGTAACACCAAGGCACCTGTAGAAACCACATGTATACTTACGTTTTTCTATACGTGCAAGGATTTTAGAACCAAGTACTCATTCGCAATAGACCATATTCAGAAGAGGCTGTAGGATCCTAGCAATGAAACTTCCACGATGCTGCCCTGGATTTGAAAATCCTCGCGAGATCATTTTTGAAGAGAGGAGAAGTGTTGGTCATGGTCACTTGGAGACAACTCATTCTCTGCCCAAGACTGCAGAATATAGAAGTTGAAAGACGTCAGAGAACGAAAGAAATTTAATACTGAATGAGAACTGGAGAGACGCACTGGGTTAACAGCCAAGAAGAAATGTAAAGTCATAAGGAAAAATGCTGAAAATTAGCCGGTTTGCACGACACTGGAAACTGTGTTATGGCAACGACAGTAACCACCTAAAGAAGTAACTAAGTTTGGGCGAATTGTACAGCACTGATGTGATGATGGAGAGCAACTCTATGGTACAAATCTTGGATTGCAGACTGTTGCTATCATGTCGATCCAACCTGCTGGGGACCTTCACGTTCTCCACCCGCATTTATAACAATTAATTAATAAAAATAATAATCTTCCTGTCTATAAAGGTACATAACCCCCCCTAAGGGAGGTTCCTTGACGCTGGTTAGGGTATCTTGATCTAGAGATTGGACGTACACAGTTCCCTAATTTAACCTTCCATCCCCCTCCCCCCAGCCAGGCATGTATAAACTCACGGTTTTAGCCGCTCTCTCATAATTACAATAACACTAAAAGTCGGGTCAACATGAGAGCGTCAAGATGTTCCTGGAATTTCTAAAATTTAGACCAATACATTGTAAACTTTTAAAGTGCTTCTATTTCTAGCAGAGCGACTAACATATGTTTCAGGTTCTAGGAAACAACTGAAGGAATTATTAAATGCAACACTGAGGTCGCAGTTGAGGCCCTTGTTAAACGATTAAACTTTCCCGTGTAAATTACATCCCCGACAGTCACATGTCCTATTCCCGCGTAAATGTACTCCCGCCAATTACTTGACATTTCCCGCGTAACCAGCACCTACAGTCACATGTCTTGTCCGCGTAAACTGCACAGACAGTCACTTGTCATTCCTGCGTACTTGCACCGCGACAGTCACTTGTCCTTCCCGCGTAAACTGTCAACCGACCAGTCCACTTGTCTTTCCGCGCGTAAACTGCGACCGACCACATCATTGTCTTTCCACGCGTAAACTGCACCGACAGTCACTTGTCTGTTCCACATTAAACCAGCAACGACAGTCACTTGTCTTTCCGGCGTAAACTGCACCGACATCACTCAGTCTTTCCCTGCGTAAAATGCACCACAGTCCACATGTCTATCCACGCGTAAACTGCAACACGACAGTCACTTGTCTTTCCCGCGTAAACTGCAACCGACATCACTGTCTTTCCTGCGGTACCTGTCACCGAGTCCCACTTGGTCTTACCGCGTAAACTCCAACCGACAGTCACTTGTCTTTTCTTTTCCTCGCCATAATGGCGTCACGTGGCGCTCCTCCACAATGACAACAACACCAGCCCACATCAATCATGTACCTCCAGGGATTATAATGCTCCCCCAGTGAGGTTTACTCCGGTAAAAACCTCGCGATGCTTTGCTCAATTATCCACCCCAACCAGGGGTAGTTCATGGGCAGGAAAGCCACAGGTTAAAATTAAGAAGTCAGGGGGGAAAAAATTTGACCGACGTTGCAGGACAGCAATAAAACCAAGGACTATTTATTTGTCCTAGTCATTGTGTCAGCTAAGGACTGTATAAATTGTATATGTACTGGTAAATAGTTATTATTAATTATTTATTATAATTATTATTATTATTATTATTATTATTATTATTATCGATCATCTATCATCAACTAAACCCCCTCCCCAGGGTAGCAGCTGGGTGACTCAACCAAGTCAATATTTCAGGAACATTCGCAAGTCTTTTTCGCTCCGCTGACGATAACGTCTAAGTTCCAGCTGTGTACAACACACTGTGACCGATTATGTATGTTTTGGGCGTGTTGCACACACAACACTGTGACTATGTAATGTTGGCGTGTGTTACACACACACTGTGACTTATGTATGCATGGCGTGTTACACACACTGTGACTTATGTATGTATGCCGTGTGCACACACACACTGTCACGTGTATGAATTGTTCTGGCGTGTGTACACACACTGTTAACGTATGTATGTTTGGCGTGTGTAGCACACACTGGGTGGCTGTGACGTATGTATGTTTGTCTGTTGTAACACACACTGTGACGTATGATATTTTGGCGGTGTTACACAACACACTAGTGAACGTCATGTATGTTTGGCGTGTGTTACACACACTGTGACGTATGTAGGCATGGCGTGTGTACACACACCATTTACGTAAGTAATGATTGGCGTGTGTACACACACTTGACGTATGTATGTTTGGCGTGTGCACCATACAACAGTGACGTATGTATGTTGGCTTGTGTACACACAGTGACGTATGTATGTTTGGCTGTGTACACACACTGTTACGTATATGTTTGCGTGGTGTACACACACATGACGTATGTATTATGGCGTGTGTACAGCACACGGTGAACGAATGAATGTATTGCGTGTGTACACACACAGTGATTACGTATGTATGTTTGGCGTGTGTACACACACTGTGACGTATTAAATTTTGGCTTGTGTACACGATGACACTGTGACGTATTTATGTTTGGCTGTTTACACACATAGTCTGTGACGTATGTATGTTTGGCGTTGTACACACAACTGTGAGTTACGTAGTGTATGTTTGGCGTGTGTACACACACTGTGACGTATGTATGTTTTGGCGGTGTACACACACTTGTGACGTATGTATGTATGGCTTGTGCAAACAGACTCTGACGTATGTATGTATGTATTATGTATCTAGGTATGTAGTAGTATGTAGGTAAGTTTGTATTTTATGGTATGTAATGTATGTACGTTGTGTGAGACGCGGAGGAGCAGCAATGCTTTTTGTGGATTTTTACTGTCAATTTGAGAACCTTAGTACCACTTCCAGGTGCTCGCCTCCACCCGGGTTTAGCGCTTATTTTTACAATGATATAAATACAATAATAATGATAGTGTTGATAATAATAATAAAAGAATAAAAAAATAAATAAACATAATAATAATAATAATAATAAAATGAATAATAATTATAATAATAATTGGACTACCTAAAGTAATAATTCTTCCGACTGTCTCAAACCCAAAGAGCCAGTGTAAACTTATGTGAAGGATATGGAGATACCTAACGAATGACTCTTGAGACAGTGTTGGAACATGCAGTGTGAATAACTTACCTCGGCAAGCAATAATAGCCTGGTATGATTCAGACCCTGATCCACCATGAGCCCTGGTCTCAGACCGGGCCGCGGGGGCGTTTGACACCCCGAAACCCTCTTCAGGTAAACTCCAGTAAATGAGTGATTCTTGACACGGTTGTCAACCTTAAAGTTTTAAAACCCGGACCGTAACTTTTTTAGCATCTGCACTATTTCTTTGTTCATTATTGTAGTATGTTGTGTGATGTGTGTATGTTGATGATTGTTTGTTGATGTAGAAGTGATGTTGATGATGAAGTTGATGATGTTGATGATGGTTGTGTTGTGTGTGCTTGTTGTTGTTGTTGTTTGTTGATGTTGTTGTTGATGATGTTGGATGTTGTTGTTGTTGTTGATATTTGATGTTGTTGCTGTAGTTGATGTTGTTGGTGATGATTTTGTTGTTGTTGATGTTGTTGTTGATGTTGTTTATGTTTTCTGTTGTTGTTTGTTATGTTGTTGATGTTGTTGTTGTGTTGTTGATTTGTTTATGTTGTTGATGTTTTGTTGTTGTTGTTGTTGATGTTGTTGTTGGTGTTGTTGTTGTTATTGTTCATGATGTGTTGCTGTTGATGTTGTTGTTTGTTGTTGTTGTTGATGTTTTTGTTGTTGAGTTGTTGTTGATGTTGTTGTTGTTGCTGTTGTTGTTGTTTGCTTTTGGTTGTTGTTGTTGTTGATGTAGTTGTTGTTTGTTGTGTTTGTTGATGTTGTTATTGTTCTTGATGTGTTGCTGTTGATGTTGTTTTGTTGTTGCTGTTGTTGTTGTTGTTTTGTTGTTGATGTTTTTTGTTGTTGATGTTGTTGTTATGTTGGTGTAGCTGTTGTTTGTTGATGTTTGTTTTGTTGCGTTGTTTTGGCTGTTGTTGTTGTTGTTGATGTTGTTGTTGTTGTTGTGATGTTTTGTTGTTGATGTTGTTGTTGATGGTTGTTGTTGTTGCTGTTTTGTTGCTGTTTTTGTTGTTGTTGTGTTGTTGCTGTTGTTGTTGTTGTTGATGTTGTTGTTGTGTTGTTTGATGTTTTTGTTGTTTGATGTTGTTGTTGATGTGTTTGTTGTTGGCTGTTTTTGTTTGCTGTTGTTGTTGTTGTTTATGTTGTTGTTGTTTGTTGTTGTTGTTGATGTTGTTGATGTTGTTGCGGTTGATGTTGTTGTTGTTGTTGCTGTTTGGGTGTTTTTGTTGTTGTGTTGATGTTGTTGGGGGGGGGGTTGCTGTTATTTTGTTGACGTTGTTGTTGTTGTTTTGTTGGTGTTTTGTTGATGTTTTTTGTGTTGATGTTGTTGTTGATGTTGTTGTTTTTGCGTTGGTTGTTGGTTGTTGTTGTTGTTATTGTTCTTGATGTTGTTGCTGTTGATGTGTTGAACGTTTGTTGTTTTGTTGTTGTTGTCGGTGATGTTGTTGATATGAATGTTTTGTTGATGTTGTGTGTTGTTGATGTTGATGTTGTGTTGATGTTGTTTGTTGATGTTGTTTTTGTTGAATTTGATATTGTTGTTGTTGATGTTGATTTTGTTGTGTTGTTATGTTTGATGTTGTTGTTGTTGTTGTTGATGTTTGATGTTGTTGTTGATGTTGTTGTTGATGTTTTTTGTGATATTGATATTGTTGTTTTGTGATATTGTTGTGTGATGTTGTTGTTGTTGGTGTTGTTGTTGATGTGATGTTGTTGTTGTTGTTGGTTGATGTTGATGTTGTTGTTTGATGTTGTATGTTTGATGTTGTTTTTGTTGATGTTGATATTGTTTTTGTTGTTTGATATTGTTTGTTTGTTTGAATGTTGTTGTTGTTTGATGTTGATGTTGTTGTTGTGTTGATGATGGTTGTTTTTGTTGATGTTGATATTGTTGTTGTGTTGATGTTGTTGTTGTTGATGTGTGTTGTTGTTGTAGTGATATTGTTGTTGTTTGTTTGTTGTTGTTTTGATGATGTTTTTGTTATGTTGTTGTTGTTGTGGGGATGTGTTGTTGTTGTTGTTGTTGTTGTTGTTGTTGTTGTTGTTGTTGTTGTTGTTGTTAGCTATCCACAATCCTCATCAATTTAAACGACGTGGTAATAATGAGCTGAGTTTGGTGGAGGGGGAGGGGAAATAATGGAGGGAGGGAGGGGAAAAGGGAGGGGAAGGTAGGGGAAGGAGGGGAAGAAGGAATAGTAATTCAGAGTGATGGCCAGACTAAGTAATCCCTCCCCCCCTCTCTATCACCCCGTCCCCTACCTCCCCTCCCCCATAACATTACACACACAACACGGGTATGTTGTGTTTGACTTAAGGTAACAGCACTCTGCTTGCCTGCATCTCAATTTATCATGTCTTGCCACCAACGACCTGTTATATTGATCTCTCTCTTCTCTCTTCTCTCTCTCTTCATCGTGCCCTCGAATCTCTCCTCTACCTTCTCTCTCTCTCTCGAGTCGTCCCACTCTGTCTCTCTGCTATCTCTCGTCATATCTCTCTCTCTCGGTCTCCACACTCTCCCTCACTCCTCCCTTTTCTCCCTACCTCCCTCCCTCTCTCCTACCTCCCTTCCCTCCCTTCCTCCCTGCCCTACCGTCCCTACCTCTCCTACCTACCTCCCTCCCTCCCTGCCTCCCCTCCCTCCCTCCCCCCTCCCTCCCTCCCTCCTCTACCTCCCTCCCAACCCTCCCTCCCTCCCTACCTCCCTACCTCCCTACCTACCTCCCTCCCTCCCTGCCTCTCCCTCCCCCTCCCTCCCTCCGCTCCCTCCCTCCCCTACCTCTCTCCCTCCCACCCTCCCTCCCCCCTCCCTCCCTCCCTCCCTCCCTACCTCTCTCCCTCTCTCCCTCCCTCCTCACTCCTCCCTCCCTACCTCTCGTCCCTACCTCCCTACCTTCCCTAACCAACCTCCCTCCCTCTCTACCTCCCCTCTCTAGCATGAGATTAGACTGGTGTCCACCGTGAACACTACACTATACACAACACAGAGGCCCGGAGCTGAAATCAACCCCTGAACCAAATATAGTAGTACAAACCACACACAGGACACATCACACACAACACACACAAGTGGAAAAATCGTTAGAAGAGTACAGAAGACAATCTGACATATAGGCCATCACAAGACGAAACTCTATCTAATAATTACAAATTTAGTTCCCATATGGCTAACAGATGATTAACAGAGAGAGGAGACAGAGACAATAATTAAACCTTGATGGCAGTAAATAATGGGGGGTTGAAACACTTGCAGACCGTGGAATTGAAGCTATATTGTCTGGAGAGATGTGAGCTATATGCAGCAATATTATAGACCCCGTCCCACCAAACAGCAGGATCCAAGAAGAACTATAATCTGAATAGAAGGGCAATGTGCAAATATCTTCACTTGCCTAAACTAACACTAACCACTCCTAACCTAACCAAGTTACCTGAATATAATTTCAAACGTATGAAACCTCATCTACTAACCTAAACTAACTTAAGCTGCAATAACCACTGACCCATCTTAGCAAATATGACACAAAACGATATTTTATGTGCCTAATGCATTAACTTTCAATATAAGCATATGTACTTATATTTTAACAAAATATAATACAACAATATATCGTTCGTTGAATGTTACAACGTTATATTTACGTAATTAGCAATATTTACGTATACCAAGGCTAGCTGGGTGGGTTTCTAAGATTGGGCTGCTGCAGCATTGTTGTAACACGGAGTTAGTCGCCGCAAAGGAGAACTAGAAAAATCGTGTCTAATGCCTTGTTGTCCGGTGCCTTCTGGCGAACATGAGGCCCGCTGTTAGTCTCGCTCCGTCAGGGCCTGTCCACTTCTTCCCGTTACAGTCGCACCTGTCCCTCCGGTGAGGCGCCGTCCACGGCGCGGAAAGGTGAGATGGTGGATCACTGCAAGTCCTTCTGAAAGAACGTAAATAAACTGTCAGGAATGAGTGTGAGTGTGTGAGGAGTGATTTGTTAGATGGGTAAATAGGGTGGAAATGGGGGGAGTGCTGGGTGTGGGAGGACTGTAATAGTAAGTTGGAATTGAACCAGACGAGGCCAGAATGAGAGTCCAGGAATAGGAGGCTAGGAAAGTGGAACCCAAGAATGGATGCTCAGGACTGGGAACCCAGATGGTAACTCAAGGAATCGAAACCCAGGAATGGAAACTAATTGGCCCGTAGGCTAAATTCCAACCTAGAAACGGCTGCTCCATAGTTTCTACTCCCGGGACGGTGAGTTCTCCATGTCAATACCTCATCCTTCCACCAACCTCACAAAACTATCAGTATATTGCAGGTGTGAGTAAATGTGTGTAACCGAGTGTGTGAGCACATACTTGCACATGTGTGAACCTCATAACGTGTGTACGTGATCGTGTAGATCATGGAGAGATGGCACTTAAGTCCCAAGAATTGGCACCGCTATGAAAGGTTAGACGAGAAACTAACATCCATACACCACAACCTGGGAAAGAGACTGGAGTGACTGGAACCAAACCTACACTCTGGAACAACTGGTTATGACCACAGAGGCTTGGCAGACAAGGGAGAGAGATAGAATCCAATTAATGTCAAGGACCACGACGTCCTCAACACCCTCCTTGCCATGCATAAGGTAGGCTTAGTCTGGTGTAAAACAGTATTCTAATCTGAGAGTGGGCTAGCAACCGAGAGGCCTAGTCTGGGAACGGGCTAGCAACCAGGGGCCTGCTAGCCCCCTATTTTGCTAGCCCCTACTACTATATACGTTACTACTTACAATTACTACTGCAATTCTACTACTTATAATAAAAATAATAATAATAATAATATAATAATAAAATAATAATAATGGGTTTGGGATAATACTGAGCCAGCCAGGCCAGGCTAGCCATAACATAGCCAGTCCAGTACCTAGCCAGCCAGCCAGCTAGCCATTACCAGCCAGCCAGTACAAGACAGCCCAGCCAGCTAGCCAGTACCACCAGCCAGTAACCAGCTAGCCAGTACAGCCAGCCATTACCAGCCAGCCAGTACTAGCCCAGCCGTACCAGCTACCAGTACCAGCCATCCAGTACCAGCAGCCATACCATACGAGCCAGTACAGCCATCCAGTAACCGGCCAGCCATACCGTCCAGCCAGTACCGGCCAGCCAGTAACCTAGCCAGCCATACCC
Source organism: Cherax quadricarinatus (assembly GCF_026875155.1). NCBI lineage: Eukaryota > Metazoa > Arthropoda > Malacostraca > Decapoda > Parastacidae > Cherax > Cherax quadricarinatus. The sequence continues at coordinate 44,052,848 of NC_069419.1, read as the reverse complement.
AGCCAGCCAGACCAGCCTGTCCATTTACCAGCCATCCATACCAAGACAGCCATACCGACAGCCAGTAACATCCACCATTACCAAGCCCCAGCCAGTACCCATGCTAGGTACCTTACACCATGCAAGGTACCAACACTCATGCTAGGTACCTACAACTCATTCTAGTACCTACCACACATGCATGGTAACCTACACTCATGCTATGAACCCTACACTCAATGCTACTTACCTACACATCATGCTAGGTACCTACACTCATGCTAGGTACCTTACACTGCATGCTAGGTACCTTACACTCATGCGGTACCTACACTCATGCTAGGTACCAACATCGGAAATACAACGAACAACAAAACTCTTGTATAAACAGAGCTTCAAGAGCTAGGTGATGATTGCGATGGGTGATGGTTTTTGTGTGGATGGTGTTCTGGTATGATGGTTTTGGTGATGGTGGTGTGAGTGGATGGTTTTGGGTGATGGTGGTAGTTGGTGATGGTTTTTGGGTGGATGGTGTTGGTGTGGTGATGGTTATGGGTGAGGGTGGTGGTGGTGATGTTTTGGGTGGAAGTGGGTGGTGACTGGTGATGGTTCTGGTTATGGGTTTTGGTGATGGATGGGGATGGGTGATGATTTTAGGTGATGGGTTGGGGTTGGTGATGGTTTTGGGTAAAGGGTGATAGATAATATATGGTCTATAAGAGATCTCAGGTTAGATGTAGAGAGAGGGAAATTATTTCCCAGTAAAAGTAGGCCTTAGACAAGGATGTATGATGTCACCGAGGGTTGTTCAATATATTTTATAGATGGGGTTGTAAGAAGAAGATTAAAAATGCTCGGTTATTAGCAAGAGGTGTGGGGTTAAAAGATAAAGAATCTAACACAAAGTGGGAGTTGTCATAATTGCTCTTTGCTGATGACACTGTGCTTTTGGGAGATTTCGAAAAGAAGTTGCAGAGGTTGGTGGATCAGTTTGGTAGGGTATGTAAAATAAGAAAATTGAAAGTGAATACAGGAAAATGTAAGGTTAAGAGAATAACAAAAAGATTAGGTGATGAAAGATTGGATATCGGATTGGAGGGAGAGAGTATGGAGGAGGTAAATGTATTCAGATATTTGGGAGTGGACGTGTCACCGGATGGGTCTATGAAAGATGAGGTGAATCATAGAATTGATGAGGGGAAAAAGGTGAGTGGTGCACTTAGGAGTGTGGGGAGATTAAGAACTTTGTCCATGGAAGCAAGGAGGGGAATGTATTAGAGTATAGTTATACCAATGTTCTTATATAGGTGTGAAACATGGGTGGTGCAACAAAGAGAATTCTGGAGACAGTGGAGATGTCATGTCTGAGGGCAATGTGTGGTGTAAATAAAATGCATAGAATTCGTAGTTTGGAAATTAGGAGGAGGTGCGGGATTACCAAAGCTATTATCCAGAGGGCTGAGGAGGGGTTGTTGAGGTGCTTCAGACATGTAGAGAGAATGGAACAAAATAAAATGACTTCGAGAGTACGAATATGTAGTGCAGGGAAGGCGAGGTAGAGGTCGACCCTGAAAGGTTTGAGGAAGGGAGTAAAATTGTTTGTGTAAGGAGGAGGTAGCCTTCAAGCGGCACGTTGAGCGGTAGAATAGGAGTGAAATTGGAGACAAATAGTTTTTAATACATGACTGCTTTTGGAGTATAGAAATAACATTTATGAAGGGATTCAAGGGAAACCGCAGGCCGGACTTGAGTCCTGGAGAAGGAAGTACATTATCAGCACTCTTAATGAGGGGTGTTAACGTTGCAATTTTATAACTGTAGCGTAAACGTACCTCCTGACAAGGACAGTGAGAAGTGAATGATAGTGAAAAGTTTTTCTTTATCTGGCCAGCCCTACCATTGGTGGGAGACGGCCGGGGGAATGTCCTTAAATAAAAAATAAATAAAAAATAATAGATCTTTTTAGCAGGGTAGATTTGTGTTGAGTTAGGTTATGAATGGATAGATGGGGTGGGGTGGCAACTTGTGCCTTCGTGCCACCCTCTCATCTACACCTCTGGCACTTCACACACACCTGAAAATGACGAAACTGCATTTAAAAACAACCCAGGCAACAAGGTATGTGTTTGCAGCACGAGCACTGACGACTCCTTGCAGCGAGGCAACACAAACAAGAACACACACAAGAGTTTTGCTGACGAGCACACATACAAGATATAAAAATATGTATCGGAATACATGTGTCTATGTATTAGGTACGAATGTACAATTTGTCACATATATGCATGTGCAATGATTGATGTATGTGTGCATGCAAGTGTTGAATTCATTACACACTTGCATGTTTCATATGTTCGTCTGTATAGAAGTGTGCAACACACTTCCTGTACTGATTCAAGTCATTCATATTTTATACATATAGGAATAACTGCATATGTAATAAACTGATGTTCATCTACACATTTCCGAACGTAAATACACAGAGTGTGTGTGTGTATCAAGTATGTGTATATCAGGTTCATCGTGTATGCCACACCCTCAACTTTCCACCCCCCAGGATGTCACAACCACGGTAATGCCCACAATCCCAGATGCACAACCACAGGATGCCAACAATCCCAGGATGCCACAACCCAGGATGGCCACAACCCCAGGATGAGCCACAACCCCAGGATGCCACAAACCCCCTAGGATAGCCACAATCCCAGGAATGCCACAACCCCCGGATGCCACACCCCCAGGGATGCCACAACCCCATAAGCCACAACCCCAGAAAGCCACAATCCCATTATGCCACAAACCCAGGATGTCTCACACTCTCCCAAGAACGAAGGGAATGCATCAAAGATTGCCAAAGAATTTTTAATGTTGTAATTCTCTCTCTCCTCTCACTCCCTCTCTCTCTCTACTCTCTCCTCTCCTCCTCTCTCTCGAATCTCTCTCTCTCTCTCATCTCCTCACCTCTCTCTCTCCATCTCTCTCCTCTCTCCTCTCATCTCTCCTCTCTCTCTCTCTCCTTCTCTTCACTCTGCTCTCGTCAGCTGGTAGCGGGATATAATATACACCTTTGTCCTGTCTAGCTTTGGAGAGGTTGTGACGCTTTCACTTCTCCCTCAGGGCCCAATTACAGGTGTTGGATACAGTGGGGTAGGAGGGCGGGGGTAGGGAGGGAGGGGCGGGGGGAGGGAGGGAGGGGGCGGGGGGTGGATGGAGGGGGGCCGGGGGTGGAGGGAGGGGAGGGCGGGGGAGAGGTAGGGGGGTCGGTTGTGGAGGAGGGGGTCGGGTCACCGAGCCGGAAGGAAGCGAGAGGGTGGAGAGAGTAAAGTCAAGGGTGGAGAAAAGTAATGGAATTGGGAGAAGAAGTAAATGGAAGGGGGAGAAGATAGTAAATAGAAGGGGAGAGATAGATAAAGAAGGGGAGAAGATAGTAAGGAGAGGGGGAGAAGATAGTAATGGACGGGGAGAAGATAGTAATGGAAGGAGAGAAGATAGTAATGAAGGGGAGAAGATAGTAATGGAAGTGGGAGATAAGATAGTAATGGAAGGGGGAGAAGATAGTATAGGGAGGAGGAGAAGATATAATGGAAGGGGGGAGAAGATAGTAATGGAAGGGGAGAAGATATAATGTAAGGGGGAGAAGATATTAATGGAAGGGGCAAGATAGTAGAGGAAGGGGGAGAAGATAGTAATGGAAAGGGGAGAAGATTGTAAGGAAGGGAGAAGAAGTAATGAATGGGAGAAGATAGTAAGATGGAAGGGGAAGGAAGATATAATGGAGAGGAGAAGAATAGTAATGGAAGGGGAGTATAGATAGTAATGGAAAGGGGAGAAGAAGTAATGGAAGGGGAGAAGATAGTAATGGAAGGGGAGAAGATAGTAATGGAAAGGGGGAGAAGATAGTAATGGAAGGGGAGAAAGATAGTAATGGATGGGGTAGAAGATAGTAATGAGAAGGGGAGAAGATAGTAATGAAAGGGGAAAGATAGTAATGAAGGGGAGAAGATAGTAGTGGAAGGGGGAGAAGATATAATGAAGGGGGAGAAGATAGTAATGGAATGGGAAAGATATATGTAATGGGGAAAGATAGTAATGGAAGGGGGAGAAGATAGTAATGAAGGGTAGAAGATATAATGGGAGGAGGAGAAATAGTATGGAAGGGGAGAAGATAGTAATGGAAGGGGGGAGAAGTATAGTAATGGAATGGGGGAGAAGATAGTAATGGAAGGGGGGAGTAATAGTAATATTGAAGGGGGAGAAGATACAATTGAAGGGCAGAAGATAGATTGGAAGGGGGAGAAGAATAATGAAGGGAGAAGATATAGTAATGAAGGGAAAAACTGTATTGGAAGGGGTAGAAGATATAATGGAAGGGAGAAGAGAGTTATGGGAAGGGGGAGAAGATAGTAATGGAAGGGAGAAATAGTACTGGATGGGGGAGAAGATAGTAATGGTTGGGGAGAAGATAGTTGTGGAAGGGAGAAGAATAGTAATGGACAATCGCTGCTAGACACTCTTGCCACCGTTACCATTACCAGACTTAAATAACTAATTGATTACAATACAAATGTACAACCATGACGTTATTATTATCATTATTATTATAATTAATAAATTATACGTTACATCTGCGATTATAATGTAACAAGGTATGTTAGCGAGTGAGGGACGTCGCCTAGTAGTGTCGTCATGGTTATTGAGTGTCTGAGCAGAGATAATGCTCTTTATGTATGTCCTCTATACACTGTAATGTTTGTATACATGAGGTACCTGAGGTATGCTAGGTGCTACCTTGAAGGGTGCGAGCCACTGACCACTACTGTTGGAAGTCACCCAGTACCTACAATGAGTTACCTGAGGTATGGTAGGTGATGTCTACTTGAAGGGCGCCACATGACCACTACTGTGGAAGTCACCCATGTTCCTACAGAGGTACCTGAGGATTAGGTGCTACTTGAAGGGGGCGCCACTGACTACTACTTGGAAGTCACCCATGTTCCCTACAATATACGTACCTGAGGTATGTGAAGGTGCTACTTGAAAGGGGCTCCACTGACCCTACTGTGGAAGTCCACGCCATGTACCTACAGCGAGGTACCTGAGGTAGGTAAGGTGCTACTTGAAGGGGCGCCACTGACCACTACTGTGGAATTCCCCGCATGTTCCTACAATGAGGTAAATGAGGTAGTGTAGGTGTCTAATTGAAGGGGGCGCCGCCCCACTGACCACTACTGTGGAAGACACCCATGTTCCTACAAAGAGGAAATGAGGTATGGTAGTGCTACTTGAAGGGGGCGCCACAGACACTACTGTGGAAGTCACTCACATGTTCCTACAATGAGGTAAATGAGGTATGGTAGGTGCTACTTGAAAGGGGGGCGCCACGGGGGGGGGGGACCACTAATGGGAAGTCACCCATGTTCCTAACAATGAGGTAAATGATGTAGGGTAGGTGCTACTTGAAGGGGCGCCACTGACTCACTACTGTGGAAGTCACCGCATTTCCTACAAAGAGGTAAATGAGGTATGGTAGTGCTACTTGAAGGGGGGCCACTGACCACTCCTTGGAAAGTCACACCCAAGTACCTACAATTAGGTTAAATGAGGTATTGTAGGTCTACGTTGAAGTGTGGCCCCCACTGACCACTACTGTGGAATCACCCATGTTCCTACAATGAGGAAAATGATGTATGGTAGGTGCTACTTGAAGGGGGCGCTCACGACTCACTACTGAGGAGAGTCACCCATGTCCTACAGTATAGGGTACCTGATGTAAGGTCGGTGCTACTTGAAGGGGCGCCACTGACCACTAACTTGTGGAAGTCCCCCCTTGCTCCTACAAGTGAGGGTACCTGAGTATGTTAGTGCTACTTGAAGGGGTCGCCACTGACCACTACTGTGAAGTCACCATTTTTCCTACAGTGAGTGACCTGAGGTTATATTAGGTGCTACTTGAAAGGGGGCGCCACTGACCAACACAGTGGAAGTCACCCATGATTCCTACATTGATGTACCTGAGGTATTGTAGGTGCACTTATGAAGGGGGCGCCACTGACCAATACTGTGAGAAGTCAACCCCAATGTTCCTACAGTGAGCACCCTGAGAATTTAGGTTGCATTATCCCTACTTGAAGGGCCGCCACTGACCGACTTACCGTGAGAAGTCACACATTTTTCCAAACAGTGAGGTACCTGAGGTAATTGTCGTGCTACTTTAAAAGGGGCGGCCACGTGACCACTACTGTGGAAGTCCACCGCATGTTCCTACAGCGAGGTACCTGAGGTATGGTAGGTGCTACTTGAAAGGGGCCGCCACTGACTCACTACTGTGGAAGCCACCATGTCCTACAGTGAGTACCTTAGGTATGGTAGGTGCCTACTTGAAGGGGGCGCCACTGATCCACTACTGTGGAAGTCGCACCCATGTTCCTTACAGTGAGTACCTGAGGTATGGTAAGGTCTGCTACTTGAAGGGGGCGCCACTGACCACTTACGTGGAAGTCATCCATGTTCCGATAGTGATAAAATAATCTACGAGGTATGATCTTTTAATATCATGGCTGAGCAAGCACTTTGGATGTCTTGATTGGTAAATACTATGAAATTAATTAGGTAGGAACTCAGTGATGGTAGGTTACATGATCACATGGTATAAACTTTGTAATAAATACCGACAATTTGGTTTAGAAAGACACGTAAGCAAGGTCCCAGGACCGAAAACGGTTTTTCTAATAAATATGTTTTTTTACTTAAGTGTCCTTTTCTAAACCAACATGGCCACATACACTACAGTACCACTTTTCATGCCAACGGCATTATGACCATTCCTGCTGTGTAAACCAGGGATGTAGTTTTAATTTTGGTACAAAATCTTTGAAATATAATGTTCTTGTATTTCAGAGCATTTGTAAGACCATGAAAAATTTCTTTGCTAAGAGGAAAGTGGTCTGAAGGACGGAATGGGATGAAAGTTGATGGTGGAGAAAGCCTAGAAGTCGAGCAAGTTCTTGTGCAACCTTCTCTTGAAAAGCCCAGAACAAGTTGCTCTCGATATATTCCATGAACGCCCTGCACCTGCTACAATTTTTTTGTGAGACTCCGAAAGTAGATCATTAACAAATGTTGTCACAACCCGAGGAGGAAGTCAAGTCAGATAAATTCCGAATATGACGAGAACTAAAAAAATGAAGGCTGTCAAAAAAGAACCTGAACATGGCATGAGGGATGGTAGTTGTTATGCTGATTTTTACTGACTATAATTTTAACCTTACGGCACCCGAACCCAATTGAGCTGGAATGTGTGTCGATAGCCTCGAACTGCCATACCAATGTGATTGAACAAAACCTGACATTGGACTTCTGATGACAGAAGTAGTGAGGAAGTGGAAGTTGATTTTGAGACAAATAGTCCTGTGTTAGAGAGTCCTTCCTTTGTTTATCCAGATAACCAGAAGGATGCTAATAGCTTGGTTGAAGACATCTTGAAACAGCTAAAATGACTAAATGGAGCTACGAGATTACCAGGTCACAGTGCAAGACAACACAGCTAAATGGGCGTGGACACAGAAGTTCGTGTCTATCCAAGAAAATGAGTGGAGAAAAACAAACCTGGCACTGTTTGTGAATTGCTACAATCACATCACTCATCTCTGTGGCGTACTAACTGTACATGCAGGCAAGCAATACACAAAGACTGACAAGTATTTACAGGAATCCATCAAAGTTCTCTACGTGTTCATTCTCTCATTCCACACAGCGCTGGGAAAACTTAAAAATGCCGTGCCTGTTTTGTTTAAGTTTAATCCAGGGACGAAAATGGACGGAAAGCAATGAAGTCAATCAACCAGTACCCTAGGGATATTTCAAGTTATCCAAAAAACATGATTAACAGACGAAAACAAGACCAGTGAATCGAAAAAGTAACACCAAGGCACCTGTAGAAACCACATGTATACTTACGTTTTTCTATACGTGCAAGGATTTTAGAACCAAGTACTCATTCGCAATAGACCATATTCAGAAGAGGCTGTAGGATCCTAGCAATGAAACTTCCACGATGCTGCCCTGGATTTGAAAATCCTCGCGAGATCATTTTTGAAGAGAGGAGAAGTGTTGGTCATGGTCACTTGGAGACAACTCATTCTCTGCCCAAGACTGCAGAATATAGAAGTTGAAAGACGTCAGAGAACGAAAGAAATTTAATACTGAATGAGAACTGGAGAGACGCACTGGGTTAACAGCCAAGAAGAAATGTAAAGTCATAAGGAAAAATGCTGAAAATTAGCCGGTTTGCACGACACTGGAAACTGTGTTATGGCAACGACAGTAACCACCTAAAGAAGTAACTAAGTTTGGGCGAATTGTACAGCACTGATGTGATGATGGAGAGCAACTCTATGGTACAAATCTTGGATTGCAGACTGTTGCTATCATGTCGATCCAACCTGCTGGGGACCTTCACGTTCTCCACCCGCATTTATAACAATTAATTAATAAAAATAATAATCTTCCTGTCTATAAAGGTACATAACCCCCCCTAAGGGAGGTTCCTTGACGCTGGTTAGGGTATCTTGATCTAGAGATTGGACGTACACAGTTCCCTAATTTAACCTTCCATCCCCCTCCCCCCAGCCAGGCATGTATAAACTCACGGTTTTAGCCGCTCTCTCATAATTACAATAACACTAAAAGTCGGGTCAACATGAGAGCGTCAAGATGTTCCTGGAATTTCTAAAATTTAGACCAATACATTGTAAACTTTTAAAGTGCTTCTATTTCTAGCAGAGCGACTAACATATGTTTCAGGTTCTAGGAAACAACTGAAGGAATTATTAAATGCAACACTGAGGTCGCAGTTGAGGCCCTTGTTAAACGATTAAACTTTCCCGTGTAAATTACATCCCCGACAGTCACATGTCCTATTCCCGCGTAAATGTACTCCCGCCAATTACTTGACATTTCCCGCGTAACCAGCACCTACAGTCACATGTCTTGTCCGCGTAAACTGCACAGACAGTCACTTGTCATTCCTGCGTACTTGCACCGCGACAGTCACTTGTCCTTCCCGCGTAAACTGTCAACCGACCAGTCCACTTGTCTTTCCGCGCGTAAACTGCGACCGACCACATCATTGTCTTTCCACGCGTAAACTGCACCGACAGTCACTTGTCTGTTCCACATTAAACCAGCAACGACAGTCACTTGTCTTTCCGGCGTAAACTGCACCGACATCACTCAGTCTTTCCCTGCGTAAAATGCACCACAGTCCACATGTCTATCCACGCGTAAACTGCAACACGACAGTCACTTGTCTTTCCCGCGTAAACTGCAACCGACATCACTGTCTTTCCTGCGGTACCTGTCACCGAGTCCCACTTGGTCTTACCGCGTAAACTCCAACCGACAGTCACTTGTCTTTTCTTTTCCTCGCCATAATGGCGTCACGTGGCGCTCCTCCACAATGACAACAACACCAGCCCACATCAATCATGTACCTCCAGGGATTATAATGCTCCCCCAGTGAGGTTTACTCCGGTAAAAACCTCGCGATGCTTTGCTCAATTATCCACCCCAACCAGGGGTAGTTCATGGGCAGGAAAGCCACAGGTTAAAATTAAGAAGTCAGGGGGGAAAAAATTTGACCGACGTTGCAGGACAGCAATAAAACCAAGGACTATTTATTTGTCCTAGTCATTGTGTCAGCTAAGGACTGTATAAATTGTATATGTACTGGTAAATAGTTATTATTAATTATTTATTATAATTATTATTATTATTATTATTATTATTATTATTATCGATCATCTATCATCAACTAAACCCCCTCCCCAGGGTAGCAGCTGGGTGACTCAACCAAGTCAATATTTCAGGAACATTCGCAAGTCTTTTTCGCTCCGCTGACGATAACGTCTAAGTTCCAGCTGTGTACAACACACTGTGACCGATTATGTATGTTTTGGGCGTGTTGCACACACAACACTGTGACTATGTAATGTTGGCGTGTGTTACACACACACTGTGACTTATGTATGCATGGCGTGTTACACACACTGTGACTTATGTATGTATGCCGTGTGCACACACACACTGTCACGTGTATGAATTGTTCTGGCGTGTGTACACACACTGTTAACGTATGTATGTTTGGCGTGTGTAGCACACACTGGGTGGCTGTGACGTATGTATGTTTGTCTGTTGTAACACACACTGTGACGTATGATATTTTGGCGGTGTTACACAACACACTAGTGAACGTCATGTATGTTTGGCGTGTGTTACACACACTGTGACGTATGTAGGCATGGCGTGTGTACACACACCATTTACGTAAGTAATGATTGGCGTGTGTACACACACTTGACGTATGTATGTTTGGCGTGTGCACCATACAACAGTGACGTATGTATGTTGGCTTGTGTACACACAGTGACGTATGTATGTTTGGCTGTGTACACACACTGTTACGTATATGTTTGCGTGGTGTACACACACATGACGTATGTATTATGGCGTGTGTACAGCACACGGTGAACGAATGAATGTATTGCGTGTGTACACACACAGTGATTACGTATGTATGTTTGGCGTGTGTACACACACTGTGACGTATTAAATTTTGGCTTGTGTACACGATGACACTGTGACGTATTTATGTTTGGCTGTTTACACACATAGTCTGTGACGTATGTATGTTTGGCGTTGTACACACAACTGTGAGTTACGTAGTGTATGTTTGGCGTGTGTACACACACTGTGACGTATGTATGTTTTGGCGGTGTACACACACTTGTGACGTATGTATGTATGGCTTGTGCAAACAGACTCTGACGTATGTATGTATGTATTATGTATCTAGGTATGTAGTAGTATGTAGGTAAGTTTGTATTTTATGGTATGTAATGTATGTACGTTGTGTGAGACGCGGAGGAGCAGCAATGCTTTTTGTGGATTTTTACTGTCAATTTGAGAACCTTAGTACCACTTCCAGGTGCTCGCCTCCACCCGGGTTTAGCGCTTATTTTTACAATGATATAAATACAATAATAATGATAGTGTTGATAATAATAATAAAAGAATAAAAAAATAAATAAACATAATAATAATAATAATAATAAAATGAATAATAATTATAATAATAATTGGACTACCTAAAGTAATAATTCTTCCGACTGTCTCAAACCCAAAGAGCCAGTGTAAACTTATGTGAAGGATATGGAGATACCTAACGAATGACTCTTGAGACAGTGTTGGAACATGCAGTGTGAATAACTTACCTCGGCAAGCAATAATAGCCTGGTATGATTCAGACCCTGATCCACCATGAGCCCTGGTCTCAGACCGGGCCGCGGGGGCGTTTGACACCCCGAAACCCTCTTCAGGTAAACTCCAGTAAATGAGTGATTCTTGACACGGTTGTCAACCTTAAAGTTTTAAAACCCGGACCGTAACTTTTTTAGCATCTGCACTATTTCTTTGTTCATTATTGTAGTATGTTGTGTGATGTGTGTATGTTGATGATTGTTTGTTGATGTAGAAGTGATGTTGATGATGAAGTTGATGATGTTGATGATGGTTGTGTTGTGTGTGCTTGTTGTTGTTGTTGTTTGTTGATGTTGTTGTTGATGATGTTGGATGTTGTTGTTGTTGTTGATATTTGATGTTGTTGCTGTAGTTGATGTTGTTGGTGATGATTTTGTTGTTGTTGATGTTGTTGTTGATGTTGTTTATGTTTTCTGTTGTTGTTTGTTATGTTGTTGATGTTGTTGTTGTGTTGTTGATTTGTTTATGTTGTTGATGTTTTGTTGTTGTTGTTGTTGATGTTGTTGTTGGTGTTGTTGTTGTTATTGTTCATGATGTGTTGCTGTTGATGTTGTTGTTTGTTGTTGTTGTTGATGTTTTTGTTGTTGAGTTGTTGTTGATGTTGTTGTTGTTGCTGTTGTTGTTGTTTGCTTTTGGTTGTTGTTGTTGTTGATGTAGTTGTTGTTTGTTGTGTTTGTTGATGTTGTTATTGTTCTTGATGTGTTGCTGTTGATGTTGTTTTGTTGTTGCTGTTGTTGTTGTTGTTTTGTTGTTGATGTTTTTTGTTGTTGATGTTGTTGTTATGTTGGTGTAGCTGTTGTTTGTTGATGTTTGTTTTGTTGCGTTGTTTTGGCTGTTGTTGTTGTTGTTGATGTTGTTGTTGTTGTTGTGATGTTTTGTTGTTGATGTTGTTGTTGATGGTTGTTGTTGTTGCTGTTTTGTTGCTGTTTTTGTTGTTGTTGTGTTGTTGCTGTTGTTGTTGTTGTTGATGTTGTTGTTGTGTTGTTTGATGTTTTTGTTGTTTGATGTTGTTGTTGATGTGTTTGTTGTTGGCTGTTTTTGTTTGCTGTTGTTGTTGTTGTTTATGTTGTTGTTGTTTGTTGTTGTTGTTGATGTTGTTGATGTTGTTGCGGTTGATGTTGTTGTTGTTGTTGCTGTTTGGGTGTTTTTGTTGTTGTGTTGATGTTGTTGGGGGGGGGGTTGCTGTTATTTTGTTGACGTTGTTGTTGTTGTTTTGTTGGTGTTTTGTTGATGTTTTTTGTGTTGATGTTGTTGTTGATGTTGTTGTTTTTGCGTTGGTTGTTGGTTGTTGTTGTTGTTATTGTTCTTGATGTTGTTGCTGTTGATGTGTTGAACGTTTGTTGTTTTGTTGTTGTTGTCGGTGATGTTGTTGATATGAATGTTTTGTTGATGTTGTGTGTTGTTGATGTTGATGTTGTGTTGATGTTGTTTGTTGATGTTGTTTTTGTTGAATTTGATATTGTTGTTGTTGATGTTGATTTTGTTGTGTTGTTATGTTTGATGTTGTTGTTGTTGTTGTTGATGTTTGATGTTGTTGTTGATGTTGTTGTTGATGTTTTTTGTGATATTGATATTGTTGTTTTGTGATATTGTTGTGTGATGTTGTTGTTGTTGGTGTTGTTGTTGATGTGATGTTGTTGTTGTTGTTGGTTGATGTTGATGTTGTTGTTTGATGTTGTATGTTTGATGTTGTTTTTGTTGATGTTGATATTGTTTTTGTTGTTTGATATTGTTTGTTTGTTTGAATGTTGTTGTTGTTTGATGTTGATGTTGTTGTTGTGTTGATGATGGTTGTTTTTGTTGATGTTGATATTGTTGTTGTGTTGATGTTGTTGTTGTTGATGTGTGTTGTTGTTGTAGTGATATTGTTGTTGTTTGTTTGTTGTTGTTTTGATGATGTTTTTGTTATGTTGTTGTTGTTGTGGGGATGTGTTGTTGTTGTTGTTGTTGTTGTTGTTGTTGTTGTTGTTGTTGTTGTTGTTGTTAGCTATCCACAATCCTCATCAATTTAAACGACGTGGTAATAATGAGCTGAGTTTGGTGGAGGGGGAGGGGAAATAATGGAGGGAGGGAGGGGAAAAGGGAGGGGAAGGTAGGGGAAGGAGGGGAAGAAGGAATAGTAATTCAGAGTGATGGCCAGACTAAGTAATCCCTCCCCCCCTCTCTATCACCCCGTCCCCTACCTCCCCTCCCCCATAACATTACACACACAACACGGGTATGTTGTGTTTGACTTAAGGTAACAGCACTCTGCTTGCCTGCATCTCAATTTATCATGTCTTGCCACCAACGACCTGTTATATTGATCTCTCTCTTCTCTCTTCTCTCTCTCTTCATCGTGCCCTCGAATCTCTCCTCTACCTTCTCTCTCTCTCTCGAGTCGTCCCACTCTGTCTCTCTGCTATCTCTCGTCATATCTCTCTCTCTCGGTCTCCACACTCTCCCTCACTCCTCCCTTTTCTCCCTACCTCCCTCCCTCTCTCCTACCTCCCTTCCCTCCCTTCCTCCCTGCCCTACCGTCCCTACCTCTCCTACCTACCTCCCTCCCTCCCTGCCTCCCCTCCCTCCCTCCCCCCTCCCTCCCTCCCTCCTCTACCTCCCTCCCAACCCTCCCTCCCTCCCTACCTCCCTACCTCCCTACCTACCTCCCTCCCTCCCTGCCTCTCCCTCCCCCTCCCTCCCTCCGCTCCCTCCCTCCCCTACCTCTCTCCCTCCCACCCTCCCTCCCCCCTCCCTCCCTCCCTCCCTCCCTACCTCTCTCCCTCTCTCCCTCCCTCCTCACTCCTCCCTCCCTACCTCTCGTCCCTACCTCCCTACCTTCCCTAACCAACCTCCCTCCCTCTCTACCTCCCCTCTCTAGCATGAGATTAGACTGGTGTCCACCGTGAACACTACACTATACACAACACAGAGGCCCGGAGCTGAAATCAACCCCTGAACCAAATATAGTAGTACAAACCACACACAGGACACATCACACACAACACACACAAGTGGAAAAATCGTTAGAAGAGTACAGAAGACAATCTGACATATAGGCCATCACAAGACGAAACTCTATCTAATAATTACAAATTTAGTTCCCATATGGCTAACAGATGATTAACAGAGAGAGGAGACAGAGACAATAATTAAACCTTGATGGCAGTAAATAATGGGGGGTTGAAACACTTGCAGACCGTGGAATTGAAGCTATATTGTCTGGAGAGATGTGAGCTATATGCAGCAATATTATAGACCCCGTCCCACCAAACAGCAGGATCCAAGAAGAACTATAATCTGAATAGAAGGGCAATGTGCAAATATCTTCACTTGCCTAAACTAACACTAACCACTCCTAACCTAACCAAGTTACCTGAATATAATTTCAAACGTATGAAACCTCATCTACTAACCTAAACTAACTTAAGCTGCAATAACCACTGACCCATCTTAGCAAATATGACACAAAACGATATTTTATGTGCCTAATGCATTAACTTTCAATATAAGCATATGTACTTATATTTTAACAAAATATAATACAACAATATATCGTTCGTTGAATGTTACAACGTTATATTTACGTAATTAGCAATATTTACGTATACCAAGGCTAGCTGGGTGGGTTTCTAAGATTGGGCTGCTGCAGCATTGTTGTAACACGGAGTTAGTCGCCGCAAAGGAGAACTAGAAAAATCGTGTCTAATGCCTTGTTGTCCGGTGCCTTCTGGCGAACATGAGGCCCGCTGTTAGTCTCGCTCCGTCAGGGCCTGTCCACTTCTTCCCGTTACAGTCGCACCTGTCCCTCCGGTGAGGCGCCGTCCACGGCGCGGAAAGGTGAGATGGTGGATCACTGCAAGTCCTTCTGAAAGAACGTAAATAAACTGTCAGGAATGAGTGTGAGTGTGTGAGGAGTGATTTGTTAGATGGGTAAATAGGGTGGAAATGGGGGGAGTGCTGGGTGTGGGAGGACTGTAATAGTAAGTTGGAATTGAACCAGACGAGGCCAGAATGAGAGTCCAGGAATAGGAGGCTAGGAAAGTGGAACCCAAGAATGGATGCTCAGGACTGGGAACCCAGATGGTAACTCAAGGAATCGAAACCCAGGAATGGAAACTAATTGGCCCGTAGGCTAAATTCCAACCTAGAAACGGCTGCTCCATAGTTTCTACTCCCGGGACGGTGAGTTCTCCATGTCAATACCTCATCCTTCCACCAACCTCACAAAACTATCAGTATATTGCAGGTGTGAGTAAATGTGTGTAACCGAGTGTGTGAGCACATACTTGCACATGTGTGAACCTCATAACGTGTGTACGTGATCGTGTAGATCATGGAGAGATGGCACTTAAGTCCCAAGAATTGGCACCGCTATGAAAGGTTAGACGAGAAACTAACATCCATACACCACAACCTGGGAAAGAGACTGGAGTGACTGGAACCAAACCTACACTCTGGAACAACTGGTTATGACCACAGAGGCTTGGCAGACAAGGGAGAGAGATAGAATCCAATTAATGTCAAGGACCACGACGTCCTCAACACCCTCCTTGCCATGCATAAGGTAGGCTTAGTCTGGTGTAAAACAGTATTCTAATCTGAGAGTGGGCTAGCAACCGAGAGGCCTAGTCTGGGAACGGGCTAGCAACCAGGGGCCTGCTAGCCCCCTATTTTGCTAGCCCCTACTACTATATACGTTACTACTTACAATTACTACTGCAATTCTACTACTTATAATAAAAATAATAATAATAATAATATAATAATAAAATAATAATAATGGGTTTGGGATAATACTGAGCCAGCCAGGCCAGGCTAGCCATAACATAGCCAGTCCAGTACCTAGCCAGCCAGCCAGCTAGCCATTACCAGCCAGCCAGTACAAGACAGCCCAGCCAGCTAGCCAGTACCACCAGCCAGTAACCAGCTAGCCAGTACAGCCTGCCAGTACCAGCCAGCCAGTACCAGACAGCCAGTACCGACAGCCAGTACCAGCCAGCCAGTACCAAGCCAGCCAGTACACAGACAGCCAGTACCAGACAGCCAGTACCAGACGCCAGTACCAGCCAGCCAGTACCAGCCAGCTAGTACCAGTCAGCCAGTACCAGCCAGCCAGTACCAGACAGCCAGTACCAGCCAGCCAGTACCAGCCAGCCAGTACCAGCCAGCCAGTACCAGCCAGCCAGTACCAGCCAGCCAGTACCAGACAGCCAGTACCAGCCAGCCAGTACCAGACAGCCAGTACCAGCCAGCCAGTACCACCCAGTCAGTACCAGCCAGCCAGTACCAGCCAGCCAGTACCATCCAGCCAGTACCATCCAGCCAGTACCAGCCAGCTAGTACCAGCCAGCCAGTACCAGCCAGCCAGTACCAGCCAGCCAGTACCAGCCAGCCAGTACCAGCCAGCCAGTACCAGCCAGCCAGTACCAGCCAGCAAGTACCAGCCAGCTAGTACCAGCCAGCCAGTACCAGCCAGCCAGTACCAGACAGCCAGTACCAGCCAGCCAGTACCAGCCAGCCAGTACCAGCCAGCCAGTACCAGCCAGCCAGTACCAGCCAGCCAGTACCAGCCAGCTAGTACCAGCCAGCCAGTACCAGCCAGCCAGTACCAGCCAGCCAGTACCAGACAGCCAGTACCAGACAGCCAGTACCAGCCAGCCAGTACCAGACAGCCAGTACCAGACAGCCAGTACCAGCCAGCCAGTACCAGACAGCCAGTACCAGACAGCCAGTACCAGACAGCCAGTACCAGCCAGCCAGTACCAGACAGCCAGTACCAGACAGCCAGTACCAGACAGCCAGTACCAGCCAGCCAGTACCAGACAGCCAGTACCAGCCAGCCAGTACCAGCCAGCCAGTACCAGCCAGCCAGTACCAGCCAGCCAGTACCAGTAGTACCTTATATAGCAGTGACTGTTGATGAATAGTGGTCCATTGTTACTGTTACCGCTGCAGTTACTGCTGTTACTGCTGCTGTTGCTGCTGATGTTGCTGCTGCTGTTACTGCTTTTACGCTGCTTTGGCGCTTTTGCTGCTGTTTGCTTCTGCTGCTTTGCGCTGCGTTGCTGCTTTTGCGCTGTTACGCGTTTTTGCTGCTTTTTCGCTGCGTTCTTTGCTGCTGTTTTTTGCTTTTACTGCGTTATGCTGCGTTCTGTTCATTGCTCGCGTTCTGCTTTTTCTGCGTTACGCTTTGCTGCTGCTGTTGCTGTGCTGTTGGCGCTTTTGCTGCTTTGCTGTGTTGCTGCTTTACTGCTGTTATCTCTGTTGCTGCTGCCGCTGCTTTTACTGCTACGTTACGCTGCTGTTGCTCTCGTTGCTGCTCGTTGCTGCTGCGTTGCTGCTGCCCTTTTGCCGCTTTTTCTGCGCGTTGCTGGGGTTGCGCTGTTACTGCTTTACGCGCTGGTTGCTCCCTGTTCCTGCTGTTGCGCTGTTGCGCGTTACTGCTTTTACGCTCGGGCTGTTCGCGCTTTTTGTTGCGCGTTGCTCGTTACGCTGTTACTGCGCTTTTGCTGCTGCGTTGCTGCTGCTTTTGTGCTGTTGCTGCTGCTGTTGCGCTGCTTTGCTGCTGTTGGCTCCTGTTTTGCTGCGCTGTTGCTTTTGCGTTCTGTTGCTGCGCTGTTGTTGCTGTGCGTTGCGTTGCTGCGCTGCGCGCTGCGTTACTGTTTTATGCTCTGTTACGATCTTTTACTGCGGCGTAACGTTGCTGTTACTGATGCGTACTGTTTTATGCTGCCGTTACGCTGCTGTAACTGCTGCTTTTATGATGCTTTTATGCTGCGTTACTAGCGGGTTATGTTTTTAATGCTGCTGTTACTGCGCTGTTACTGCTCTTAACGCTGCTGTTCTGCTGCTGTTACTAATGTTTTTACTGATCGTTACTTTTTATGCTGCGTTAATGCTTCTGTTCTGCTCGTACTGCTGCTGTTACGCTGCTTTTTACTGATGCTTTACTGTTTTATGCTGCTTTTATTTGATGCTTTTAAACTGCTGCTGTTACTGAGCTGTTCTGTTTTAATGCTGCTGTTTACTGCTCTGTTACTGCTCTTTCTGTTTTATGCTGCTTTACGATGCTGTTACTTTTTTTATGCTGCGTTACGGAGCTGTTACGCGGTTACTGATGCGTTACTGATGCTTTTACTGATGCTGTTTCTGCTGCTGTTACTGTTTTACTGCTTTATGATAGTTACTGCGCTGTTACTGTTTTTTTTGCGCTTTTACTGCGTTGTTACGATCTGTTCTGCTGCGTTACTGTTGCTTTTACTGTTTCTGTACGTTTTAAATGCTGCTGTTACGGATGCTGTTACTGCTGCGTTACGAGCTGTTCTGATGCGTTACGATGCTGTTACTGATGCTTTTTACTGCGCTGTTACTGTTTTATGCGCTTTACGGATGCTGTTGCTGCTGCTGTTACGAGCTTTTACTGATGCTGTTACTAAAACGTTACGCTGGTTACTGATGCTGTTTACTGATCTTTTACTGAGCTGTTACTAAACTTTTTACTGAGCGTTACGATGCTTTTACTGTGCTGTTACGATCTGTTACTGCTCTGTTACTGTTTTAGCTGCTGTTACGGATGCGTTACTGCTGCTTTACGAGCTTTACTGCGCTGTTACCTGCTTTTTACGCTGCTGTTTGTTTTTATGCTGCTGTTACGATGCTTTGCTGCGGCCTGTTACGGTCTTTTACGATGTGTTACATGCTTTACTGCGCTGTTACTGATGCGTTACGATGCGTTCTGATGCTGTTCTGAGCTTTTACTGAGCTGTTACGATGCTTTTACTGATGCTGTTACGAGCTGTTTACTGATCTGACTATCTTTTACTGCTGCTTTACTGTTTTATGCTGCTTTACGGATCTTTACTCTGCTTTTACTGATCGTTACTGTGCGTTACGCGCTGTTACTGCTGCTGTTCTGCTGCTGTTATGTTTTATGCTGCTTTTTACGGATGCTGTTACTGATTTTTTACTGATGCTGTTACTGATGCTTTACTGATGCTGTTACTGATGCTGTTACTGCGCGTTTCTGAGCTGTTATTGATTTAAATGTTTTATGCTTCTGTTAGGACTGTTACTAAATGCTTTTCTGACTTTTACTGATGTTTGTTACAAAGCGTTCTGAGCTGTTACGATGCGTTACTTTTTTGCTCTGTTACGGTGCTTTTTATGCTCTGTACTGTCTGTTACTGATGGTTTTACGATGCTGTTACTCGGGCTGTACTGCTGCTCTTACGCTGCTGTTACGTTTTATGCTGCTGTTAGGGATGCTGTTTTGTTTGCTGTTACGTTTTTTACTGATGCTGTTACTGAGCGTTACGATGCTTTTAAACGCTCTTTTACTCTCTGATCTTTTGCAAACTTTTTACTGATCTTTTACTGATGCTGTAACTGCTGCGTTACGATGCTGTAACTGCTCGTTTCATCTGTTTTGATGTTACTGTTTTATGCGCTTTACTGCGCTTTACGAGCTTTTTCGAGCTTTTTACTGATGCGTAACTGCCTGTTTCGAGCTGTTTACTGTTTATGCACTTTTACGCGCTTAACTGATCGTTACGATGCGGTTACTGCTGCTGTTACTGCTCCTTTTACTAAAACGTTCTGATGCTGTAACTGCTGCTGTTACGCCCTTTATGATGCTGTTACTGGCTGTTACTGCTCCGTTACAGATGCTGTAACTGCGCTTTTTCTGCCCTTTTCTGATGCGTTACTGATGCGTTTACGATCTGCTGCTGAGCTGTAACTGCTGCTGTTACTGCTGCTGTTACTGCGCTCTACGATTCGTTACGTTTATGCTACTTTACTGCTGCTTTTACTGATGCGTTACTAAAGCTGTTACTGATGCTGAAAACGCTGCGTTACGCTGCTTTACGATGCGTAACTGCGCTGTTACTGATGTTTTTTTACGATCTTTACTGATCTGTTACTGATGCTTTTTACGACGTTACTGATGCGTAACTGCTGCTGTTATGCGCGTTACGATGCTTTTACTGATGATGTAACTGCTGCGTTACTGACGTTACTGATGCGTTATGATGCGAACGCTGCTTTTACTGATGCTTTTTACTGAGATGTTACTGATGCTGTAACTGATGTTTTTACTGATCTGTTACGATGCGTTACGATGCGTTACGATGCTTACTGCTGCTTACTGATGCTTACTGATGCTTTTACTGATGCTGTTACTGATGCGTTACGAGCGTTCGACTTTTTACTGATGCGTAACGCGGTTACGATGCGGGAAAAGCTGCGTTACTGATGCGTTACGATCTGTTACGATGCTGTTACTGATGCTGTTACTGATGCGTTACTGATGCTCTTACTGAGCGTTATGACTTTTGCTACTGTTTTACTGCTGCTGTTACTGACGTTACGATGCTGTTACTTTTTTTATCGTTTTTACGCCTGAACGCTGCTTTTACGAGCTTTTACTTTTTTATCGGTTGTTACTGCTGCGTTACTGCGCTTTTCGAGCGTTACTGCTTTTGTTACTTTGCTGCTGTTTTACGTTTTGTTCTTTTACTGCTGCTGTTACTGTGTTGTTACTGTTATGCTGTTTTCCATCTTTTACTTTTACTGCTGTTTTCTGCTACCTTCACCCACCTCCCACCACCCACCTGAGAACCCCCCCCTCCGGCAGCCAATACCACCACCCACCCATCAAACCCCCACCCACCCCCCCAAACAAGAGGAAGAATACAGGCCTTGTTTTTTCTAGGCTGCTGGGGGGTTTGGTGGGGTGAGTAGGTGGGTAGGGGGGGGTAAGTGGTGGGGAAAGGGGGTAAGTGGTGGGTGGTGGACAAAAGGCCAGGTTGGGGTTGGAGTCATTTTTTTTGTTACCTCTGTGTCAATGTTGTCCGTGGGTACGTTTCGTCTCTCTCTCTCTCTCCTCCCCTCTCCCTCTCCTCTCTCTCTCCTCTCTCCTCTTTCTTTTCCCTTTCTCAAATTTAGATTTCTCACCTAGTTGTACTCCCTATTGAGGTTTTCAGGGGTCGGTCCAACCCCTGCCCCGCCTCTTCACTGGTCGCTACAGGCACTCTCCCTGAACATGAGCTTTTTTCATACCTCTGCTTTTAAAAAATGTATGGATCCTGACTCCCAACAATCGTTCCCCCAAAATATTCCACTTCCTACTACTCGGGGTGAAGAAATACTTCCTAACTCCCTTGATTTATCTTTCTTTTAGCTTTCCCAAATGTGCCCCTTGTTACTGTGTCCAATCTCTGGGAAAACCTTTTTTTGTCCACCTTGTCAAATTTCCCCCAGTATTTTGTATTTTTATCATTCCCCCCTACTCTCCTGTCCTCCAGTGTCGCAGGGTTTTTTCCCCCTTACCTCTCCTCATAGGACATACCTCTTACTCGGGGGCAGCTTTTGCAAACCTTTGCACTTTTTCCCAGTTTCTTCACGGCTTGGTAGGGTGGGTTCCCAAATGGTGCCTCATACTCCCAAAATAGGCCTAACTACCGTGACAGGGTCCTGAACGATTTCCTTTTTAAATGTCGGGAAAGCGTTCTGAGGTTTTCTAGGCGCCCCAAAGCTGCAGCAGTTATTTGGTTGATGTGCCTTCAGGAGTGGGCCCGTGTTATACTCACCGTGTGTGGTGGTGTGTGTGGTGTTGTTTTGTATGTGTGTGTTGTTGTGTGTGTTGTGTGATTGTGTGTGTTGTTTGTGTTGTTTTGTGTGTATGTGTGTTGTTATTTTTGGTGTGTTTGGGTTGTTGTGTGTGTGTGGGTGTGTGTTTGTGTGTGTGTGTTGTGGTGTGGTGTGTGTGTGGTTGTTGTCTGTGTGTGGGTGCGTGTGTGGTCAGGTCTACCCAAGTAACCGAAGTATTTCCGGGGTCAACGCCCCCACGACCCTTTTATAACCAGCCCCCCGGGGATCACACGGCCTGATCAAACCCAATCTTTATTTGGGGGCCGCACGTATCCAACGAGGAAACCCCAACCCGGCGACCGGCACTGACTTACATCTGTCCCCTCCCCTTTAAGACACCCCGGGTCTTGAAAGACACCCCGGGTTTTTTAAGACACCCAGGGCTTGAAAACATCCCGGGCTGAAGACCCCAGGGGGGCTTGAAGACACCCAAGGCTTGAAGAAAACCCAGGGGTTTAGAAGACCCCAGGGGGCTTAAAGACACCCAGGGGCCCCGAAGACACCAGGGGGCTTTAAGCACCCAGGCTTGAAAACACACAGGGTTTGAAGACACCAAGGGGTCTAAGACACCCCCGGGTCTTGAAGACACCCAGGGTTTTGAAGAAAACCCAGGGTCTTGAAGGCACCCAGGGGTCCCTTTAAGACCCCAGGGGGTCTTGAAATTCCCGGGGGCTTGAAGACACCCAGGGACTTTAAAACACCCCCGGGCCTTGAAGATACCCAGGGCTTGAAGACAACCCCGGGGTCTTTACACCCAGGGGGCTTGATGACACCCAGGGGTCTTTAAGAACCCCGGGTCTTGAAAAACCCCCAGGGGGCTTGAAAACACCAGGGTCTTAAGACACCCAGGGGGCTTTAAACACAAAGGGGGGCAGAAGACACCCAGGGGTCTTTAAACACCCAGGGTCTTGAAGCAGCCCGGGTTTTTAAGACACCCAGGGGGCTTGAAACAGCCAGGGTCTTGAAGACACCCAGGTCTTGAAGACACCCATGGTCTTGAAGACACCCCGGGTCTTGAAACTCCAGGGGGCTTGAAGACACCCAGGGGTCTTTAAGCACCAGGGGTCTTAAAAACACCCCGGGGCTTTAAGACATCCCGGGGGCTTGAAAACACCCCGGGGGGGCTTGAAGAACCCCGGGGTCTTGAAGACACCCAGGGTCTGAAGACCCCAGGGGTTTTTTTAAGACAACCCAAGGGTCTTGAAGACACCCGGGGGCTGAAGACACCCGGGTCTTGGAAACCCGGAGCTTGAAGACACCCAGGGTCTTTAAGACACCCGGGTCTAGAAGACCCCCGGGTCTTGAAAACACCCGGGGGCTTGAAGACTCCAGGGGGGCTTTAAACACCCAGGGGCTTGAAGACAACAGGGGGCTTGAAAAACACCAAGGGTCATGAAGACACCCAGGGGTCTTGAAGACACCCGGGGTTTTTAAAACACCCAGGGGTCTTTAAAAACCCCAGGGCTTGAAGGGACCCAGGGTCTTTAAACACCCAGGGGGGGCTTTTAAGTAATTTCCCGGGGGCTGAAAACACCCAGGGGGCTTTAAGACACCCAGGGGGTCTTGAAGATACCCAGGGGTCTTTAAAACACCCAGGGGTCCCTTTACACCCAGGGGGCCTTTATGACACCCAGGGGTCTTTTTAAGACACCCAGGGTTTGAAGACACAAAGGGGCATAAGACACCCAGGGCTTGAAGACCCCGGGGTCTTAAAACGCCAGGGTTTTTTAAAACACCCAGGGGTCTTGAAGACCCCAGGGGGTTGAAGACACCCAGGGTCTGAAAACACCCAGGGCTGAAGACACCCAGGGGTCTTGAAACATCCCGGGGCTTGGGGACACCCGGGGGCTTGAAGACACGCAGGGGGCTTAAAGACCCCAGGAGCTTTAAGACATCCAGGGGGCTGAAGACACCCAGGGGGGCTTAAACACCCAGGGGCTTGAAAAAACCCAGGGTTTTGAAGACACCCCGGGGGCTTTAAGCACCCAGGGGTCTTTAAGACCCCAGGGGTTTGAAAACACCAGGGGGCTTGAAACACCCCGGGGGCTTGAAAACACCCGGGGGTCTTTAAGACAACCATGGAACTTGAAGACACCCAGGGTCTTGAAGACACTCAGGGGTCTTGAAAACACCCAGGGGTCTTGAAGACACCCATGGGTCTTGAAGACACCCAGGGGTCTTGAAGACACCCAGGGGTCTTGAAGACACCCAGGGGTCTTGAAAACACCCAGGGGTCTTGAAAACACCCAGGGGTCTTGAAGACACCCAGGGGTCTTGAAGATACCCAGGAGTATGCGGCACCAGTTTGGAACCCACACCTAGCCAAGCACGTAAAGAAACTAGAGAAAGTGCAAAGGTTTGCAACAAGACTAGTCCCAGAGTTAAGAGGTATGTCCTACGAGGAGAGGTTAAGGGAAATCAACCTGACGACACTGGATGACAGGAGAGATAGGGGGGACATGATAACGACATACAAAATACTGAGAGGAATTGACAAGGTGGACAAAGACAGGATGTTCCAGAGATAGGACACAGCAACATGGGGACACAGTTGGAAGTTGAAGACACAGATGAATCACAGGGATGTTAGGAAGTATTTCTTCAGCCACAGAGTAGTCAGGAAGTGGAATAGTTTGGGAAGTGACGTAGTGGGCAGGATCCATACATAGCTTTAAGCAGAGGTACGATAAAGCTCATGGTTCAGGGAGAGTGACCTAGTGGCGACCAGTGAAGAGGCGGGGCCAGGAGCTTGGAATCGACCCCTGCAACCTCAACTAGGTGAGCTAGGTGAGGTGAGTACACACACACACACCAAACACATACACAACCATAAACTCCACACGTCACCTCGGTTCTGGAGGTGTCTAAAACACATCCAATATGGCGACGGTAAACTGGACGTGTCTAAAACATGTCCAGTACTGGCGACGGCAAACTGGACCAGCGTCAGGAAACACTTGTCCTGTTTCCTGACAAACCTTACCTAACGTAACGTAACGTAACCTAACCTAACCTAACCTGAAGACCAGCGTCAGGAAACACTTGTCCTGTTTCCTGACAAACCTTACCTAACCTAACCTGAAGACCAGCGTCAGGAAACACTTGTCCTGTTTCCTGACAAACCTTACCTAACCTAACCTGAAGACCAGCGTCAGGAAACACTTGTCCTGTTTCCTGACAAACCTTACCTAACCTAACCTGAAGACCAGCGTCAGGAAACACTTGTCCTGTTTCCTGACAAACCTTACCTAACTTAACCTGAAGACCAGCGTCAGGAAACACTTGTCCTGTTTCCTGACAAACCTTACCTAACCTAACCTCACTAGACATGATAACAGTGCAGAATCCTGCACAATACCCAACAGTGGTCTTCAACAAGTCCCAAACGTATCTACCCGAGTCAAAAGCCCACGAGTATGCAGAATATACCAAAATCAGGTTCATTATTTTGAAACACTCTAATGCGGCGAGGTAGATTGAATTTGATAGGGACCTGCATTTTGAAGGTCGTGTTTTTTTTTTTTGCACTTTGAAAACCTCTAAATAAAACATTGTTGTGTGAGAGTGTAGGTGGGTGAGATAGCTTGTTTCGGGGGAGGTCCGGGTGTGATAAGATATCTGGGGGGGGGGTGATATGGTATCTGGAGATAGTGAGGACAACAGACAGCAAGAAGCCTTCCGTTAGTCATGGTGATACCCATTAAACAAACGGATTCCCTGGGGAAGGAGGGGTCCCAACAGGAAGAACAGAGGCAACAGCAGCAACAGCAACAGCAGCAACAACAACAACAGCAGCAGCAGCAGTGGCAACAACAGCAACAGCAGCAGCAGCAGCAGTGGCAACAACAACAGCAGCAACAGCAACAGCAGCAACAACAACAGCAGCAGCAGCAGCAACAGAAGCAACAACAGCAGCAGCAGCAACAACAGCAGTTACCACTTCAACAGCAGCGACAGGAGCAACAGAGCCTGTTACTACACCAGCAACAGGTAAGTCTGTGTACCTTCATCACAGTAATACAGGTATCTCTGGAGGAATACCTTTAAAGGTGATATACTATCAATGGTATCCCTGATGCACCATCAAAGGTATCCCTGATGATATACCTTCAAAGGTGTCCCTGACGACATGCCATCAAAGGTATCCCTAGTGATATACCATCAAAGTTATCCTTAATGATATACCATCAAAGGTACCCCTGATGATATACCATCAAAGGTATCCCTGAACTGGTATCTTTCCTGCTTTCATTGGTTTAGTTTATCCCTTGAGAAAGCCTCATCCGACCGGCTTCAAACTTTACAACACCGCTGTGGCGTAACAAGGGAAGAGGGTGACGCAACTCCTGGCGTCGTGCACTCTAGTTAATCCGTATAAAAAAATTATTTTTGCCTAGTAGCCAATGTAAATATTGGTGGTAGCCTCGCCAGTTGAATCGCAGAATACCTAGGCAAATAGATTATCTTCTATCCTCTATCAAAAGTTTAGAAGCGAGTATTGGTATACTGCAGGGAGGAGTCCTCAGACCCATGCTATTTAATGCCCTGATTAATACGTAAGTATTGATTCCGATTCCTTCCTATTGGAAGCCTGGGCAACCGAGACGGAACAGCCCCGGACTGTCAGTTTGCAGACCGCGGTTCGAGCGGCTCGTCCACCCTTCTGTTTATCCATTAGCAGTTGTTTAAACTTAATTTGAGTGCATGTAGTTGTTAGCTATGCTGATGACAGCTTGATCCGTACACCTAGGCACACCATCACCTACCTAACAACACAGGAGTCACGTGATCACATTGTCTACCTGTCCTCATCTCAACACGTCATTCCTTAGGTCACTCTGTCACTCACATCTCACTCTCTACCTATATATACTGTCTGTTTAACCTCTGTATGTTAGAAGTGACCAAGTGTATATTTTTGGGGGCAGTGATGAATTAAGACGTTTATTTGGAAAATCAATATCTGTTTGAAAAATATACGGCAATGATATGACAGATAATTGATTTAATAAGAAATATGACTACTCTCTTCTTTCGTAAACATTGCTGCACACTGCGGCACAAAGTCGACCAATGTCGAAGACATTTTTGCAGGGTCCTCGTTGTGGTACCAGGTGGTAAAATGGCAGCAATTAGCTGTTGTTATTAGTCCTGTTTCACGATCCTCCGTTTGGGTATTGCCCAGAGATTCTCATTTGGGTTGAGGGCAGGAGAGTTTCCAGGCCAATTTAGAACGCTTAGCCCCACACTCTTCGAAGAATCAGCATTTTTTCTGGAAGTGTTGCATGGAGCAAGATCCTGCTGGAAAATGGCTTCTCCATCAGGAAAGTCTCTATACACGATGGGAAGAAAGTGAGTTGTCAGGATTACTTTGTATTTGTCAGTGTTCATCGTTCCCTCAACAATAACAAGCCGTCCAGAGCCTTTAAATGTGTCCATTCCGAAGAGGTTCGCCTTTGTTCCTTCTCGCTACCACTGGTCTGTACCCATGTACTTCACTACCACTGGTCTGTACCCATGTACTTCACTACTACTGGTCTGTAACCATGTACTTCACTACCACTGGTCTGTACCCATGTACTTCACTACCACTGATCTGTACCCATGTACTTCACTACTACTGGTCTGTAACCAAGTACTTCACTACCACTGGTCTGTACCCATGTACTTCACTACCACTGGTCTGTACCCATGTACTTCACTACCACTGGTCTGTACCCATGTACTTCACTACCACTGATCTGTACCCATGTACTTCACTACTACTGGTCTGTAACCAAGTACTTTACTATCACTGATCTGTACCCATGTACTTTACTACCACTGATCTGTGCCCATGTACTTCACTACCACTGATCTGTACCCATGTACTTCACTACCACTGATCTGTACCCATGTACTTCCCTACCACTGATCTGTACCCATGCACTTCACTACCACTCATATGTACCCATGTACTTCACTACCACTGATCTGTACCCATGTACTTCACTTCCACTGATCTGTACCCATGTACTTCACTACCACTGATCTGTACCCATGTACTTCACTACTACTGGTCTGTACCCATGTACTTTACTATCACTGATCTGTACCCATGTACTTTACTACCATTGATCTGTACCCATGTGCTTTACTACCACTGATCTGTACCCATGTACTTCACTACCACTGATCTGTACGGCTCTGGTGGCCTGGTGGTTAACGCTCTCGCTTCACACGGCGAGGGCCCGGGTTCAATTCCCAGCCAGAGTAGAAACATTGGACGTGTTTCTTTCCACCTGTTGTCTATGTTCCCCATCAGTAAAATGGGTACCTGGGTGTTAGTCGACTGGTGTGGGTCGCATCCTGGGACACTGACCTAAGGAGGCCTGGTCACAGACCGGGCCGCGGGGGCGTTGACCCCCGGAACTCTCTCCAGGTAAACTCTCTCCAGGTATGTACTTCCCTACCACTGATCTGTACCCATGTACTTCACTACCACTGATATGTACTCATGTACTTCACTACCACTGATCTGTACCCATGTACTTCACTTCCACTGATCTGTACCCATGTACTTCACTACCACTGATCTGTACCCATGTACTTCACTTCCACTGATCTCTACCCATGTACTTCACTACCACTGATCTGTACCCATGTACTTCACTACCACTGATCTGTACTCATGTACTTCACTACCACTGATCTGTACCCATGTACTTCACTACCACTGATCTGTACCCATGTACTTCACTACCACTGATCTGTACCCATGTACTTCACTACCACTGATCTGTACCCATGTACCTCAAAATGCGCCGCATCTGATCGAGTGCCCACCGCAGCTATTTTCCTTCACATCATCAGTCAGTAATTCTTTACCGGGTTTCTGGCAGCTTTGCCAGCTTCAAGGAGCCTTCGTCGAGCAGTTGAAGACTCAACACTTACATCAGCTGAAGTCAAATCTCTCTGTAGATCTTTTCTGATTTTCTTGGGATCCTTCACATTATTTTTTATGATAATCTTGTCATATCCGTCGACGCAGCGCTCCACAATCACTAGTGTCGTCAGTTCTCTTCAGAATCCGACCAACAGTTTACTTTGCAGGGCTCGAATATTCATCGATCTGTCTGATACTCAACTCAGAATGTTTTCTAAAAGCTACAATACTTGCACACTTCCTAGATGTAACATTAATCATGAATTTCAACAGTAATCGTGAATTGAAAGGGAGAATTTGACAAAACCACATTCACTCACAGAGCACATTTGCAGGAATAGCCTTACAGAACAACAGCTGTTGTAGCGCTGATAAGAGTCACAGGATAATACTATAACTGTTATAGGACAGACAAGAGTCGCTCGGTTACAAGTACTTATGGCAGTCTGACAGACACACAGACTGACTGATGTTGTAGTGGCCAGACTTAGGCTTGGTTACAAGTACTGACTGGTGTTGTAGTGGCCAGGCTTAGGCTTGGTTACAAGTACCGACTGATGTTGTAGTGGCCAGGCTTAGGCTTGGTTACAAGTACTGACTGATGTTGTAGTGGCCAGGCTTAGGCTTGGTTACAAGTACTGACTGGTGTTGTAGTGGCCAGGCTTAGGCTTGGTTACAAGTACTGACTGATGTTGTAGTGGCCAGGCTTAGTCTTGGTTACAAGTACTGACTGGTGTTGTAGTGGCCAGGCTTAGGCTTGGTTATAAGTACTGACTGATGTTGTAGTGGCCAGGCTTAGGCTTGGTTACAAGTACTGACTGATGTTGTAGTGGCCAGGCTTAGTCTTGGTTACAAGTACTGACTGGTGTTGTAGTGGCCAGGCTTAGGCTTGGTTACAAGTACTGACTGATGTTGTAGTGGCCAGGCTTAGTCTTGGTTACAAGTACTGACTGGTGTTGTAGTGGCCAGGCTTAGGCTTGGTTACAAGTACTTCTGGCAGTTTGGGAGACACACAGATGATGATCAAACTAAATGTAAATTATGTGATCAGGCATATGGTCACTGCCTTGAACACTATGTGCTTAATTGTCCACTTATTGAGGAATACAGAGACAGACAGTATAATAACCTATGTGACATGTCAAGATATCTTACTAATGAAAATAAGATACCAGAGATGTTTAGCAAATTTCCTAAATTTGCTTGTAACGGGGAGGGAGTGAGGGAGATGGAACACAGGGGACTGATCTACTTTACCTTGCAGGAGGAGACCCCCGCAGACTTACAGGATTTTCTAGAGATTTTCGGTACTGGTGCCGCCCACGACGCCCAGCAGAGCAGCAGTAACGACAGCAGGTACTGGACGGCGGCACACAGCAATCGTTCCAGCAGTCAGTTAGGGCACTACGGTGACTTAGCGACCGGTTCATCCGTGGTCCAGTGGGACTCCTTAATGGCCCGGCTGGTTCATCCTGGGGTCCAGTGGGACTCTTTGAAGGTGTTCAGGGACAGCTGTCCAAAAAGTACTACCACAGCTGCAGCAGCAGCAACAGCAGCAGCTCAGCACCTCGTTCGAGCTGCTACCCCCAGCAACAGCAGCAGTATCAGCCTTTTCCCCAAACTAATTCTCCCAGCAGACAATCACCCGGGGGTCACCCACTGTCTAACAACCATGCTGTCCCGTCATTGACACGTCCACCCACCCAACACGACCCCCTAAACCTGGGGGACCAACCCACTCAAATACCAACCCATCCACAGCCCACCCACACACCCATACCTCCCATGGAACCCCATCCAAAAAACCCCTGGCACCTCCAAGAACCCCGCCCCGGAGGGTCTATGGCTCTCTATTTTTTCCCCCAAAGGGCGGGGATATACGGAGAAGACAAAATAGAGAGTTTGACTTAATAAAGCTTTAGAAGACAAATATGAGGTCTGGCTTCCACTCCCTAAAGGAACCCCGGGATTGGGGACCCCCTGGGACCCCAGGTGGGATGCGCAAGAAAGGGCACAGCAGAAGGATATTGATGGCAGGGTTTGGGACTGATCCCCCAAACATCCGCCTGTAGTGCAGTTCCCACAGAAGACTGCCTTCCAGGGGGACTTTAATCTGGTGTTTACTTCCCGGGCCCGTCCCCTAAACTAGTGGTGGTAAGTGTCCTCTCTCTAGTCTACTATTATAACCCTACTACTACTACTAATACTGATATTGATAATAATATCACTGCTACTGCTGTTACTACTACTTCTACCACTATTACTATTACTACTACTATTTCTACTACCAATACTACAACCACTACTAACTACTACGAACACTACTACCACTTTCTACTTTCCACTAACCAGTACTACCACTAATACTACCACTACTACCACTAACCCCTACTACTATCACTACCAAACTACTACCACTACTACTACAACACTACTACCACTACTACACCCACTACTACTAAACCACTACTACCACTACTACTAATTTCTACTACCACTACTAAACCACTACTACTACCACAAATACTACCACTACTACTACCACTACTAAACCCCTACTACTACCACTACTACTACCACTACTACTACCACTACACTACTACCACTACTAAACCCCTACTATTACCATTACTACTACCACTACTATTTACCAATTAACTACTACACCACAACTACACCATTACTACTACCACTATCACTACTACTGCCACTCTTTCAAACCCCAACTACTACCACTACTACTGTCACTACTACCACTTCTACCACTATTACCACTACTACTACCACTACTACTGTCACTACTACCACTTCTACCACTTTTTACCTCTACTACTACCACTACTACTACCACTACTACTGTCACTACTACCACTTCTACCACTATTACCACCACTACTACTACTACTACCACTGCTACTACCACTGCTACTACTACCACAACCAGTACTACCACTAATACTACCACTAATACTACTATTACTACAATTACTACAACTATTACTACTACTACTATCACTATACCCTCACACAGAACACAGAGCAGGATGGTTCACTACGCCTCAACACAGAGAGAGACCATCCCATCACGATGGTCATAGGCCATTTGTCAGACCACAAGACTACTCTCAGACTACTGCTAGTCTACTCCAAGGACTGTGAGGCGTCCCAGCCGGTCCACCCCTGCAAGAACCACCAGGACCCTGTCCATCCCAGTAGGTTCATCTCAGATTACAATAGTAACTACCTGATTACCATAGTAACTATCTGATTACCATAGTAACTATCAGAAAGTAACTATCAGCTTACCTTATTAACTATCAGATTACCTTATTAACTATCAGATTCCCGTAGTAACTATCAGATTATTTTAGAAACTATCTGATTACCATAGTAACTATCTGATTACCATAGTAACTATCTGATTACCATAGTAACTATCAGAAAGTAACTATCAGATTACCATAGTAACTATCTGATTACCATAGTAACTATCAGAAAGTAACTATCAGATTACCATAGTAACTATCTGATTACCATAGTAACTATTAGATTACCATAGTAACTATTAGATTACCATAGTAACTATTAGATTACCATAGTAACTATCTGATTACCATAGTAACTATCTGATTACCATAGTAACTATCAGAAAGTAACTATCAGATTACCATAGTAACTATCTGATTACCATAGTAACATCTGATTACCAAAAGTAACTATCTGATTACCATAGTAACTATCCCGATTTCCATAGTACTATCTGATTACCATAGTAACTATCAGAAAGTAACTATCAGATTACCATAGTAACTATCAGATTACCATAGTAACTATCTGATTACCATAGTAACTATCAGAAAGTAACTATTAGATTACCATAGTAACTATCTGATTACCATAGTAACTATCTGATTACCATAGTAACTATCAGAAAGTAACTATCAGATTACCATAGTAACTATTAGATTACCATAGTAACTATCTGATTACCATAGTAACTATCTGATTACCATAGTAACTATCTGATTACCATAGTAAAATATCTGATTACCATAGTAACTAAACAGAAAGTAACTATCAGATTACCATATACTATCTGATTACCATAGTAAAATATCAGAAAGTAACTATCAGATTACCATAGTAACTATTGATTACCATTGTAACTATTAGATTACCATAGTAACTATCTGATTTCCCTAGTAACTATCTGATTACCTAGTACATAGAAAATAACTATCAGATTACCCTGTAACTATTGATTACCCTTAGTAATTTGATTCCCTAGTAACTATCTGATTTACCATGTAACTATCTGATTCCATAGTAACCCATAGAAAGTAACTATCAGATTATTTAGAAAATACAGATTTTGCCTAGTAACTATTAATTAATAGTAACTATCAAGACCTTTGTAATACCCGATTACCATAACTATAGATTAAAATTTAATTTTACCCCGTAACTACCAGATTATTTTAGTAACTACAAGATTCTTGTTTTTAGATTACTTTTTATTTCCTTTTTTACCAATCTTTTTAGAAATACCCTTCTTTATAACGTTTTAATTCTTTCTCTCTTTCTCCCTCTCCCCTCTCTCTCTCTTCTCTCTCTTTTCTTTCTTCCACAAGCACATGTTATGGGGGAGAAGGGTTGTGGGTGGTCTGGTGGATGGAGGACCCCCACCCCTTCCGTGACCCCCTTTACCCACACATCCCCACAACACTACAGATCCATCGGTTCCTCTGTAGGGGAATCCCTTTACCCGTAAAGGGCCTGACTTATACTTTAGCTGGAGAAAGGGTGAGATGTGGGTGGAGGTTGTGGGGGGGAAATAATAGCCCCGGGGTCTTGAAGACAGCCGGGGTTTGAAACAAAACCAGGGGTCTTAAAGAAGCCCGGGGTCTTGAAGACAGCCCGGGGTCTAAAGAAGAGGGGTTTTTAAGACAGCCAGGGGTTTTAAGACAGCCGGGGTTCTGAAGAAGCCAGGGGTCTTTAAAAAGCCCGGGGTCTTGAAAACAGCCGGGGGCTGAAGACAGCAGGGGGGCTTAAAGACAGCCCGGAGTCTTGAAGACAGCCCGGGGGTTGAAGACAGCCAGGGGCTTAAAGACAGCCAGGAGTCTTGAAGCAGCCCGGGGGTTTTGAAGACGCCGGGGGTTTTAAGACAGCCAGGGGGGCTTAAAGCAGCCCCGGGTCTTGAAGACAGCCAGGGGTTTGAAGACGCCCCGGGTTTAAAACAGCCAGGGGCTTGAAGACAGCCAAGGTTCTTAAAGACAAACCCGGGGTTTGAAGACAGCCAGGGGTCTTAAAAACAGCCGGGGGGTTTTGAAGACAGCCGGGGTCTTAAAACAGCAGGGGCTTTAAGCGCCCCGGGGGTTCTAAAACACCGGGGGCTTGAAGACAGCCAGGGGTCTTAAAGACAGCCAGGGGGTTTTGAAGACAGCCAGGTCTTAAAGACAGCCGGGGTCTTAAAGCGCCAGGGGTTTTGAAGACACCCGGGGTCTTAAGACAGCCCCGGGGTCTTTAAAACGCCAGGGGGTTTGAAGACGCCAGGGGTCTTAATCAGCCCGGGGTTTGAAGCAGCCAGGGTCTTAAGCAGCCCGGGGTTTTTTGAAGACAGCCCGGGGTCTTAAAGACAGCCCGGGGTCTTTTAAAACAGCCAGGGGTTCTGAAGACAGCCAGGGGTCTTAATGACAGCCAGGGGTCTTAAAGACAGCCAGGGGTTCTGAAGACAGCCAGGGGTCTTAATGACAGCCAGGGGTCTTAATGACAGCCAGGGGTCTTAAAGACAGCCAGGGGTTCTGAAGACAGCCAGGGGTCTTAATGACAGCCAGGGGTCTTGAAGACAGCTATGGGTCTTAAAGACAGCCACTGGTCTTAAAGACAGCCATGGGTCTTGAAGACAGCCAGGGGTCTTGAAGACAGCCATGGGTCTTAAAGACAGCCAGGGGTTTTGAAGACAACCGGGGGTTTGAAGAGAGCCAGGGTCTTGAAGACAGCCAGGGGTCTTGAAGACAACCGTGGGTCTTGAAGACAGCCAGGGGTCTTAAAGACAGCCAGGGGTTTTGAAGACAACCAGGGGTTCTGAAGAGAGCCAGGGGTCTTGAAGACAGCCAGGGGGCTTGAAGACAACCAGGGCTTGAAGCACCCAAAGGGTCTTAAAGAAAATATGAATCTTGAAGACAGCCGCGTTTTCAAGACCCCGGGGGGTCTTGAAGACACCCCATGGGTTTGAAGAAAAGCCGGGGGCTTGAAACAGCCGGGCTCAAAAGCAACCCGGGCTTTAAGACACCAGGGGGCTTAAAGACAGCCAGGGCTTTTTAAAGACAACCAGGGTCTTTAAGGGACAGCAATGGGTCTTAAAGACAGCCAGGGGTCTTAAAGACAGCCATGGGTCTTGAAGACAGCCAGGGGCTTAAGACAGCCATATTTTTAAGCAGCCAGGGGTCTTAAAAACAGCCATTTCATAAAGACACCCATGGATTTAAAGACACCAAGGATCTTTTGGTAACCCCCCTTATGTATGCTGGGAAGCAATTGAACAGTCTTGGTCCCATGACATTTTTGTGTTGTTATAGCGTACTCGTGGCCCCCCCTGCCTTCACGTGGGTGTTCCTTCCTCCCAATCTTTTCTTTCGTAGGGAGATGTCCGTGTTTACCTTCCTCAGAAAATGCCTCTGCTACGAGACCCAATCATAGCATTGAGTTCCTTGAAAACTAAATTCAGTACTCTATTTTAAAATTTAAACATCGAAGGGCTATGAATCCGTCAGGAATATGTATTTTTCCAGGCCCCAACGTGTTTTTCAAAGTTGATACACATAGGCCACTGTGTGACTTTTAAAAGGGGTTTACTTATTTATCTTGTCTTAATTTTTTCTTAGCCAATTTTCACCCTGCTTGACACCCTGGTTTGCCCTGACCTGACCTTTTTCCAGCGTGTTGTGGGGGGTCGACTCAGTATGAGTGTAAAGGGTCAGTGCTTGTCCTAAACGTGACTCTGGCAATCCATACCGGAAGCCCCTGAAACAACAAGCCCTCCCCGTCAAGTTGCAACAACGGGACCCCCTTTCTTCACCCCTGGGACCCCCTATTCCCCAGAACCCCCCAGGACCACCCTTCACCCACCCGGACCTTAAACCCCCACAACGTCCAGGACCCCCCTCCCTTTCTCGGACCCCTAAGCCCCCAAAAACCGGTCCAAAAACCCCCCTCTACCCCTTTGAACCCCCCATCCTCACAGAACCGTTCAGAACCACCCCTCCCCCCCCTCTCCCGGACCCTCTATCTCCCAAGAACCGGGCCAGAACCCTGGGGCCGCCGCCAAACACGGGAGCTTCCCGCAGGCGCGGCCCCTCCTGGGGGCACCGCAACCCGAAGGGACCAACCTGCAAGGACAAGACCCAAAAAAACCCAATCCCAACTTTAACGACATGAAATGACCAGCGTTTGCGTTCAGGGGAAGGAGAGAGGGAAGGAAGGGGTGGGGGATGGATAGCTTGTTGCCAGGCGAACACCCTTTCGGATGGTATTTTAAGAAGCCTTTTTTGACAGGAATTTTGATCTTGATAGTCAGCATGGTTTCCCGAGGGGCCGTTCCCCCAGAAAATTTAAACTTTTTTCAGAAAGCGTTGAAATGTTGATCACGAACGAATTCGATTTTTTTTATTTGGGTTTTTACTAAGGCTTTTGATCGATGCCCCACCAGAGACTTTTAAAAAATGGCAGGTCAGGGCATTTCGGGGAAAGTGCTGTCAGGGATCGAGTCAGGGGCTCCCCAAAGGAAGCAAGAGTTGTTTAAAGGGGGTTTTAAATCCAATGGGATCTGTAACAAGTGGCGACCAGGGGGTCAGCTGAGCCCGTTGTTGTTTTTACAAAATACAATAACCTTGACGAGGGAATTTCTAAGTAAGCAAATTCGCCCATACACGAAGATAAGTAGGATAATTGCTCAAACAATTCAGGGAACTTCAGGAGGATTTAGACAACTCATTCCCGGCAGAAAAGTGGCAGTGCAGTTCGACTTTTGGTATAAAATACCGAAAATTGAAAATTAAAAAAACTGTCAAAATTGGGTCTTTTTGTTTAAATGTCCCGTCTACACAGTAGGGTTTCCTCAGTCAAATACAGAGGGACAGTTTTAATGAAAAAAGATGTATTTTTACCCCCCAACCTTGGAAAAATGTATTTGGGTGGTCAGTCCCTCAGCCTATACGTGGACTTGAGTGGGACTTATACGTGAGTGAGAGGGATTGGACTTTAGTGGGACCTTACATATGAGTTAATAGGGTTATTAAAGTCTATTAATCCTTGGTAAATTTGATAATGTATTGGCCTGGGTTTGTTTAATGGGTTTGAGATAGACCTGCCCGTATGGGCCAGTAGGCCTCCTGCAGTGCTCCTCCTATATTGTTATTTTTTCTTTCTTTCTTCTTCTTCCCTTCTTCTTCTTCATCCTTTCTTCTTTCTTCCTTCTTCTTTCTTCTTCTTCTTCTTATTATTATTATTATTATTATTATTATTATTATTAATATTATTATTACTATTATTATTATTATTATTTATTATTATTATTATATTTGCATTAGGGTGAAGCAGGGATGGATGAAGTGGACGCAGTCTTGCGTCAGGATGAAGCAAGGACGGATGACGCAGACGCAGTCTTGCGTCAGGATGAAGCAAGGATGGATGACGCAGACGCAGTCTTGCGTCAGGATGAAACAATGATGGATGACGCAGACGCAGACTTGCGTGACGCGGCCACAGCAGGACGCAATGCCGCATACTTGACCTTGATGGAGAAGACGTTCAGGAAGAAGCATCCTGAGGAGCACAAGAAGGTTGAGGAGGAGTTCACGAGGAAGTGGAACACCAGCCTCCACTACCTACACGTCCACCATCCTGCCAATCCTACAAGCAATTGATCTTCAATCCTACAAGCAGTTAAACAGGATAAATATTCAATCAATATATATATATATAAAATATATATATATATATATATAATATATATATATATATATATAATATATATAATATATTATATATACTGATATATCGGATCATTATCTAGTTGTAGCTACAGTTAAGAGTAGAAGGGGAGATGAAGTGTATAAACTAAGGGAGGAGAAGTTCGGGTGAGATATAAGCAACTATTGGCAGAAAGGGGACTGGTGCAAGTATGAGTGTGGCGGGGTTGAAGAGGGTTAAAAAAATTTTTAAAAATGCGTATTAGGAGGGGGGGCCCGGGGGAAAAAGGGGGTTTGTTGGGAATGATAAAGAAAAAGGGGTGATAAAGAAAAAAGGGTTAGCTTTACGGAAGGTTTTTACAAAGCAGAAGGTTAAAGAAGAGCAATTTGGAGAGAAAAAAAGGTGAAGAAATTTGAAGAGTGCAAAAGAGGCAGATGATAGAGGGGGAGGCACTGTCAAAAAATTTTAAAAATAAAAAAAAAATTTTGAGTGAGAAAACAAGTTAAAAAAAGTTAAAAAATGAATGGATTTGTCAAAAAAAACAGAGTAAGGATTGTAGAGAGGAGGGGGAGGTTTTGGGTAGATGGTCGAACATTTTGAGGTATTCAAAATGTTGAAAAGAAGGGGGCGGAAAATTTCAGAAAGGCCCCGGGGGGAAAACCCATCGTGGAGGAAAAAGCAAATGTGAGTGGGGGGGAGGGCGTGAGGCATTAGGGAAAAAAAAAATTTTTGGGGGTCAAAACAAAATGGGATTGACACGTTACTTTTGTGTGTACTGGCTTATGGGAGATTCAAAAAAAAAATTTAAAAAGGGTTTAAGGGAGAGTTTGGGAATGTGTGTAAAGGTAAAAAAGTTAAAAGTGACAAGAAAAGAGTAAGGTGATGAGGGAATCAAATGTTTTAAAAATAAAAAAAAATTGGATAAAAGGAGAGGCGAGAGGAAGAAGTAAATGTTTTAATTTTAGGGATTGAGTGCGGCGGATGGGCTTAAAAAACGTGGGGTTTTCAAGAATTGATGGGGGAAAAAAGGTGAGGATGCGTTGAGGATATGGGAGAAAAGAGCTTTACAAAGGAGGCAAAAAAGGGAAAATGCGAAAGTAAATAGTCCCCAAACTTTTTAAAAAGGGGTGAAGCTTGGGTGTAATGCAGCAAAAGGGGTGGTTGGAGGCGGGGAGAGTCCTGCCCCGGGAAATGGTGGGTAAAATATTCAGAAAATTGGAGTGGGGGAAAAAGGGAGGTGGGGAGTTAATAAAGAAGTCAGAGGGCAGAAGAGGGGGTTGGGTTTTTGGTCAAATTTAGAGAAAAATGGATCAAGTAAAAATGACATGGGGAACGTATAAACTTGGGGGAAGGAAGGGGGGGGTGGGGGGTCGTCCTAAAAAGGTTGGAGGGGGGGGGTAAAGGAGGTTTTGTGGGCGGGGGGTTCCACAAGCATGTGGAGCGTTTTAAAAAGGGGAATTGAGACGAAGGGTATTGGGACCTGACGGGGTTTTGGGAGTTGAGCGGGGAATATTTAGTGAGGGATTCAGGGAAAGCGGTTATTTTTAAAAACCGGCTGAGTCCTAAAAAAGGGAAGTACAATGTCTGCCTTTTTAAAGGGGGGGTTTGGGGATATTGGAGTTTGGAGGGATTTTGTGTATCTTTAAAATTTATATGTTTTAAAAACTTTTGTTTTTCTGAGCACCCGAAAAAACGTGATTGGTGTGTGTTAGGTGAAAGTGTTGAAGAAAGTATTTTTATTTTTGGGGGTTTTTTTTTCTTTTTGGGGGCACCCGCCTCGGTGGGAGACGGCCGGGCTAGTTTAATTTTAAAAACCCCAAAACACACACACACACACACAATATATTATATAATAAATATATAATAATATATATATATATATATAATATATCAATATTATATATATAATATATTATAATATTATATATATATTAAATTATATAAAATATATACATATGATATAGTGGGTGTGGTACCAACCTAGTTTTTTGGGTCACCCTGCCTGGTGGGAGAACGGCCCACTAGTTGTATATCATACTAAAAAAAAATATATATATATATATAATATATATATTATATAAATATTATAATTATA
Organism: Cherax quadricarinatus; assembly: GCF_026875155.1. Lineage (NCBI taxonomy): Eukaryota > Metazoa > Arthropoda > Malacostraca > Decapoda > Parastacidae > Cherax > Cherax quadricarinatus. The sequence goes on along the minus strand of NC_069419.1, from coordinate 44,012,931 downwards.
TATATATAATAAATATTATATTATAAATATATATATATAAATGTCGTCCGAATAGGGGAAACTTGCGAACCCTTTGGGTTAAATAGCAAAAAGCCATCTTTCCCTATAGGCAAGTGAAAAGTGATGCAATAATTTCGCCCAAAATCATTCTGAACCTAACGAAAAAATAATTTAACTAGTTTGTTCAGTTTAAATTTTGTAAACAAATCAAAATAATTTGTTGAGCTAGGGTAAAAAAAAATTTTTTTTGTTATAATAAGGTTAGGTAAGTTTTCTAAATTATTTTGTACAAAAATTAAAAATTTTTTAAAAATTAACATTAAAGAAAAAAATTTAAAACTTTTAACGTTAAAAAAAATTTTTAGAAAGGATTTAAATTTTTAAATGGTTCTTGCTAATTCCCTTTTTTACATTTTCCCGGCCGACATATAATAATATTTATTTAAAATATATATATATAAATATAAAATTATATTTTTTTAATATATAATTAATATATATATAAAAATTATATACAATATATGTTTTTTAATTTTTATTATATATATATTTTTAATTTTTATAAAATATATATATTTTTATATATATTATTATTAATATATATATAAAATATAAAATAAATTAGGGTGTGGTTGTGTTTGTGTGTTGTGGGTGGTGTGTGTGTGTTTGTGTGTGTGGGTGTGTGTGTTTGTGTGTGTGTGTGTAAATTTTATTAATATATACATATAATTTAAATATATTCAAAAAAAATCTTTTCTAAAAATTCCCCCAAAAGGGGAGGGTTGTCTACAAATTCCCTGCAAAAAACGTGCTGAACTTTACCATGGCAAACTATTAAAGTCTTGAACCAAGTTTTACAACAACAAAATATAACATTGAAGTGGAAAAGATTTTAATTTCTGTTAATTTATGGAGATTTTGTCACCAATTGATTTTTAAAATTGCATGGGTTTAGAGAATATAATTGAATCAAATTTCTGAAAAAATGGTTTTTTTATTTTTAAAATTTAATATTAGTTTAGGATTATATAGATTAGGTCCATTTAATTTTAATAAAATTTTTGAAGAACTTTAAACTATTTTTTGGGAAATTAAAAACTAGCATTTAGAAAAATTTACATATTAAAAATTAAAAAAATAAATTTTTGGGAAAATATGTAAGGTTGTTTGTTTGTGCCTGACCATCCCGCCCCCAACATACGGGACGGGGGGATGTTTGAGTGGCCGTCCGGATATCTCAGACATTAAGTCTTCTGCTGTTCGCTATCATCATTCCTCCCCAATGTACAAATCACAAAAAACTTTGGAAATTTTACCGTTTTTTTTCCAACTTTTAAAAAAGTGATAATTATTTACTGGACCTTTATTAAAATAATATATATATATATTATATTATTATTATATATTTAATATAATAAATAATATACAAACTTGATTTATTTTTTTATTTTTTAATATAAAATTTTTTTTTGTATAATTACATTATTTTCCCAAGATTCTTGAAAAAAACGTCTTGCGATGCTGGGGTGTATGTTAAGTATGATATGTATAAGGGAAGTGCATGTCTCTCAGTATTTTTTACACTGAGGGGGGCTGTTTCATACCTTCCCGAGGCGTCAGGGGACCCGGCACTGTCTTGACTTCTCGAGGCTGAAATTTTTGGAGTGGGGATGATGTTTCAGAGGCTGCAGAAGCTGTTGGCAGTGGCATCAGTTCAAGGCTGTCGGAGCTGTTGGCAACTGTTTGACTTTTAGAGGCTGTCAGAAGCTGTTGGCGCGGGATGATGCTTCAGACTGTCGAAGTGTTGGCAGTGCATCTCTCAGAGGCTGTCAGGAGCTTTGCCTGTCTTTTACTTTTCAGAGGCTGTCAGAAGCTGTTGGCAGCTGGCTTGATTTCTCAGAGGCTGTCAGGAGCTGTTGGATAGCTATCACGACCTCTCAGAGGCTGTCAGAAGCTGTTGGCAGCTGTTTTAACCTCTCAGAGGCTGTCAGGAGCTGTTGGTAGCTGTCTTGACTTGTCAGAGGCTGTCAGGAGCTGTTGGATAGCTATCACGACCTCTCAGAGGCTGCCCGAAGTTGGTGATAGCCTCACAGAGGCTGTCAGGAGCCGTAGTGTGTGCTGACAGCTCCAGAGGTGCCGCCTGAGTGCCGGTGACATTCCAGAGGTGCTGACAGGTCTAAAGGTGACAGCGGGTCATGGGGGTGTTGACAGGAGGGGGGGGGGTAGACAGCAGTAGCGGTAATAGCTGCGCTGAGCATTGTGCTGCGTCACTCCCGCGCTCACTAGCCCTTTCTGTCCCGCCATTGGAAAAACTCCCGCCAAATTTGGCGATGTTTACCCGCGCCCGCGCGCGGGGTGCCGTATCCTTCCCGCGCGCGCGCTCGGCGCCACACCTGTCGCTATGCGGCTCTCTTAGGAGATTTATAGAGCCTCTTGTGGAGCTCTAAGGGATCCCTAGAGCTCTAAGAGGCTCCCAGCAGGGATTTATATGGATATTAATACGTCTGTGTGTGTGTGTGTGTGTGTGTGTGTGTGTGTGTGTGTGTGTGTGTGTGTGTGTGCGCGAGTGTGTGTGTGTGTGTGTGTGTGTGTGTGTGTGTATGTGTGCATTGTATGTACGTCCATGACCCCTACAGAGTCACCATGACAGTGTGTGTGAATTCACCTATTTGTGGTTGCAGGGGTCGAGACTCAGCTCTTGGCCCCGCATCTTCACTGACCGCTAATAGCTCCTCCCTGTCCCTGCTCCATGAGCTTTATCATACCTCGTCATAAAGCTATGTATGGTTCCTGCCTCCACTACGTCACTTTCCAGACTATTTCATTTCCTAACAACTCTATGACTGAAGAAATACTTCCTAACATCCCTTTGACTCATCTGAATCTTCAGTTTCCCTTGTTTCTGTGTCCCATCTCTGGAACATTCTGTTTCTGTCTACTTTGTCTATCCCACGCAGTATTTTATTTGTCGTTATCATGTCTCCCCTGACCCTCCTGTCCTCCAGTGTCGTCAGGTCGATTAAATTCGAGAAGCCAGTTGCTGGACCAGGTGTCCAGCCTGTCCAGGTCTCTTTGAAGTCCTGCCGGATCCTCATCTGATTTAATTCTCCTCATTAACTTCACATCATCTGTAAACAGGGACACTTCTGAGTCTAACCCTTCCATCATGTCGTTCACATATACCAAAAATAGCACTGGTCCTCGGACCGACCCCTGTGGGACCCCGCTCGTCACAGGTGCCCTCTCTAATACCTCATCACGTACCATGACTCGCTGTTGCCTCCTTGTCAGGTATTCTCTAATCCATTGCAGTGCCCTTCCTGTTATATGCGCCTGATCCTCTAGTTTCTGCACTTATCTCTTCTGAGGAAGTGTCGAAGGCCTTCTTGCAGTCCAAGAAGATGCAGTGTGTGTGTGTGTGTGTGTGTGTGTGTGTGTGTGTGTGTGTGTGTGTGTGTGTGTGTGTGTGTGTGTATGTGTGTGTTGTGTGTGTGTGTGTGTGTACTCACCTAGTTGTACTCACCTAGTTGAGGTTGCAGGGTCGAGTCCGAGCTCCTGGCCCCGCCTCTTCACTGATCGCTACTAGGTCACTCTCCCTGAGCCGTGAGCTTTATCATACCTCTGCTTAAAGCTATGTATGGATCCTGCCTCCACTACATCGCTTCCCAAACTATTCCACTTCCTGACTACTCTGTGGCTGAAGAAATACTTCCTAACATCCCTGTGATTCATCTGTGTCTTCAACTTCCAACTGTGTCCCCTTGTTACTGTGTCCAATCTCTGGAACATCCTGTCTTTGTCCACCTTGTCAATTCCTCTCAGTATTTTGTATGTCGTTATCATGTCCCCCCTATCTCTCCTGTCCTCCAGTGTCGTCAGGTTGATTTCCCTTAACCTCTCCTCGTAGGACATACCTCTTAGCTCTGGGACTAGTCTTGTTGCAAACCTTTGCACTTTCTCTAGTTTCTTGACGTGCTTGGCTAGGTGTGGGTTCCAAACTGGTGCCGCATACTCCAATATGGCCCTAACGTACACGGTGTACAGGGTCCTGAACGACTCCTTATTAAGATGTCGGAATGCTGTTCTGAGATTTGCTAGGCGCCCATATGCTGCAGCAGTTATTTGATTGATGTGCGCTTCAGGAGATGTGCCTGGTGTTATACTCACAACAAAATCTTTTTCCTTGAGTGAGGTTTGTAGTCTCTGGCCCCCTAGACTGTACTCCGTCTGCGGTCTTCTTTGCCCTTCCCCAATCTTCATGACTTTGCACTTGGTGGGATTGAACTCCAGGAGCCAATTGCTGGACCTGGTCTGCAGCCTGTCCAGATCCCTTTGTAGTTCTGCCTGGTCTTCGATCGAGTGAATTCTTCTCATCAACTTCACGTCATCTGCAAACAGGGACACCTCAGAGTCTATTCCTTCCGTCATGTCGTTCACAAATACCAGAAACAGCACTGGTCCTAGGACTGACCCCTGTGGGACCCCGCTGGTCACAGGTGCCCACTCTGACACCTCGCCACGTACGATGACTCGCTGCTGTCTTCCTGACAAGTATTCCCTGATCCATTGTAGTGCCTTCCCTGTTATCCCTGCTTGGTCCTCCAGTTTTTTGCACCAATCTCTTGTGTGGAACTGTGTCAAACGTCTTCTTGCAGTCCAAGAATATGCAATCCACCCACCCCTCTCTCTCTTGTCTTACTGCTGTCACCATGTCATAGAACTCTATGACGTGTGTGTGTGTGTGTGTGTGTGTGTGTGTTGTGTGTGTGTGTGTGTGTGTTGTGTCTGTGTGTGTGTCTGTGTGTGTGTGTGTGTGTGTGTGTGTGTGTGTGTGTCTGTGTTGTGTGTGTGTGTGTGTGTGTGTGTGTACTCACCTAATTGTACTCACCTAATTGTGGTTGCAAGGGTCGAGGCTCAGCTCCTGGCCCCGCCTCTTCAATGAACGCTACTAGGTCCTCTCTCTCCCTGCTCCTTGAGCTTTATCATACCTCGTCTTAAAGCTATGTATGGGTCCTGCCTCTACTACATCATTCGCCAGACTGTTCCACTTCCTGACCACTCCATGACTTAAGAAATACTTCCTAACATCCCAGTGACTCAGATGAGTCTTCAACTTCCAAAAGTGACCCTTGTTTCTGTGTCCCATCTCTAGAACATCTTGTCTCTGTCCATCTTGTCTATTCCACGCAGTATTTAGAATGTTGTTATCATGTCTCCCCTGACCCTCCTGTCTTCCAGTGTCGTCAGGCCGATTTCCCTCAATCTTTCTTCGTAGGACATTCCCTTTAGCTCTGGAACTAACCTTGTCGCTAACCTTTGCACTTTCCCTAATTTCTTAACATGCTTGACCCGGTGCAGGTTCCAAACAGGTGCTGCATACTCCAGTATGGGCCTGACGTACACGGTGTACAGTATCTTGAAAGATTCCTTACTAAGGTATTGGAACGCTAATCTCAGGTTTGCCAGGCGTCCATATACTGCAGCAGTTACCTGGTTGATGTGTGCTTCCGGAGACATGCTCGGTGCTGTACTCACCCCAAGATCTTTCTCCTTGAGCGAGGTTTGCAGTCATTGGCCACCTAGCCTATACTCTGTCTGCGGTCTTCTTTGCCTTACCCCGATCTTCATGACTTTGCATTTGGTGGGGTTAAATTCGAGAAGCCAGTTGCTGGGTGTTGATGGTGGCTGTGGTGATGATGGGTGTTGATGGTAAGTGTCTTGATGGTGGGTGTGTTGATGTTGGGTGTTGATGGTGAGTGTTGATGGTGGGTGTGTTGATGGTGGGCGTTAATGGTGGGTGTTGATGGTGTGTGTTGATGATGGGTGTCCAGCCTGTCCAGGTCTCTTTGAAGTCCTGCCGGATCCTCATCTAATTTAATTCTCCTCATTAACTTCACATAATCTGCGAACAGGGACACTTCTGAGTCTAACCCTTCCATCATGTCATTCACATATACCAAAAATAGCACTGGTTCTAGGACCGACCCCTGTGAGGCCCCACTCGTCACAAGTGCCCACTGTGATACCTCATCACGTACCATGACTCGTTGTTGCCTCCCTGTCAGGTATTCTCTAATCCATTGCAGTGCCCTTCCTGTTATATGTGCCTGATCCTCTAGTTTCTGCACTAATCTCTTGTGAGGAACTGTGTCGAAGGCCTTCTTGCAGTCCAAGAAGATGCAATCAACCCACCCTCTCTCTCGTGTCTTACTTCTGTTACTTTGTTATAAAACTCCAGAAGGTTTGTGACACAGGATTTGCCCTCCATGAATCCGTGCTGGTTGTCATTTAAACTCTTGTCCCATTCCATGTGCTGCACCGCTCTCCTCCTGATAATCTTCTCCATGACTTTGCATACTATACACATCCACTACACTGGTCTGTAGTTTAGTGCCTCGTTTCTGTCTCCTTTTTAAAAAATAGGAACTACATTTGCCGTCTTCCATTCTTCAGGTAGTTGCCCAGTTTGTAGGGATGCGTTGAAGATTATGGTTAGTGGTACACACAGCGTTTCTGCTCCCTCTCTAAGGACTCCAGTAGAGATGTTGTCCGGTCCCTTTGCCTTTGAGGTATCAAGGTCACTTAGCAGCTTCTTAACCTCCTCATCAGTTGTGTGTATGTCATCTAACACTTGTTGGTGTCCCCCTCTGTCCTGTCTTCCCAGAGTCCTTCCTGTCTCCACTGTGAATACTTCCTAAAATCTCGTGTTGAGCTCCTCACATACCTTTTGATCGTTTCTGGTGAGTTTCCCACCTTTCCTCAGCCTTATCACCCGGTCTTTGACTGTTGTCTTTCTCCTAATGTGGCTATACAGCAGTTTCGGGTCAGACTTGACTTTCGATGCTATGTCATTTTCGTACTGTCGCTGGGCCTCCCTCGTTATCTGTGCATACTCGTTTCTGGCTCTTCTACTGATCTCCTTGTTTTCCTGGGCCCTTTGCTTTCTATACCTCTTCCATTCTCTAATGCACTTAGTTTTTGCCTCCCTACACCTTAGGGTAAACCAAGGACTCACTTTGGTCTTCCCATTAATTCTGTTGCCCTTTGGAACAAACCTTTCCGCTGCCTCCTTGCATTTTGTTGTTACAAATTCCATCATTTCGTTCACTGACTTTCCTACCATTTCTCTGTCCCACTGAACCTCCCGCAGGAAGTTCCTCATACCTGTGTGGTCCCCCCGTTTATAGTCTGGCTTTTCCCATTAAACTTCTGTTACCCTCTCCACCTGTAGCTCTACTATGTATTCAAAGCACAGAACCACGTGGCCACTAGCTCCTAGGGGACTCTCATATGTGATGTCCTCAATGTCTGAACTGCTCAGGGTGAACACAAGGTCCAGTCTTGCTGCTTCATCCTCCCCTCTCACTCTGGTAGTGTCCCTAACATGTTGGTGCATGAGGTTTTCCAGTGCCACATCCGTCACCTTGGCTTTCCATGTTTCGGGACCCCCATGAGGCTCCAGGGTTCCCCAGTCGATCTCTCTGTGGTTGAAATCGCCCATAACCAGTAACTTTACAATGCTTAAGTGAGCTCTTCTTGCCACCTCAGCCAGTGTGTCCACCATCGCTCTGTTGTTCTCTTCATATTCCTCTCTTGGCCTCCTGTAGTTCTGTGGTGGGTTATACATCACTCCAATGACTACCTTATGTTCCCCTGACTGAATTGTACCTACTGTGTACTCCCTTCCTGCAATCTGTGTGTATATGTGTGCGTGTGTGTGTGTGTGTGTGTGTGTGTGTGTGTGTATGTGTGTGTATGTGTGTGTGTGTGTGTGTGTGTGTGTTTTGTGTGTGTATTGTGTGTGGTGTCTGTCTGTCTGTCTGTGTGTGTGTGTGTGTGTGTGTGTATGTGTACTCACCTAGTTGTACTCACCTAGTTAAGGTTGCGGGGGTCGAGTCCGAGCTCCTGGCCCCGCCTCTTCACTGATCGCTACTAGGTCACTCTCCCTGAGCCGTGAGCTTTATCATACCTTGCTTAAAGCCATGTATGGATCCTGCCTCCACTACATCGCTTCCCAAACTATTCCACTTACTGACTACTCTGTGGCTGAAGAAATACTTCCTAACATCCCTGTGATTCATCTGTGTCTTCAGCTTCCAACTGTGTCCCCTTGTTACTGTGTCCAATCTCTGGAACATCCTGTCTTTGTCCACCTTGTCAATTCCTCTCAGTATTTTGTATGTCGTTATCATGTCCCCCCTATCTCTCCTGTCCTCCAGTGTCGTCAGGTTGATTTCCCTTAACCTCTCCTCGTAGGACATACGTCTTAGCTCTGGGACTAGTCTTGTTGCAAACCTTTGTACTTTCTCTAGTTTCTTCACGTGCTTGGCTAGGTGTGGGTTCCAAACTGGTGCCGCATACTCCAATATGGCCCTAACGTACACGGTGTACAGGGTCCTGAATGATTCCTTATTAAGATGTCGGAATGCTGTTCTGAGGTTTGCCAGGCGCCCATATGCTGCAGCAGTTATTTGGTTGATGTGAGCTTCAGGAGATGTGCCTGGTGTTATACTCACCCCAAGATCTTTTTCCTTGAGTGAGGTTTGTAGTCTCTGACCCCCTAGACTGTACTCCGTCTGCGGCCTTCTTTGCCCTTCCCCAATCTTCATGACTTTGCACTTGGTGGGATTGAACTCCAGGAGCCAATTGCTGGACCAGGTCTGCAGCCTGTCCAGATCCCTTTGTAGTTCTGCCTGGTCTTCGATCGAGTGAATTCTTCTCATCAACTTCACGTCATCTGCAAACAGGGACACCTCAGAGTCTATTCCTTCCGTCATGTCGTTCACAAATACCAGAAACAGCACTGGTCCTAGGACTGACCCCTGCGGGACCCCGCTGGTCACAGGTGCCCACTCTGACACCTCGCCACGTACCATGACTCGCTGCTGTCTTCCTGACAAGTATTCCCTGATCCATTGTAGTGCCTTCCCTGTTATCCCTGCTTGGTCCTCCAGTTTTTTGCACCAATTTCTTGTGTGGAACTGTGTCAAACGCCTTCTTGCAGTCCAAGAAAATGCAATCCACCCACCCCTCT
>NC_069419.1:43976397-43998897 GCF_026875155.1 Cherax quadricarinatus | reverse complement strand
CACTAACGTGTCGCGATAAAGCATCAGTGACTACATTTGACTTGCCAGGTAAATGTTCAAAAGTGGGATTGAACTCTTGGGTAGTCAAGGTCCATCTGGCTAACCTTCCAGTAGGCTGTTTGTTCTGGAATAAAGGTAACAGTTCTTCCTTACTGGAGGAAAGAACAAACTCGGTGGAGTGGATGACTCCCCCCGTTGAAAAAATTAACGCTTTAACACGCAATATGAGCATGGGAGAACGAATCCACTATCTCAAACTGCAAGCACAGGAGAAAATAAATGAACACGGTCAACAATGCTGATATTCAATCTGAGTCGCACACAGTGACACGAGGTATCAGCTCTAAAGAAACTACACTTACAAACGTTAACATGTGAAAGTTACTCGAGAAATAACTTCTTACAATGCACTGATTACTGTCAACTAGGATGGGATCACCATCTGGAACATTAGGAACAACAACAGACACTCTAGTGAGAACACTAGCTGTAACAGAGACGTCTTTCTGCAGACAGCATGTCACATCAACAAGAGATGGCATTACTAGTTGCAAGTAATCGTTTTCTGACAAGGCATCCCCTGTGGAGAAACTACTACTCGAACTAGCAGTCATTGCAGGGATAGGCTGTGCACTCAAGGCAGTCTGAGTGTCCCCGGACACTTGAGGCAACGGAACACTATCCTGCAAGTCTGAAGATGTAGGTGGAACACAGATAGGAGTGACAGAGTTACTAGTGCCTGACCGCTCGGCTACGTTAATAAGTAATTCACGGATCTATAGGAACTTAATCTGAACTTCACATTTCGCAGCACTTTAACAAATCTCAGATACAAGCTGTGAGAACAAACACATTGCTCAGGGGCTAGATATTGTCTTTCAGTCAGTAAGGGAATGTTGGTACTGTAGATTGATTCATATTGACTTTGACTGGCATGATACACTAAGTGAATATTCAAAAGTGACTGGGACATCTTCTCAGTGAAAATAGTGAAGGGCATAAGTCAAAAAAAAAAAAAAATAGAGAGAATGACACAGTAAGCTTAAATGGGGAAAAAATTGCTTAACTATTCTGCATAAGTAATTAAAAATTGACAAGTTACACAGTAAACAAAGAACTCACACAAGAAAAATATGCAACTTAACAAACACTGAAAATCAAGAGAACTTGTACTTTGCTCAAATCTAATATGCTCAACTTTTACTTTAAATTGAATAAATGGCACAGTGAGTTGTCTTTACTTTCAATGCAACAAGGAAATACACAATAAAATGATAAAACGGACTCAATAAACTTGTGCAAAAATTAAAACAGACACACAATTCACTGAAATAAAAATAAAATGACACAGACAGAATAAAATACTATGCACAGAAGAGAGCATAAGAAACTGCACTGTAATAAACTGTAGCAATATATCAAATTAACAATTGCTAATCAACAAGTACTTCATAAAATTTTCTGCAAGGAAACTTTAATAGCAACACAATATTTGCACAAGAATTATTGCAAAAATGTGTCAGTGTGCAATAAAAAAGAAAAATTATTACACACACAAGAAAAGAAATATATCAAGGAATGAACACTTTAACTCTTAACTGCACTTAAACAACACTTAACAAGCAAAAGAACAATTTACTTTAAAAGGAAAACTTAAAAATTGCACTAAGAGTGAATTTGTTCAATGAAACATGAAAAATAATAGGTGCAAAAACATATAACAAAAAGTTTGAAGACTTACAGTGATGCAGAACACAACACTTACAGTGATGCAGAACACAACACTTACAGTGATGCAGAACACAAACATTACAGTGATGCAGAACACAACACTTACAGTGATGCAGAACACAACACTTACAGTGATGCAGAACACAACACTTACAGTGATGCAGAACACAACACTTACAGTGATGCAGAACACAACACTTACAGTGATGCAGAACACAACACTTACAGTGATGCAGAACATAACACTTACAGTGATGCAGAACATAACACTTACAGTGATGCAGAACACAACACTTACAGTGATGCAGAACACAACACTTACAGTGATGCAGAACATAACACTTACAGTGATGCAGAACATAACACATCAACATAAACACAGTACTAGAATTTTCTTGCAAAGAAACTTGATGTGTGAAAATTTTTGTAAAAGTGAGTTCTTGCTTTGACTTTAATAATGGCACTATTGTCTGTGGAAATAAGACAAATTAAACACTGGCTAAATGGAAAGAATATGAACACGAGAATGTTCAACACACAGGGAACAAAATAAAAATACACAAATGCTGGGAAGAAAAAAAATAACAGACAACACTGAGTTGTGATGCAGAATATGAGGTGAAAAATTTACTGAAATACTTCACTGGAATACTGAGAACACTAGGTGATTCTGAAGTGTAAACACAAGTTCTATACTGCTCATATGTTGCACACACAACAAGGAAAAACACTAAGTACTTACTTCAAGTGTATAAAAAGATACACAACACAACAGATATAAAATAATGCACGAAAATTAACACTGAGTTAAGGAGATTAAAAGAAATTAATGCAATCAGTACATGATAAACACTGAGTCTGATCAAGAGTCACTGAATGTCACTAAGAGAAAAATCACTGGAAACACAAAAGAAATGTCTCAACACTCGCAAATGTCTCTAAAATAAAATATTATCACTGTAACAACTTGAAGAATGAGATTGATGGATTGTTTATATGGTCTTGCTGCTGTCCTGCAACAGTGATCGTTAGAATTGCGCTACATCGGCGATAAAACACACGGGAGGCTTTAAAGATGGCGCGAACACACTCTAGCTCTTGACCCCCTATGTGGTCCTTAAAATATGGTGCTACAACCCTTAGCAGTGCACCAAAACACTGACGAAGTTTGGTGAGTGGGTAATGGCTGACTGTAGTTGGGTTTGTGGGTTAACAGGGCTAAGACCGGCAATGGTGCGACACACGTGATCGTGAGTGGCTGGGCTTACGGGTTGAACGTCGTAAGCCTCACTGAGAACACCCACACTGCCGCGAAGATAATTCTAAGCCGGTGGCTTAAAATAAACCCACGAAATACTACAACACCTACAAGGATGAAAAAGAGCACTCAGAATGCTTGGAGCTTGAATCACAAGCGATGAAGACTACTCACGTGCTTGCTTGAGTACTGGGGTAAGACACCTGGTTAGTTGCTTAGCTGGTCCCTTTTAACCCTTCACACAGAATGGCTTGATAACTTCACATGATGAGCACAGCAGGGGTGGAAGCTGACTTGGCAGGCCAAGGAATTGGATGGAGTAGACTAGGCTCGACTGGGCTCGGTTGTTCTGACTCCCCCACCACAGACTGGAAACTGGCTTATTTTGCAAACTCGGGTCAACCCCTCGGGAGTGATGCAAATAAGCAGAAAAACACTAATACAAGAAGACTGACCAGTGAATGGTGTAGAAGCTTGGGAGAGTAGCTGGCTTGAGGTAGCTGGCTGGGGTGAACCTCGGTAGGCCTACTGGTGACACGAAATGGCCGTCTTGCTGGTCGAAAATTTATCTCCAGAAATCGCTGTAATCGTCAGAATTACAGGCCCTCCGCTGCCACCATTTATCGTAAGGGTTATTTAATGGAGATATCGTAGGTTGAAGGTAGACACACTTGTAGGATGGTAACTATATTGTCAGGCTGAGATGAGGGATGGAGCCCAGTGCCGTGCCTGTCTTCGCCTGGATGGTCTGCCGCCGAGTGAGGCCGGGGCAGAGGTATGAGCCTACACATCTGTATCCCGTGACGTCACACAAAGCCACAGGCCTACAAGGGATCTCGTATCTAAAGCACATGGATGATACTAATATGCTATGCTATATAATACAGGGAATACAGGGATCAGCAACTATGCTGACAAATGATGTGTTGAAGATCTTTGTTAATGGCTCACACAATATCTCTGCTCCCTCTTTAAGGACCCATGGAGAGATGTCTGGTCCCACCGCCTTTGAGGTGTCAAGTTCGCATAGCAGCTTCTTCACCTCCTCCTTGGTTATATGTTCCTCATCCAGCACTTGCTGGTGTGCCCCCCTGTTCTGATTTCCTGGAGTCCTTCTGGTTTCCACTGTAAATACTTCTTTAAATCTTGTGTTGAGCTCCTGACATACCTCTTAGTCGTTTCTTGTGAATTCCCCATCACCCTTCCTCAGTCTGATTACCTGGTCCTTGACTGTTGTTTTCCTCCTGATGTGGCTGTACAACAGCTTCGGGTCAGTCTTTACTTTTGATGCTATGTCATTTTCATATTGTCTCTGAGCCTCCCTTCTTATCTGTGCATATTCGTTTCTGGCTCTTCAGCTGATTTCTTTATTTTCCTGAGTTCTCTGTCTTCTGTACCTTTTCCATTCTCTAGTACACCTAGTTTTTGCCTCCCTACACCTTTGGGTGAACCAAGGACTCGTTCTGTTCTTCCCATTATTTCTGTTTCCCTTGGGAACAAACCTCTCCTCTGCCTCCTTGCATTTTGTTGCTACATAGTCCATCATTTCTTGTACTGGTTTTCCTGTCAGTTCCCTCTCCCACTGAATGTCTTGAAGGAAGTTCCTCATGCCTGAGTATTTCCCCCTTTTGTAGTTTGGTTTTTCCCAGCCTATTCCTGCTACTCTCTCCACTTGGAGCTCACTATGTAGTCGAAAGCACAGAAAAAACAACATGATCACTAGCTCCAGGGGCCTTTCATACATGATTACCTCGATGTCAGAACTACTCATGGTGAATACAAGGTCCAGCCTTGCTGGTTCTTCCTCTCCTCTCTCTCTGGTGTGTCTTACCATGGTGATGCATGAGGTTTTCCAGTACCACATCCATCATCTGGGCTCTCCATGTTTCGGACCCCCATGGCGGCTCCAGGTTTCCCAGTCAATCTCCTTGTGATTGAAATCAACACATAACTAGTAATTTGCTCCCCCCATGTGTGCTTTCCTGGCCAACCTCGCGCCTAGTGTGTGATCATTGCTCTGTTGCTCCATCGTTATTCTTCTCTTGGCTCGCGTTTCTGTGGTGGGTTGTACATTACTGCATTATCACCTTATGTCTCAGACTGGATTGTTCTACTAAATAGTCCCTTTCGCCCATGCCATCCATTTCCTTCCATTTTTCTCAAATCCCAACTGGTTTTAATGAGCAGTGCAACTCCTCTCCTCACTCTCCTCCCTCTGTCTTTCGGAGGATTTGGTATCCGGATGGAAAGATTGAATCTGTTATTTTTCTGGTGAAGTTTTGTTTCTGTGAGTGCATTATGTCTGGGGATGTTCTCTTTGATTCTTTCGTGCCACTCCTCATACTTGTTTGTTATCCATCTGCTTTTTGTTACCCACATCTTCAATTCTTTTCTAAGACTGTGGTCTGGGAGGTATATTGGGGTTGAGGGAAGTCGGGAGACCTGGTAAGGAACTATGGGCTGTTGCTGTGGGGTGGAGTTTGTAATGTTAGTGGGTGGGGGCATTGGATGTGGGCGTGGTTGTTTGATTTAGAGTGTTTGGTTTGCACTGGGGTTGACCTGGTGGGAGGCTTCTATAGGAAGTTGTGAGGGGGAGGCTGTATTGGATCTTCTTCCTGGGTCTGAGATCTCCTGTCATGTCTTCTTCCATACCTCTCTTTCCTCCTTTGCCTTGTACCATCTCCCTCCGTTTCTGCTTTCTTCTTGTGTTCTGTCGTGGTCGAGATACACTTTCCTGTATGCCAAGCATTGTTCCCTTAATCGTGCTTTCTCATGTGTACTACTATATACTCACCTATTTGTGGTTGCCAGGGGGGTCGAGTCTTTAGCTCCAGGCCCCGCCTCTTCCGGTTGCTACTGTGGCCCTCTCTCTCCCCGCTCCATGAGCTTTATCAAACCTCGTCTTAAAACTGTGTATGGTTCCAGCTTCCACTTACGTCATATTCTAGGCAATTCACTGCCTTACAACTCTATGACTGAAGAAATATTCCTAATATCTCTCTGCACTCTTTGTTTGTCTTCAACTTCAATTGTGGCTCTTGTTTCTGTGTTCCCCTCCATGGAACAATCCTGTCTTTGTCCACCTTGTCTATTCCACGCGGTATTTTATATGTCGATTATCATGTCACCTGACCCTTCTGTCCTTCCAGCGTCGTCAGGCCAATTTCCTTAATCTTTCTTCATAGGACATTCCCCTTAGCTCTGGAAACTAACCTTGTCGCAATCCTTTGTACTTTCTCTATTTCTTGATGTGCTTTATCAAGTCGCGGGTTTCAAACTGGTGCCTGCATACTCCAGTATGGGCCTGACATACACGGTGTACAATTGTCTTGAACGATCCTTACTAAGGTATCGGAATGCTGTTCTCAGTGTTTGCCAGGCGCCCATAGCTGTCAGCAGTTATCTGACTTGATGTGTACTTCCGTGAGACATGCCGGTGTTATACTCACCCCAAGATCTTGCTCCTTGAGTGAGGTTTGCAGTCTTTGGCCACTAGCCTATACTCAGTCTGTGGTCTTCGTGCCTTCCCCTATCTTCTTGACTTAGCTTTTGGCAGGATTAAATTCGAGAGCCATTTGCTGGACCAGGTGTCCAGTCTGTCAGGTCTCTTTGAAGTCGCTGCATTGGTCCTCATCAGATTTAATTCTCCTATTAACTTCACATCATCTGCAAACAGGGACATTTGAGTCTAAACCCTTCCATCCATGTGGTTCACATATACCAAAAATAGCTTTGGTCCTAGGACCGACCCCTGTGGGACCCCGCTCGTCAAGGTGCCCACTGTGTTGATACAACATTACGTACCATGACTCGTTGTTGCCTCCCTGTCAGGTATTCTCTGATCCTTTGCAGTGCCCTTCCTGTTATATGCGCCTGATGCTCTAGCTTCTGCACTAATCTCTTGTGAGGAACTGTGTCAAAGGCCTTCTTGCAGTCCAGAAGAATGCAATCAACCCACCCCTCTTCTCGTGTCTTCTGTTATATTATCATAAATCTCCGAGGTTTGTGGGACACAGGATTTGCCTTCGTGAATCCGTGCTGGTTGGGCATTTATACTCCTGTTCCGTTCAGGTGCTCCACCACTCTCCTCCTGTTAATCTTCTCCATAATTTTGCATACTATACACGTCAATGACACAGGTCCATAGTTTAGTGTCTCTTTTAGGTCTCCTTTCTTAAAAATGGGGAACTACATTTGCCGTCTTCCATAACTCAGTAGTTGCCCAGTTTCCAGGGGACGTGTTGAAGATTGTGGTTAGTTGGCACTCACAACATATCTGCTCCCTCTCTAAGGACCCACGGGGAGATGTTTGTCCGGTCCCATTGCCTTGAGGTATAGATTTCCTTAGCAGTTTTCTTCACCTCCTCTCATCGTATGTTATGTCGTCCAACACTTGATGGTGTATTCCTTGCTGGGTGTCCCATTGGTCTGTCCCCCAGGTCCTTTCCTGTCTCTACTGTAAAAATTACTTCCTTAATCTCGTGTTGAGATCCTCACATACCCTCTTGATCGTTCTTGTGAGTTCTCCCCTTCTTTTCCCTCAGCCTTATCACTGGTGTGTGTGTGTTGGGTGTGTGTGTTTTGTGTGTGTGTGTTGTGTGTGTGTGTGTGCTTGGTGTGTGTGTGTGTGTGTGCGCTGCTTACTATTGATATGATACTGTTAGGGCTTACTGTTGTTATTTTACTGTTAGGTTATGTTGTTATGTTACTGTTAGGTTACTGTTGTTATTTTTACTGTTAGGTTACTGTTATGTTACTGTTAGGTTACTGTTGTTAGGTTATGTTATATTACTGCTGTTGTGTTACTTTAGGTTACTGTTGTTTATGTTACTGTTAGGCTTACTGTTGTTATTTTATGTTTGTTATGTTGTTATGTTACTGTAGGGTTACTGTTGTTATGTTTACTGTTATGTTGCATTTGTTATTTTTCTAATGTTATGTTACTGTATGTTGACTCTTTTTATGTTATGTTGTTATGTTACTGTTAGGCTTACTGTTGTTATTTTACTGTTAGGTTACTGTTGTTATGTTACGTTAGGATACTGTGTTTATGTTACTGTTAGGTTACTGATTGTTTATGTTACTGTTAGGTTACTGTGTTATGTTACTGTTAGGCTACTGTTGTTATGTTACAGTTTTACATTACTACTGTTGTTTTACCTGCTATTATGTTACCGTTATTATGCTTTGTTGATTATATTACTTGCTGTTTTGTTACTGTTGTTTGTTACTTGTTGTTTATTGTTATGTTACGTTATTTTTTTTTATTACTGTTGTTAGGTCACTGTTATATTACTGTTGTTAGGTTACTGTTATTACTGTTTGTTTGGTTACTGATATGTTTACTGTTGTTAGGTTACTGTTTATATTACTGGTTGTTCGGTTACTGTTATATTACTGTTGTTCGCTTACTGTTATATTACTGTTGTTAGGTTACTGTTATATTACTGTTGTTAGGTTACTGTTATATTACTGTTGTTCGGTTCCTGTTATATTACTGTTGTTCGGTTACTGTTATATTACTGTTGTTAGGTTACTGTTATATTACTGTTATTCGGTTACTGTTATATTACTGTTGTTAGGTTACTGCTATATTACTGTTGTTCGGTTACTGTTATATTACTGTTGTTCGGTTACTGTTATATTACTTTTGTTCGGTTACTGTTATATTACTGTTGTTAGGTTACTGTTATATTACTGTTGTTAGGTTACTGTTATATTACTGTTATTCGGTTACTATTATATTACTGTTGTTAGGTTACTGCTATATTACTGTTGCTATGTTACTGTTATGTTGCATTTGTTATGTTACTGTTGTTATGTTACTGTTATATTATTGCTGTTATGTCACTGTTATGTTACTGTTCTTATATTACTGTTGTTAGGTTATTGTTATATTACTGTAGTTATGTTACTGTTATGTTACTGTTGTTACGTTACTGCTGTTATTTCACTGTTATTATATTAAGGTTATATTACTTTTGTTATGTTACTGTTGTATGCTACTGTTATGTTACTGTTGTTATATTACTGTTCTTATATTACTGTTGTTATATACTGTTGTTATATTACTGTTGTTATATTACTGTTATTATATTACTGTTGTTATATTACTGCCCTCATGTTACTGTTAATACCTATTATTACTATTACTCTCTCTCTCTCTCTCTCTTTTTTTTTTTTTTTTTTTTTTTTTTTTTACACAGGGTTTGACAAGGTTAAGGATCCCTAGCTTTATTGACAGCTATATTACAGGTTAAGGATTCCTAACTTTATTGGCAAGCTAAGAGCTGTTACCTACATCAGCTCATTTGAAAGCATTTTTATTGTTATGAGACATACAAGTAGGGAACAGGAGGAAGTTGGAGCCATCTGTGGGCCAGCATTTTCATTTGATCAACTGACTTTATCTCGTTGACATCATTATGCTGTACGAATGTGTTCCATACTCGAGTCATCCTGGTATGTATGATCTCAGATGGAGTGATGTTCTGGAGAAGGGTACAGCCAGAGTGAAGTTGCTGCTTTCTGCCCGTCTTGTGGCTAAAAGCTTGTTTCACGCTGTCCTCGAAGTGGATCCAAGTGTGGTACTTTGACAATATTGACCTTGTACATAACAGTAAGGCCACCCACATCCCTCCTATGTTGAAGGCTCTGCTGAAATGACAGATCTATCCAGGATGGGTCCAGGCGAGAGATGAGACGTCTTGCTCTGTTCTCTACTCTGTCAAGCAGTCGCAGATGAGAGGGGGGGGGCAGGCAAACCAAGAAAGTGGAGCATACTCAAGGTGTGAGCGTACTTGTGCCTCGTACAGGATCTTGCAACCCCTACTGTCAAGCAGATGCGAGATACGGCGAAGTGCTGTAAGCTTTGTGGCTGCCTTGTTTGCAAGATTTACAACATGGTTCTTCATGGTTAGTTTGGAGTCAAATTTCACCCCAAGGATATCAACTTCTTCTCCAGGTGCCAACATCCTCCCATTCATCCTTACTACTGCACCAGCATTACCATCATGGTGCCTAGAGACGATCATCATTTGCGTTTTCTCAGGTGCAAATGTTACTTGCCATCTATTTCCCCAAGCTGATATAGCTCTCAGCTGGTGATTGATGTAGCTTAGAGCAGCTGGCATTTCTTCTCTTGGATAATAAATGTCAGTGTACAGTCGTCTGCATATGCATGTGATTCTGGGATGAGATGAAGAAGGTCGTTGAAGTAGACATTCCATTAACAATGGACCAGCACGCTTCCTTGTGGAACGCTTGCCCCAATAGGATGCCTTGCTGATTCCGTTCCATTGAGGACTACACTTAGAGATCTACAATGAAGGTAATCACTGAGGAGACATAGCGTAGAGCCTGCAATTCCCAGTGCTTGAAGTTTTACTAAGAGGCCCTGGTGCCACACCCGGTCGAAAGCGCCAGCAATGTCCAGTGCTACCACACAGCTGACTTTGGATTCATCCAGTGACTGGTGCCACTTGGTGGAGAGGTTTAACAACAGATCAGCAGCAGAGTAACCTTTCCTGAAGCCATATTGACGATCACAAAGTAGTGAGTGGTAGTCATTTGTCTTGAGATTATTGTCTCAAAGATCTTACCAGTTATTGACTGGAGTGACACTGGTCTGTAGTTGCTGATTTCTGCCCTGCTCTTCTTTTTGTGAACAGGGACTACATTTGCCTCTTTCCATAGAGAGGGCCATTTACACTGTACTAGGCAGTGCTGAAAGATGCGAGTTAGAGGTGCTGCCAGCTCGTCTGCACATCTTCTCAACAATCTTGGGCTCAACTTGTCTGGGCCCACAGCCTTTTCTTGGTCCAGCGATTTAAGAAGGAAATGCACTCCTCCTGCCTTATGTCACCACGGAAGTTTTGACACAGTTTCCTCTCTCCTCTCTCCTCTCTTCCTTCTCTCTTCTTTTCCCTCTCTCTCTCTTTTCCTCTCTCTCTCCCCTCTCCTCTTTTTTCCTCTCTTTTCCTCTTCTCTCTCTCTCTCTCTCTCTCTCTCTTCTCTCTCTTAAAAGAGTGTTTTCAATAAAAAAATTACCAACAAAGTAAAAATAAAAGGACACAAGTGAAACAATGTGACAATTTTTGTGGAACGTTTCGCTTGACAAAAGCTCCTGGGAGCGAAACGTTTGCACAAAAAAATGTCACATTAGTTGCCTTGTGTCCGTTTATTTTATAGGTTTTCCAAGTTATTTAAGGCCCTAGTTATTTACAAGCTAAGACGTTACCTAAACAATGATACCTACACAGCTGTTCCAAATCAAAATGATCCCCACATCATGTGATTACCTACATCAATGATACCTAAACAAAAATGTACCTAATCAATGATTACCTCATCAACTGATACCTACTCAGCTGTTACCTACATCTAGATCCTAAAACAGTGTTCCAACAACGATACCTACATAAATGTTTCCTACATAAATGATACCACATAATGTACCTACATCAACTGAAACCCACATCAATTTATACCACACAGCTGTTCGTACATCAAATGTACAAAATCACTGTTACCTACACAACTGATACTATATCAGCGTTACATACATCAACTGATACCTACATCAACTGATACCTACTCAAAAGATCCTACATCAAACGAACCCCACATCAGCTGTACGTACGTCGCTGTTCCTCTAACTGTTACCTACATCCTGATACCTACATCAACTGTTACCTACATCAACTGAATACCAACATAAAATGTTTAATACATCACAAATTTGTTACCTGCATCAACTGATACCTAACATAACTCGTTACCTCATCAAACTAATTCCTACATCAATCTGTTACGTACATCAATGATACACGTACATCATTGATACCCATTTAGATTTCATATGTTTTCTTTATCAACTGTTACCTAATCAACGGTTACCTACATCAACTGATACTACATCAAACTGTTACCGACATTCAACTGAAACCTACATGCACTGATACCTACATCAACTGTTACCTACATCTAACTGTTACTACGTCAAACTGTTTCTCTACATCAACTGATACCCTTAACATCATCTAGATACATCAATCAACTGAGTCCTAGCATTCAACTGTTACCTACATCAATCTGATACCTATATCACTGTACCGTACATCACATGATGCCTAAATCAAGTGATACCTACATCAGCTGTTACACCTACATCACCTCGATAGCCTACATCATACTGTTACAATACATCAAATACTAGATACCTACCATCTGCTGTTGCCTTACATACAATATAAGTCCTACATCAGCTGTTACCTACATCATAAACTGATACCTTCATCACAACTGACTCCTACATCAAACTGATATTGTACTTCAGCGCGTTACCTACATCAAATGTTACTGCATCAGCTAAGTTACCTACAATCAATGATACCTACATACTGTGTTACCATACATCAACTGATTCTACATCATAATGATACCTACATCATACTGATAACGCTCCATCAATTGTTACCTACATCAACTGTTACTATATCAGCAGTTTACCTTCTATCATTTTAGTTTCCATACTTACTACTGGATACCTACATAGACTGTTACCTAATACTGCCGGATTTTTCAGACCATCAAACTGATTCCTACATCTATAGCTGCTGTTTACCTTCATATACTGTACATGCCATAACTGATACCTTTATCAACTTGTTACCTACTTCAAATGATACCGACAATCAGCTGTTAGCTAAATCACACTAAACTACCTACATCAGCCGTTTCCCAACAATTTACTGTTACTACACAATGTTACCGACATCAACTGATACCTGCATCAGCTAGTTACCTATGATCAACTGATAACTACATCGTCTTGTTAACCACATCAACTGATACTACATCGAGTGTTACCTACCGTTAATCTGTTGTTTACATAAGCTAGTTACTCTTTATAAATGATACCTACATTAAGCCGGTTACCTACTCACCTGATTACTACATCAAACTCGATACCCAACATCAGCTGTTACCTTACTTCAAACTGATGCTACATCTGATGTAACCTACTCTAACTGATGCTCCTACATCAGCTGTTAGACCTCATATACACTGATACCTACTTCATTCTCCTGTTAATCTACATCAACCTGATACCTACTACTGCTGTTACCTACATCATCTGACAACTAATCAACTGATGCCTTACATCCAACCTCGATACCTACATCAACTGATACCTACATCAGCTGTTACATACATCTACTGATACCTACATCAATGTTACCTTCATCAACTGTTACCCTTACATCAGCTGTTCCTAACTTGTTCAACCCTTGTTACCTTCATTCTGCTGTTAGTACTTCAACTGATACCTACATCTGCTGTTACTTCATCAAACAGTTACCGTACATCAAATGATACCTACATCAGCTGTTACATACAATCAACTGTTACGTACATCAACCTGAACAATACATCCAAACTGATACCTACACTGCTGTTACCTACATCAACTGATACCTTACATTCAGCTGGTTTTCCTACAATCAACTTGTTACCTACTTCATCTGTTACGTACATCAAATGATACCTACATCACGCTCGTTACCTCATCAACTTGACATATCATCATACTGATACCTACATCAACTGATGCCTACATCAAACTGATTACACTACATCAAACTGATACCTATATTTAGATCATCTGATAATCTACATCAAATGATACCTACATGTCAGTGTTTCTGTATACCTACTTAACTCGATACTACATCAGCTTTTACCTACATCTCAACTGATAACCTACATCAGCTGTTACGTACATCAACTGATACCTACATAAGCTAGTTACCTTACCCTAATTGATACCTACATCAGCTCGTTACCTACATCAACTGATACCTACATCAGCTGTTACCTAAATCAACTGATACTCTACACAACTGAATGCCTACTTCAACTGTACATACTCAACTGATACCTAACATCACTGATACCTACATTCAACAGTACCTTCATCAAACTGATTACCTACATCAGCTGTACATACATCTACTGATTACCTACATCAACTTGTATACCTACTCAGTTGTTTCTACATTCAAATGAAACCCTTCATTCAGCTGTTACCCTACATCAAATGATACCTACATCAGAACTGATACATACATCTGTTGTTACCTACATAACTGAACTACATCAGCTGTTACCTACATCAACTCGCTACCTACATCTACTGATACACTACATCTGATGTTGGCTTAATTCATACTGATTACCTACTTCACTCGTTACCTACATTCATTGATACCTACTCAGTTCTTAT
This sequence comes from Cherax quadricarinatus, assembly GCF_026875155.1. Classification (NCBI taxonomy): domain Eukaryota; kingdom Metazoa; phylum Arthropoda; class Malacostraca; order Decapoda; family Parastacidae; genus Cherax; species Cherax quadricarinatus. The sequence continues at coordinate 43,984,621 of NC_069419.1, read as the reverse complement.
CTAATCAATGTACTACATTACACTTGTTAGCCTTCATCAAACTGTTCCTCACATCAAACTGATTAACATACTATCCAAATGTTACACCTACATCAACTGATATCCTAGTCAAGTGATACATATCATCTGATGTTACCTACTCGAATCCTGATACCTACAGTCAACTGTTACCTACATCAAATGATACCTCATCAGCTCGCTTTCCTACATCAACTTGATACCCGTCATGTTGCTGTACTGTTACCTACATCAACTGATTCCTACATCAGCTACTGTTACTCCTAATCCAAACTGTTACCTGCATCAGCTGTTACCTACATCAACTGATTAGTTCATAGCTGATTCACCCGTGAATCATCAACTGATTCCTCTATCAACTGATACCTTATCATCAACTGATAAGAACTACATCAAACTCGTTACCTTCATGCAACTGTTTAATATTATCAGCCTGTTACCATTCTTTCAAATGATACCTACTCTCAACTGAACCTACATCAGCTGTTACCTTCATCTGCCGATACCTACATATAACTGATACCTACATCAGCTGTACCCTTTCATCAACTTTGTTACACTTTCATCATACTGATTACCTACATCTACTGTTACCGAATTCAACTGATACCTACGTATCAGCTCGTTAGCTCACATCAATAAATACCTAAATCAGCCTGTTTACCATACAATTACTGTTATCCTACATCAATGTTACGACGTCAACATGTACCTTGCATCAAGCTGTTACCCATATTTCTACTAGATTAACTAACTTCGTCTGTTACATCACATCAACTGATACCTACCATAATGCTTGTTTCCTCTCCAAACTGAGCATACTCAGCTGTTACATTTTTATATGATACCTTCATCCAGCTTGTTACACTACTTCACCTGATACCCTTCATCAACTGTACCTACATCAGGTGTTACCTCCATATTAAACTGATACCTACATCAGCTGTTACCTACGTTCATTAATGATGCTCCTTCGATAAACTGTTAACCTATAGTTCAACTGATACCTACATCAGCTGTTACCGATATCTGAACTGATACCTACATCAGCTGTTACCTACATCAAATTATGCCTACAATCAGCTGTTACCTACATCTTACTATGCCTACTTCAGCTGTAACTGATTACCTATAATCAAAATGCTCTACCGCGCTCAACTAGTGTGACCTACAAATCAACTGACCAAACTACTTCAAACTGATACCTACATCAACGATACTACATTCACTGTTACCTCTAATCAAGTTGTTACCTACTCACTTCGATACCTACATCAAAAATGTTACCTAATCAACTGTTACCTACATCAGTGTTACTCCTACATCAACTGTTACCTAAATCAGCTGTTACGTATCATCCATCCTGAGACCTAAATCAGCCCATGTTATCTACATCAACTGTTACGTACATCAACTGATACCTACATCAGCTGTTACATCCTACAGCAACTGTTACGTTCATCAATCTGATACCTACTATATAACTGATACCTAATCAGCTGTTACTACATCAACTGATTACCTTCATCAGCTGTTACACTACATCAACTGTTATCTACTTAAGCGGTTAATTAATCAACTGATACCTCCTTACATCAGCTGTTACCTACATCAACTGAATATCTACTCAACTGATACCTACATCAACTGATTGCCTACATTTCAATGATTACCTAACATAATGATACCTACATCAACTGATAAATACTTCAATGATAACCTTCATCAACTGTTACCTTTCTTCATACAACTGATACTCTACATCAGCTGTTACCTACATCAACTTGATACCTACATCAGCTGTTACGTACATCAACTGATACCTACAATCAGCTGTTACCTACATCAAACTGATACCTACATCTAGTGTTTCCTACATCAATGTATACCTACATCAGCCTGTTACCTACATCAACTGATCATACATCAACTGATGCCTACATCAACTGATACCTACCATCAATAGATTATCTTTGTAATCAACTGATTCCTACTGTCAAACAGTTACCTACAATCTAGATGATACCTACTATGAGCTGATACCTACCGTCAACTGATACCTTCATCAACTGTGATACCAATATCAGTTGTTACCTACCATCAACTGTAAACCTAATCCAGCTAGTTACCTACATCAACTGATTACTCCCTTCGTCACTGATACCTATTCAGTGGTTTCCTAATCCAAATGAACTTCATCTAAGCTAGTTACCTACATCACACTGTTACACTACATCAACTGATTTACCTACATCAGCTGTTGCCTTCATCAACTGATTTCCTACATCAGGCGTTACCTACATCAACTGATGCATCATTACATCAGTTTCTTATCTACACTTCAACTGATACCTACATCTGCTGTTAACTATATCATCTCGCAGCCTAAATCAACTGTTAACCTACATCAACTGATACCTACGTCTCAGCTTGTCTTGTGCCTACTCAAATGATACCTAAATTCTGCTAGTTTACCCTACATAAAACTGATTACCTACATCAATGATTTTTACCTACATCAACGGATACCTACATAGTGTTACTCCTACATCAAACTGTACCCTGATCATGCTCGTTACCTACATCAAACTGACGTACTACATCAGCTAGTGTTACAACATCAATGATTCCTACATAACTGATACCGTCCATCAACGTGATAAACTAAATCAAGCTGTTAACTACATCAGTTACTGTTACATATATCAGCTGTTACCTACATTTGCCGATAGTACATCAACTGATACTACATCAGCTCGTTACCTACATCAACTCTTACCTACATCAACTCGATACCATACATCAACTGTTTCCTACATCAATGTTACACTACCTATCAGCTTGTTAGATTCATCATCACTTTATACCATAACATCAGCCGTTTTCCAACAATTATGTTACCTACATCAACTCCGTTTTACCGACATCAACTGATACCTGATCAGCTGCTGTTTACCTATATAACTGTTACTACATCGTCTGTTACCTTCTCTAAAAAAAAATCAACTGACACCTTACCTAGCAAGCTGTTTCCTACATCAACTGATGCCTACCTTGTCAGCTGTTAACATATATCAATTGATACCTACATCAGCTGTTACTACATCACCTTTGATACCTACAATCAATGAACCTTCATCAGTTGTTTACATATATCAACTGATACTACCATCAGCTTCGGTTACCTACATCAAATGATGCTACTCAGCCTGTTACCTATATCAAACTGATACCTACATCAACTGATTATCTACATCAAAGGATACGCCTTCAAACAGCTCTGGTTTGCTACATCAACTGGACAAACTACATCATCTGATACCTAATCAACTGATTACTACATCAACTGATACCTACATCAGCTGTTACCTACATCAACTGATACCCTACATCAACTGTCACTTACTTCAACTTGTTACCGGACATCAGATGTTACCTACATAAACTCACTTGTTACCTCACTACATCAGCTTGTTACGTACATCAAATCGGATAACCTTACATCACTGTTACCTACATCAACTGTTACGTACATCAATCTGATACCTACATCAGCTGTTTAGTACATCAAACTGTTACGACATCAACTGATATACCATCAACTGATACCCTACATCAGCTCGTTACCTACATCTCAACTGATACCTAATCAGACTGTTACTTACTCAACTGTTACCTACTTCAGCATGTTACGTACATCAACTGATATAATCAGCTGTTAGTTACACTACATCAACTGATATCTTACATCAACTGATACATACATCAAACTGATGCCTAGACATCAACTGATACCCTAATCCAACTGATACTTAACAATCAAACTGATAAAACTACATCAACTGATACCTAACCTCAGCACTGTTACCTACATCTAACTGATACTACATCAGCTGTTGCTCCGTCACATCAAGTGATATCCTACATCAGCTGTTACGTACATCAACTGCATTACCTACATCAGCTGTTACTACATCAACTGATTACCTACATCAGTGTTTCCTACACTTGTCACCTCCGATACCTACATCATCTGTTACTACAATAGCCTGATCCCTACATCTAACTGATGCCTACATCAATGATACCTACATCAATGTATACCTACTTCCAAATCGATAACATACATCAGACAGTTACCTACATCAGAACTGATCCTACATCAGCTGATACATAATCAACTGTTACCTACATTCAACTGATACCCTAACATCAGTTGTTTCCTACATCCAACTGAAACCTACATCAGCTGTTACCTTATCTACCTTGATACCTAGACATAAACTGATACCTACATCAGTTGTTTCCTACATCCAACTGTTACCTACTAAACCTGAAACCCTACTTCAGTGTTACTACATCAACTGGTTACATACATCAAACTGATACCTACATTACACTGAAAACTAAATCTGTGTTAATACATCAATTGGTTACCATACATCAATCGGATACCTACATCAGCTGTTGCCTTTTCTTCTGAAACCTACTTCAGTCGTTTTACTACATAAACTGATACCTACATCAGTATCTTATCATTCATCAACTGATACCTACATCAGTTGTTACCTACATCAAATGATTACCTACATCAGCTGTTAAATACATCATAGCTGATACCTACATCAACTGATACCTGACATCAGTTGTTCATACTTCAACTGAAACCTACATCAGCTGTTACCTACATCATCTGTTAAATACATCATTTGTTACTCTTGCAACAACTGTTACGTACATCTGTTGTTACCTACATCAAACTGTTCATACATCTAACTGCTTCTCCTGGCATTCAAGGGTTACCTACATGATGTTACCTATCATAATTGTTACCTGCTCATCCTGTTACCTACATCAGCTGTTACCTACATCAACTGTTACCTACATCAACTGATACCTACATCAGCTGTTACCTACATCATCTGTTAAATACATCAGTTGTTACCTACATCTACTGTTACCTACATCACCTGTTAAATACATCATTTGTTACCAGCTCCTGCACCCAACATCTTGCTCCTGGGGGATTTCAACTTAAGGCACCTAAAATGGAGGAATATAGCAAATAATATTGTTGCAGTAATAACACCAGGAGGCAGCTCTGATGAAAACTCACACTCACACGAGCTTTTAAATCTCTGCACAAAATTCAATTTAAACCATCAAATAATAGAGCCTACTAGACTGGAGAATACACTAGACCTCATCTTCACTAACAATGATGATCTGATAAGAAATGTCACCATATCAAAAACAATATACTCAGATCACAAAATAATTGAGGTTCAGTCATGTATGCGTGGAGCCCCAGACCGACATAAGGAGATTAGTCACGAGGGAGCATTCACCAAATTCAACTTCAATAACAAAAACATAAAGTGGGGACCAAGTAAACCAAGTCCTAACCGATATAAGTTGGGAAGATATACTAAGCAACACAGACCCAAACTTATGCTAGAACAGATTAACTCGGTGGCACTCGATGTATGCACAAGGCTTATTCCTCTAAGAAAAATAGGAGTAGATGTAAAATAGAAAGAGACAGGCGCTCCCTTTACAGGCGACGGAAAAAGAATAACAGAGCGGCTAAAAGAGGTCAATATATCTGATATGCGTAGGGAGACACTGGTCAGAGAAATAGCAAGCATCGAACTTAGCTAAAAGAAATCCTTTAGGAGTCAGGAATCGCGGGAAAGAACTAAAAGCCATAAATGAAATCGAAAGAAACCCAAAGTATTTCTTCTCCTATGCCAAATCAAAATCGAGAACAACGTCCAGTATTGGGCTCTACTTAAACAAGATGGGTCCTACACAGATGACAGCAGGAAATGAGTGAGCTACTCAAGTCCCAATATGACTCAGTTTTTAGCAAGCCGCTAACCAGACTGAGAGTCGAAGATCAAAATGAATTTTTTATGAGAGAGCCACAAAATTTGATTAACACAAGCCTATCCGATGTTATCCTGACGCCAATGACTTCGAACAGGCGATAAATGACATGCCCATGCACTCTGCCCCACGGCCAGACTCATGGAACTCTGTGTTCATCAAGAACTGCAAGAAGCCCCTATCACGAGCCTTTTTCCATCCTATGGAGAGGGCATGGACACGGGGGTCGTCCTCAGTTACTAAAAAAACAGACATAGCCCCACTCCACAAGGGGGCAGTAAAGCAACATCAAAGAACTACAGACCAATAGCACTAACATCCCATATCATAAAAATCTTTGAAAGGGTCCTAAGAAGCAAGATCACCACCCATCTAGAAACCCATCAGTTACACAACCCAGGGCAACATGGCTTTAGAACAGGTCGCTCCTGTCTGTCTCAACTACTGGATCACTACGACATGGTCCTAAATGCACTAGAAGACAAAAAGAATGCAGATGTAATATATACAGACTTTGCAAAAGCCTTCGACAAGTGTGACCATGGCGTAAATAGCGCACAAAATGCGCGCTAAGGGAATAACAGGAAAAGTCGGTCGATGGATCTATAATTTCCTCACTAACAGAACACAGAGAGTAGTCGTCAACAGAGTAAAGTCCGAGGCAGCTACGGTGAAAAGCTCTGTTCCACAAGGCACAGTACTAGCTCCCATCTTGTTCCTCATCCTCATATCCGACATAGACAAGGATGTCAGCCACAGCACCGTGTCTTCCTTGCAGATGACACCCGAATCTGCATGACAGTGTCTTCCATTGCAGACACTGCAAGGCTCCAGGCGGCATCAACCAAATCTTTCAGTGGGCTGCAGAAAACAATATGAAGTTCAACGATGAGAAATTTCAATTACTCAGATATGGTAAACATGAGGAAATTAAATCTTCATCAGAGTACAAAACAAATTCTGGCCACAAAATACAGCGAAACACCAACGTCAAAGACCTGGGAGTGATTACGTCGGAGGATCTCACCTTCAAGGACCATAACATTGTATCAATCGCATCTGCTAGAAAAATGAGAGGATGGATAATGAGAACCTTCAAAACTAGGGAGGCCAAGCCCATGATGACACTCTTCAGGTCACTTGTTCTATCTAGGCTGGAATATTGCTGCACTCTAACAGCACCTTTCAAGGCAGGTGAAATTGCCGACCTAGAAAATGTACAGAGAACTTTCACGGCGCGCATAACGGAGATAAAACACCTCAATTACTGGGAGCGCTTGAGGTTTCTAAACCTGTATTCCCTGGAACGCAGGAGGGAGAGATACATGATTATATACACCTGGAAAATCCTAGAGGGACTAGTACCGAACTTGCACACGAAAATCACTCACTACGAAAGCAAAAGACTTGGCAGACGATGCACCATCCCCCCAATGAAAAGCAGGGGTGTCACTAGCACGTTAAGAGACCATACAATAAGTGTCAGGGGCCCGAGACTGTTCAACTGCCTCCCAGCACACAAAAGGGGGATTACCAACAGACCCTGGCAGTCTTCAAGCTGGCACTGGACAAGCACCTAAAGTCAGTTTCCTGATCAGCCGGGCTGTGGCTCGTACGTTGGTTTGCGTGCAGCCAGCAGCAACAGCCTGGTTGATCAGGGGCTGATCCACCAGGAGGCCTGGTCACAGACCGGGCCGCGGGGGCGTTGACCCCCGAAACTCTCTCCAGGTAAACTCCAGGTACATCAACTGTTACCTACATCTGTTGTTACCTACATCAACTGTTACCTACATCAACTGTTACCTGCATCACCTGTTACCTACATGAACTGTTACCTACATCAACTGTTACATGCATCACCTGTTACCTACATCAGCTGTTTCCTACATCAGCTGTTGCCTTCATCAACTGATACCTACATCAGTCGTTACCTACATCAACTGATACCTACATCAGTTCTTATCTACATCAACTGATACCTACATCAGCTGTTACCTACATCAACTGATATCTACATCAACTGATTCCTACATCAGCTGTTACCTACATCAACTGATACCTACATCAACTGATACCTACATCAACTGATATCTACATCAACTGTTACCTACATCAACTGATACCTACATCAACTGATACCTACATCAGCTGTTACCTACATCAACTGATACCTACATCAACTGTTACCTACATCAACTGATACCTACATCAGCTGTTACCTACATCAACTGATACCTACATCAACTGATACCTACATCAACTGATACCTACATCAGCTGTTACCTACATCAACTGATACCTACTCAACTGATAATAC
>NC_069419.1:43960831-43975897 GCF_026875155.1 Cherax quadricarinatus | reverse complement strand
AAAAAGCTTAAGTGAAAGGGGCCCCTTGGATCAAAGTCTAGCGAAACCGGACCCCAAGGTATTGGTCCATGTGGTGATGGAAAGCACTGCAACCTTGTTCCAAGGTTCTTAGGTTCGAGTCCCTTCAGCCAGAGATCAGTTTGTGTATATTTCGCCTGCTCTTGCGAATTCCTTGCATTGTTAATATCTCTAGTAAGGCTGATGAAAGCAGGGGATGAGATAAAAGCTGTAAGCCTTCTCCTTGAAAGCTGCTGCCTTGGATCGAAGTCTAGCGCAAGCTAGCCTCCGAGGTATTGGTCCAGCGTGGGTAGATTGGTAAAGCACTGCGTACCTTGTTCCATGGTTCGTAGGTTCGGTCTCCTTCACCAAGATCAGTGTTTATTTATATTATTTTGTATATATATATATATATATATATTTTATATAATATATATATTATATATATATATATATATATATATATTATATAAAATATATATATATATATATATATATATATATATATAAAATATATAATGCAAAAGATCACAGTAAACAGGTGATTTAAATATGAAAAAAAACCATTGTGAAAGAGTAGTAAAATTTCCCAAGCGATTTCGTGGCTACTCACATTGTAAAGGAACATAATGTTCCTTGACAAGGGTGAGTAGTCACGAAAGCCGCTTGGAATTTCACTACTCTTTCACAGTGGTTGTTTTGCATATATATATATTATATATATAAAATATATATAATATATATATATATATATATATATATATATATATATATATATAATATATATAAATATATATATATATATAAATATAATAATATATATATATATATAATTACTCTTATTATAATTATGTCCTTACAGAGGCGTTTGAGTCATGTTTCATTGTTTGCTGAGAATATAAAATTTATTAAAATAATGCAAACTGAAAAGAATAGAGAGAGACTACAGGTAAACATGGAGAACCAGCATTAAAGGTCAAACAAGTGGGTATTGGAGTTTAGCACTAGCAAGTGCAAGGTCACGAGAACTGGTGAAGGAGAGAAATAAGTAGAGACGGAATTCTGCCCTAGAGGCGAGAAGCTTCAAATATAGCTCAAAGAGAAGGAATTTGGAATGAACATCATACCTAACTTATCACCATAGGTGCACGTAAAACGCAAAGCATCTGTAGTATATGTGAGGAGAACTAATTTCAGAACTGCTTTCGAAAACCTCAATAACATTTTAGGCTTACCATAGAATATGAAGGACCTGTGTGAATCCGTCTACTGATTTAGCATATATGAAGCCTAGTAAAGGTCCCAAGGTTTGCAACACTACTAGTCCAAGGGATGGCGGGAGTGAGTTATGAAGTGGCTAAAGGAATTAAAGCTGACGACTTTAGAAGAAAAAAGGATTAAGAAGGATTTCGATATAAAAGATGCATAGAAACTTTGCCACAGCAGATGAAAACAGTTTTTTTTTAAATGAGAGACTTAGGGAAGAGAGATCATAGATAGAAGCTAAAGACACAGATGAGGGCCGCATGTGACGAGTGGGGTTCCACAAGGATCAGTACTAGGACCAGCACTATTTCTTGTGAAAGTGAAAAGCATGACAAAAGAAACAGAATCGGGAACGTCTCTATTTGCAAATGAAGTGAAACTAATGAGGGGAAAATAAACATGTAGACCAGAAAACTACAAATGTAACTAGACAAACTCTAGGTCTAGTCTATCAAGGGGCTAAAAGAATTTAACCCCAGTAAATGATAAGGGAGTACAGGCTCGGGAGGCAAAGACTGTAAACCTCCCTCAAGGAGAAGGACCTCGAGGTGGACATGTACTAAGCATTTTATCCGAATAACTGGTGCAGTAAAAGCGCGTCTGGCATCAGTACAGTACGCAGCACCTGTATGGAACCCACACCTGGTCAAGCATATCAGGAAACTGGAAAAAGTGCTGAGGTTTGTAACAAGACTAAACCCGAGGTTAAGGGGGTATGTACTATGAGCAAGATTATAGGGAGCTATACCTGATAACATCAGAGGAAATAAAGGTTAGGAGGGATATGATAACAAATGCTGAGAAGAACTGAAAGGGTGGACAAGGGCAGATTGTTCGAGTGATGTGAAGCAGGAGTAGGGAGAGAGAGAGAACCTAGTAGTGATCATTGAAGAGGCGGGGACAGGAGCTATGACTCGACCCCTGCAAATACAAGTAGGTGAGTACAAATAGGTGTGTATACGCACACACACACACACACACACACACACAGACACACACACGGGGCCAGGAGCTGTGAATCGACCCCTGCAACCACAAATAGGTGAGTACACACACACACACACACACACACACACACATACTGGAAACCTCATGCACCAACATGTTAAGGACACTACCAAAGTGAGAGGGTAACATGAACCAGCAAGACTAGACCTTGCGTTCACCCTGGGCAGTTCAGACATTGAGGAATCACATATGAGAGGCCCGTAGGAGCTAGTGACCACGTGGTTCTCTGCTTTGAATACATAGTAGAGTTACAAGTGTAGAGGGTAAAAGGAGTTGAATGGGAAAAGCCAGACTATAAAGGAGGGGACTACATAGGTTTGAGGAACTTCCTGCAGGAGGTTCAGTGGGACAGAGAACTGGTAGGAAAGTCAGTAAACGAAATGATGGAATACGTAACAACAAAATGCAAGGAGGTAGAGGAAAGGTTTATTCACAAGGGCAACAGAAACAATGGGAAGACCAGAACGAGACCCCGGTTTACCCGATGGTGTATGGAGGCAAAAACTAAGTGCAATAGAGAATGGAAAAGTACAGAAGACATAGAACACATGAAAATAGGGAGATTAGTCGCAGAGCCAGGAACGTGTATGCACAGGTAAGGAGTGAGGCCCAGCGACAATATGAAAGCAACATAGCATCGAAAGTCAAGACTGACCCGAAACTGTTGTATAGCCACATCAGGAGGAAGACAACAGTCAAAGACCAGGTGATCAGACTGAGGACAGAAGGTGGGGAACTCACAAGAAACGACCAGGAGGTATGTGAGGAGCTAAACAGGAGATTTAAGGAAGTTTTTACAGTAGAGACAGGAAGGGCTTTGGGAAGACAGCACAGAGGGGAACATCAAGAGAGAATATACCAACAAGTGTTGGATGACATACCAACAACCGAGGAGGAGGTGCTGAAGCTGCTAAGTGACCTTGATACCTCAAAGACGATGGGACCGAACAACATCTCCCCGTGGGTCCTTAGAGAAGGAGCAGAGACGCTGTGTGTGCCCCTAACAACAATCTTCAATACATCCCTTGAAACTGGGCAACTACCTGAGATATGGAAGACGGCAAATGTAGTTCCCATTTTTAAGAAAGGAGACAGAAACAAGGCACTAAACTACAGACCAGTGTCTCTGACGTGTATAGTATGCAAAGTCATGGAGAAGATTATCGGGAGGAGAGTGGTGGAACACCTGGAATGGAACAAGATTATAAATGAAAACCAGCATGGATTCATGGAAGGCAAATCCTATGTGACAAACCTTCTGGAGTTTTATGACAAGGTAACAGAAGACACGAGAGAGAGGGGTGGATTGAGTGCATTTTCCTGAACTGCAGAAAGGCCTTCGACACAGTTCCTCACAAGAGATTAGTGCAGAAGCTGGAGGATCAGGCGCATATAACAGGGAGGGCACTGCAATGGATCAGGGAATACCTGACAGGAAGGCAATAACGAGTCATGGTACGTGAAGAGGTGTCACAGTGGGCGCCTGTGACGATCAGGGTCCCACAGGGGTCAGCTCTAGGACCAGTGCTATTTTTGATATATGCGAACGACATGATGGAAGGAATAGTCTCTGAAGTGTCCCTATTCGCAGATGATGTGAAGCTGATGAGAAGAATTAAATCGGATGATGAGACCACATCCACTGCACTGGATCAATCTGTTCCACCAGTTGAGGAGAAAGACTTAGCTCCCACTGACTTCCCAGATGAAGTCAAGCGTTTGTTGACTCTGTTGAACAAACGTCGTAAAGCCATTGCTTTACCAGGTGAGAAGATGGGTATAACGAACTTATTGTCCCATCGTATTCCACTTGAACCTGGTACTAGACCTATCTACATACCTGCGTACAGAATGCCTCATTCACAAGTTGCTGTCGCAGAAGAATTGATCAATCAAATGCTTGATGATGGAGTTATTGCACCTAGCAATTCACCTTGGAATGCACCCTTGATACTAGTACCTAAGAAGGATGGTACTTGGCGTCCCAGTAATGACTTTAGGAAGTTAAACGCAAAAACCATTCCAGATCGCTTTCCTCTCCTGTACTGGGTGATCTTTTACGTAATATGGAGATAACAAAGTCTTTTCAACCTAGATTTGTTACAAGGGTTTTGGCAAGTCCCTCTTCACGAGGACAGCCAAGAGCTAACTGCATTCTCCACTCCTACAGGTCATTATCATTTCTCCGTATGGCATTTGGATTACGATCTTCCCCTATCACGTTCTCAAGGCTCATGACTAATATCTTTAGAGGCCCTCATAGGTAATGCACTTATGGTGTACTTAGATGACGTAATCGTCATGCTAAAGACGTGGATACACACTTGAAAAGACTTGATGTAGTACTTGGTAAGCTTGAAGAAGCCAATTTAAAGATCAAACTGCCAAAATGTAAATTTTTCAGATCAGAAATTAAGTTTCTTGGTCACTTTAGTCACTCCTAGGGGGTTACGACTGACCAAAGTAAAGTAACTGCAGTACTAAATTTCCAAACTCCCAAAACTGCTGATGCCGTAAGATCCTTTGTGGGCTTAGCAGGTTTTATAGATCTTCATTGCCATTTTTTCTTCCATAGCTGCTCCTCTAACTGAGTTGCTTAAGAAAGATGCTCCTTTTTTTTGGCCCTTCCGTCAAGAAAGACATCCAAACTCTAAAAGAAAAGCTAACATCTGCTCCAATTTTGAAATTTCCAGATTTTTCTAAGCCTTTCTATCTGACAACTGAGCTAGTTCAATTGGCATAGGTGCCGTACTAGCTCAGAAGCCCGATGGCAAGTAAAAACGCAGTTGCATTTGCTAGTCGAGTCCTTACAAAGGCTGAACGTAATTATACATAACTGAGCAAGAAGCTTTAGCAATAGTATGGTCTTTAAAGCACTTCCGAGACATTTTATCAGTACTCTGTTCATGTCTTGACAGATCATGCTCCACTGATACCCTTATTCCAGAACAAACAACCTACTGGAAGTTAGCTAGATGGACCTTGACTATCCAAGAGTTCAATCCCACCTTTGAGCATTTACCTGGCAAGTCAAATGTAGTCGCAGATGCCTTATCGCGACATTTTAGTATAGTAACTGCAGACCCCCATTTAGTGCTGAAGATGAAAAGAATGCTAAAACGAACAGATCCCATGTGGTCTGGTGTGATACGATTCCTGCTCCAGGAAGATCTTATTCTGACTGTGAAGCCACCACTCCCATCAGTGCTTGTCATGAACCAAGAATTACTGTATCGAACAGCCGAGTTGGGTACTCCTAGCAGAAGAGTATACCAGTTAGTAATTCCACAGTCACTATGAATGTAGCCTTACAGCTAGTTCACGAAGTACCAGGTGTTGCACACCCTGGTAGGATCGTTCAGTAAAACAAGCCAGATTGAAATACTTTGGCCTCGAAATGGCAACTGATATTTCTGAGTATGTTAGGAAATGTATGTCTGCATGCAACAATAAAGGCAATGCTAAGGGTCCTAACCCAACCCAAAGTGTATCCAACTACTAGCGAACCTTGGGAAAGAGTTGCGCTTGATTTTTTAAACAAATTTTTTTAAAAATGTTCCCTCCCAAGGTAACAAACATCTGTGTGTTATGGTAGCCCAAATTTCACCAGATATTGCGAGTTAGTTCCTATTGCAGATAAGACTGCCGAGACAGTAGCTAAAGCGTTTAAAGAACGCTTATCTGCAGGCATACCACTCCTAAGTCCCTAGTAACAATAATGGAGGTGAATTCTGTAATAAAATTTCTTGAAAATTTGTGCACCTTGTACAAGATCTCTAAATCCACCATTGTTCCTCATCTCCTGCCAGCAATGGGTTAGCGGAACGAACCAATAAGAAAGTACTTGATGTCTTGAGAGCCACTATCAATCCCAATAGTGAAACTTGGATGAAAGTATACCTGATTTTGCAGGTTTTGCTATAAATTCTGCTTACAATGTTTCTATGGGTGACACTCCACATTATGCTTGTATGGTGTAGATAAACGTTTCCCCTTATGAGTTGTTATATTCTAATCCGAAACCAAATTACAACCCTGATGATTTCGTAGCAACTCGTACCACTTAGCTCAAAGTGTTTTTAGAAGAATCCGTGAAACACTTCATAAATCAACAGCTGAATTTACAAGAGTCGCAAATACCGAGTAAGCCATCCAAAATCAAAGTAGGTTCGAGATTTTATGCTGACTAATTTTAACAAAACGTCTGCAAGCCAAAGCTTGATCAAAATTTTTGTTGGTCCTTATCGCGTAGTTAACATATCACTGGAAATAAGTATAAGGTTAGAGAGATAGTACTGGTCAGTATAAAGAATCGCATTTGGGTCATATGAAGTTAGTAGTGATGATAATGATGTTCCAACCCAGACTAATGTACAGACTCGACAATCCTCCTGATCCTGTACTCTCTTCCTCTGATACTCAGTCAGACGACCAACCTGAATGTCGTTATTCCCTACGTACACGACAGGTATTGGAGAAATCCTCAAGTATCATTTGTAACTTCCAATTCAGATTTGCCTCAAATGCAGCATGAGTTTTGCCAATGCTACAGAGTTTGATCCTCCCAGAGATGACACCCATTCTGCAAAATGCCAATCTTAAACCCCAGCAGAGTTGGGGTTAAATTAAATAACCTGTATAGATGAATAATTACAGTATCAAATTACAGTATTCAAGAAATTTTTTTTTTTTGTTTATGTTCTCTCCGCATTCTGAGAGTTAACAGTCCAGATTTGCGTGCACCGAATCTGCCTTTCGTTAAACACTCTTTCTTTGTATATATTCCTTCCTCAGAATCCGTAGATCACACGAATACGATCGATCGATCAAAATTTTTGTTTTTTTAAACACTTGTAATCTCAATGTTGAGTTCGTTGTTCATTTGTTGAGTTTTTAAATTGTACTATAGTATACCTTGTATGCCCTTACAGTTTCAGTTACGTAAGCTTTCATTCCAATGTTCTACTTATGTATCTATAAAGTTTTATGTTGTGTACTTTGACATTGTAAGAATCAGCCCAAGCCCTATACCTGCCATCTCTAGTTTGTATTAGTTGTATGTCGGGACGACATAAAGTTAGCGTCGCCCAGCTCTCAGTAGTGTAACCAGTTACCAGTCTAGTAACCAGTTACCGTAACCGTTCCGTTGACTCAACGACCAACCGCCTTGAGTCACGGTCCTTCATATTGTGCTAGCTGACACAAATTTTAAAACACCCACTACGGGGTTACTGGCCAGACGGCTAGTCAGTTTTAAAGAGTGTAACCAAGGAGATAGGTACGGCTGGCCCAAGAGCTCTGTCCACATAACAGTAATAATACGTAATTAACAGCCTACGTGAGTATTTCTACCCTAATCCACGTATCGAACTCCCACATGATACCCACACCTGGTCAAGTACGTCAAGAAGTTAGAGAAAGTACAAAGGTTTGCAACAAGGGTAGTTCCAGACTCAGGAATGTCGTACGAGGAAAGGTTGAGGGAAATCGGGCTGACGCACGGAGGACAGAAGGGGCAAGGGAGACATGATAACGACATACAAGATACTGCGGGGAATAGACAAGGTGGACAGAGATAGGATGTTCCAGAGAGGAGACACAGAAACAAGGGGTCACAAATGGAAGCTGAAGACTCAGACGAGTCACAGGGACGTTAGGAAGTATTTCTTCAGTCATAGAGTCGTCAGGAAGTCGAATAGCCTAGCAAGTGAAGTAGTGGAGGCAGGAACCATACATAGTTTTAAGAAGAGGCATGACAAAGCTCAGGGAGCAGAGAGGGAGAGGACCTAGTAGCGATCAGGGAAGAGGGGGGGCCAGGAGCTGAGTCTCGACCCCTGCAACCACAATTAGGTGAGTACAATGAGGTGAGTACACTCGCACATGTACTTCATGTACCAACACGTAAGGGACACTACAAAAGAGAGAGAGGAGAGGATGAACCAGCAAGACTGGACCTAGTATTCACCTTGAGTAGTGCATATATTGAGGACATCACATATGAAAGGCCCCTTGGGGCCAGCGATCATGTGGTTTTAAGCTTTGAATACACAGTAGAGCTGCAAGTGGAGGGGGAAGCAGGAAGGCCAGGGCGAATGAAGCCAAACTACAAGAAAGGGGATTACACGGGAATGAGGAACTTCCTGAATGGGGTTCAGTGGGACATAGAACTGGCAGGGAAGCCAGTAAATGAGATGATGGAATATGTAACAACAATATGCAAGGAAGCTGAGGAGAGGTTTGTGCCCAAGAGTAACAGAAATAATGAAAAAGCCAGGATGAGCCCATGGTTCACCCAAAGGTGCAGGGAGGCAAAAACCAAGTGTGCTAGGGAATGGAAGAAGTATAGAAGGCAAAGGACCCAGGAGAATAAGGAGAGCAGTCGTAGAGCCAGAAATGAATATGCACAAATAAGAAGGGTGGCCCAACAACATTATGAAAACGACATACCAGCGAAAGCCAAATCTGACCCAAAGCTGTTATGCAGCCACATCAGGAGGAAAACAACAGTCAAGGACCAGGTAATCAGGCAAAGGGAAAGGGAAAGGGGAGAGACAACAAGAAATGACCGTGAAGTACGTGAGGAACTCAACATGAGATTCAAAGAAGTGTTCACAGAGGAGACAGAAGGTGCTCCAGAAAGACGGAGAGGTGGGGTACACCACCAAGTGCTGGACACAGTACACACAACCAAGGAAGAAAGGAAGAGGCTTCTGAGTGAGCTAGATACCTCAAAGGCAATAGGGCCGGATAACATCTCTCCATGGGTCCTGAGGGAGGGAGCAGACGCGCTATGTGTACCCTTAACAACAATATTCAATACATCTATCGAAACAGGGAGATTGCCTGAGGCATGGAAGGTAGCAAATGTAGTCCCAATCTTTAAAAAAGGAGACAGACATGAAGCATTAAACTACAGACCAGTGTCATTGACATGTATAGTATGCAAAGTCATGGAGAAGATTATCAGGAAAAGAGTGGTGGAACACCTAGAAAGGAATGATCTCATCAACAGCAGCCAACATGGTTTCAGGGATGGTAAATCCTGTGTCACAAACCTACTGAAGTTCTATGACATAGTGACAACAGTAAGACAAGAGAGAGAGAGAGGGGTGGGTAGATTGCATTTTCTCGGACTGTAAGAAGGCGTTTGACACAGTTCCACACAAGAGATTAGTGCAAAAACCAGGCAGGGATAACAGGGAAGGCACTACAATGGATCAGGGAATACTTGTCAGGAAGACAGCAGCGAGTCATGGTACGTGGCGAGGTGTCAGAGTGGGCGCCTGTTACCAGCGGGGTCCCACAGGGGTCAGTCGTAGGACCAGTGCTGTTTCTGGTAATTTTGAACATGACGGAAGGAATAGACTCCGAAGTGTTCCTGCTTGCAAATGACGTGAAGTTGATGAGAAGAATTCATTCGGTCGACGACCAGGCAGAACAACAAACGGATCTGGACAGGTTGCAGACCTGGTCCAGCAATTGGCTCCTGGAGTTCAACCCCACCAAGTGCAAAGTCATGAAGATTGGGGAAGGACAAAGAAGACCGCAGACGGAGTACAGTCGAGGGACTACAAACCAGAGACTACAAACCTCGCTCAAGGAAAAAGATCTTGGGGTGAGTATAACACCAGGCACATCACATCTCCTGAAGCGCACATCAACCAAATAACTGCTGCAGCATATGAGCGCCTAGCAAACCTCAGAACAGCATTCCGACATCTTTAAAAAGGAATCGTTCAGGACCCTGTACACCGTGTACGTTAGGCCCATATTGGAGTATGCGGCACCAGTTTGGAAAATCACACCTAGCCAAGCACGTAAGAAACTAGAGAAAATGCAAGGGTTTGCAACAAGACTAGTCCCAGAGCTAAGAGGTATGTTCTACAAGGAAGGTTTTAAAAGGGAAAACAACCTGATGACACTGGAGGGCAGGAGAAAAAAGGGGGACATGATAACGACATACAAAATACTGAGAGGAATTGACAAGGTGGACAAAGACAGGATGTTCCAGAGATGGAACACAGCAACAAGGGGACACAGTTGGGAAACTGAAGACACAGATGATCACAGGGATGTTAGGAAGTATTTCTTTAGCCACAGAGTAGTCAGGAAGTGGAATAGTTTGGGAAGCGATGTAGGGGAGGCAGGATCCATACATAGCTTTAAGCAGAGGTATGATAAAGCTCAGGGTTCGGGGAGAGTGACCTAGTAGCGACTAGTGAAGAGGCGGGGCCAGGAGCTGGACTCGACCCTTGCAATCTCAACTAGGTGAGTAGGTGAGTACACAGACACACACAGTGAATAGTCTCGCAAGTGACTTAGTGAGGCAGGAACAATACAGATTTAAAGAAAAGGTTTGATAAGCTCAGGGAGCGGGGAGAGAGAGAGGACCTAGTGGCGATCATGAAGAGAGGGGGTCAGGAGCTATGAATCAAACCCTGCAACCAAAATAAGTGAATACATACACACGCAGGAACTGGAATGACTTGAACGCCGATGTGGTAATGAGAGAATTCATACATAGCTTAAGGGATACACATGATAGTGCTCACGACGCCAGGAGAGAGTCAACCCAGCAGCAATAGAGGAGGGGAAGGGCCAAGAGCTAAAGCTTCGACTTATGCAACCACATAAATACACACACTAGAAATCAAGTACCTTTAAACGCAAATGTAATCAAATTGAATGATGAATTAGACACATACGCAGCATCTGGTACCTTCTCGGGATTACATGCAAAAACTATAAATAAGCTTTGCACATAACAGGTCATAAAGATTTACGAGAAGTGCGAGGGAGGGTCAACTCTTCTGGGTCCCCACACAGTTAAACTACTCTGATTTTTTATTTATGTGTGGCATCCCTGACAATTATAGTAATATTGGCTGGTATTGATGTTTAGTACACCCGGGTAATTATACAGATCAGAGCGGTGTTTAAGCAGATACCACTAACCCATAAATTTTTACATGTAATCTGAAAGTTTTTCTCCGGCCTTAGCCTCATCAAGTCATGACTTAATAACAATCCAGCACAGACCTAAAGGTCGTCGAGTTGGCATTTCCATTTTTTTTTTTTTTGTAATTAATGGTTCCAGTCACGCTACTGTGAATTGCATTCTTCAGGGTCGATGCTTCTAAATATTACTTTGTTTAACATTTTTCTCTGTTTTAGGTGACAAGTGAGAAGTTCCCCACCCAGTGCTGGGACCGACTCAGCATTAACCTCGTCATGGATCTTGATTCAAATATCAAAAATCCATGAATATTTTGAAACTAGCTGGTGTCTTCAACAAGTTAAAGCGGTGATGAATGCTTTGAAAAACCGACAAGTTGAAGATGGACACTTATGCAACATAGTAAATCTTTATTCAGGAAACTTTTCGCCCACAGTGGTTTCATCAGTCCAAACAAAGTAAAAAGGCGACTAGTGGATATCCCACTATGACCCCCCCTCCCCTGCTTCACCTCCCCTCATACATATATAAGCCACGCTACGGCCCATCTTACATTCACAAACTGATGCTGAACACATCGACTCCGGGCTGGGGAATTTTTCCCTAAAAACTCCTCCTCTTCTTCCGCCTTTCTACTTTGTATTGGACTAAAAAAAAGCCATGTGTGGAAAATTTTTCCTGAATAAAGATTCACGTATTTGCATAATGCTCAATTTCAATTTAAAGCGGAGTTTTTCCTTTTTCAGAAATTAGCTTTCCAAACTGGAAATGACATTGCATTCTCAGGGGAAAATTAAGCCATTTTACCATAAAAAAAAGCAGTGGGTGCTTCTGAATGAAGATTTTTATAAGCAAGTTAAAGAGCGTAAAGAAGAAAAACACGATATTTTGTCCTCCCATTAGTTTACGATTGGTTAGAAATGTTAATTCACTACAATAACAAACAATTAAAAATACCTTTATAGGCTTGATAAGAAACATTTATGCAGTTTTTGGGGTAACTTTTTTTCTGGAAATGTTTCACCAGCCTGGCTTTTTTTTGTCCAGTGCAGGAAAGGTAAAAATAGGGGGAAAATTTGAAGCGGGTTATTCGTATGTTTAAGATATGACTACTGTATGGTCACCCTTAAAAGAAAACCTTATTTTTTGATTTCATTCCTGAGTGGGGGTATCACCCCATTTTGTAACATTAAAACCCGAGACGGGAAATCACCAATAAGGTTTCTCTCAGGAGGTAATACCTCTCAAAATGAGTAACACCCAAAAACACGGTAGGAGGCCTACTGGTCCCCAATTTTAACGATAAATAATATCAAATGTTTCTAATAAAACAGTAAATTTAAAAAAATGTCAAATCGATAAGTAGATTAACAAAGTCAGATAATAAAGTCCAACCAATAACATGGAAAAAAGTGCAGAGGCAATTTAAACTAAACATTTCATGTCTTAAACTTAAATAAAACATAATAATCGAGGAGCCTAGTGCTCCTCCATTCCCTTACTTCACTGAATTATAATCCTTCGTAATTGATACCAACAAATGGCTTGAAATGTCACGTGAGCAAACACTGAAACAAATGTATTGGAACGCTTTGGTCCTGGAACCTTGGTCACCATTAACATACAAGGCCGAAAATGAGTGTACGTAGGTACGAAGCGAGGAGCGAACGTTGCATAGTGACTTGACAAATACAAGTGAGGCAATTTTTTTTTTTAAATGAAGTCAGGTGGAAATGAGGTCAGGTGTTACCTGTGTTGTGAGGTAGGTTGTGTGCTTGGTATTATTATTTTTTAATCAAAAAGAAGCGCTAAGCCACAAGGGCTATACAGCTGTGTTGCTTGGTAGAATATCGTGTGTAACAGTGTTCCAGAAATTTGTGGCTTCCAGTGTTATGTTCTGCTGTGTCTGTGACGGCGATTAGCATGGCTTCCAGGCACCGTCGGTGCCTGTGATAAACTGAAAATTAATAATATTTCACAGCATTCTACCCGTAAAATTATTATTATTATTATAAATCAAAAAAAGCACCCGTAAAATGGACCCAGTTTTACACGTAAATATCTATCAATCTCCGCCGTCATCTGTTTTTTAGACACGTTCTTTGATAGTTTGAAACTCCGTCTCTGAGGGTTCTGGAAACTATTAAAGCCATTCCATGATGCTGATAATGGGTTCAACCACTTTGGTCATGGGGCAGGTGAACATGCCAAATATTCCAAGAAATTGATCCTCGTTACCGTACACAAATGTTGAAAATTTCAATCTGATTGGATGATAAGATGATGAGATGAGGCGTTCTCCAGTTATGATCGAAATAAAATCGAAAAGTTGAAATAAGAAAAAAAAAAAAAAAAATTCGGTCGCTGTGTGAGCCAAGAAAAGTATCCTCAAATTTCATAATACCAAACACCTGTGCACAGAATAAGTTGATAATGCAATGAAACATTGCGGTTTAATATTTGAAGAGGACCAAAAGAGACGGTCACAAACCCTTATATGAAAACTAATATCGAAATTTCTTCAATAAAAATGGTAGATTAGGACACACAACCATACCACAGGGTGGGGATTGAACTCGTGGCAAATGAGATGCATCCAACTAGGTATATTTATACACCGTAGAGAGGTTAGCACAGGCCCCACTGTAACCACAAATGCAAGTTTTTCCAGATGAATCTACCGCCAGCGTGGTGGCAGATTCTAGTCCCCTCAAAGCCGTCATCATGACTCACGCCCGTGGTATGGTTTGTTTGCAATCGTGTCATTACGATTTCGTGGCCTACATTTTTGAGGCCCAGAAGCCTGAACAGCTATGGAGGCCCCTTCGCAGTAGCTCCAAATTTTTTAAACAATGTGGACTAAAGTCGCTTTGGGGCCCCTCCGGGATAATGGGCCTTGAAGTAAACTTCATTGGTATCCGGAAGATACACCCTATTACAACACCCAAAAACTAACTTAAATCTTTCATGGAAAAAACGAAGCCGTCAGATACGACACATAGAAATAATCACATAAAAGCAATATTTCAATTTTTTTTCCCAAATTTAAAAAAAAAAAAAAATGCAAAATGGGACCTACACAGACCAACTATTAGAAAAAAAGTGCAGTAAGTAGTAAGTTTTTTTGCATATTTTTCTGAACATATCAATTTTAACAATAGTCTTGGGAGCACACATGTTTTAGGTACATTAAAAGTACAAAAAGTTGATTTAACCTAAGATAACGAAATAAGAGATATTTTTGACCTAAGATAGGGCCCAAATAAGACTTATTTTTTGACCTAAGATAACCAAATAAGCCTTATTTTTGCCCAAAGATAACCAAATAAGACTTATTTTTGACCTAAGACAACCAAATAAGACTTATTTTGGGAAATAAATAACCAAATAGGACTTATCTTTGACCTAAGATAACCAAATAAGACTTATTAATGACCAAAAGAAACATTCTTCAGTTGTTTTAGAGAAATCAGTCTGATTTAATCAAACCTGCACATAACCTAAACAAACCAATACTGAGAGAGTACTTTGAGGAAAATACACCAGAACTCAATATTTAAAGCTGACCGCTAGACGATTTTTTTTTCCAGTTACACAGAACCCAACAAAATTCGTGCCTATACAGCCTAAACCCTGGTCTAAATAGGTTACTATGCCGGATTATTTTTTGGGGGTAATCCTAGGTAACTTACACTATGTATGGTAACTGTAGTTATGTGTTTACCTGGAGTTTACCTGGAGAGAGTTCCGGGGTCAACGCCCCCGCTGCCCGGTCTTGACCAGGCCTGTACCATACCTGTGAAAAAAAACTTATTTTTTAGTTGAATCTGATGCCTTTC
>NC_069419.1:43942700-43960331 GCF_026875155.1 Cherax quadricarinatus | reverse complement strand
AAAAAAAGGGAAAAGTCAAAAGGTTTGCAAAAAGGCTGGGGTTCCGAGCTCGGGGGAAGTCGTACAGGAAAAGGTTGGGGAAATCGGACTGCGCACGGGGGCAAAAGGGTCAAGGGAGAATGATAACGACATACAAGATCGCGGGGAATGAAAGGGGGGACAGAGATAGGATGTCCGGGAAGGAGACACAGAAAAAAGGGGGTCACAAATGGAAGCTGAAGACCAACGAGTCCAGGGAGTTGGAAGTATTTCTTCGTCAAAAGAGTCGCAGGAAGTGAAAAGCCAGCAGTGAAGTGGGGAGGCAGGAAAACATAGTTTTAAGAAGGGGTAGGGACAAAGCTCAGGGAGAGAGGGGAGAGGACCATAGCGTCAGGGAAAGGGGGGGCCGGAGTGAGTTCGACCCCTGCAACCACAATTAGGGAGTACAAGAGGTAGTACACCGCAATTACTTCATGTACCAACACGAAAGGGGGAATAAAAAAGAGAGAGAGGAAGGATAAACCCCAGCAAGAGGGACCTAGTTTCACCTTGAGTGTGCATATATTGGGACAATACATATAAAAGGCCCCTTGGGGCCAGCGTCAGTGGTTTTAAGCTTTGAAAACATAGGCGCAAGTGGAGGGGGAAGCAGGAAAGGCCAGGGCAAAGAAGCCAAACTACAAGAAAGGGGATTACACGGGAATGGGGAATTTCCTGAATGGGTTCATGGGACAAAAAAGGCAGGAACCCCAGTAAAAAGAGATGATGGAATATGTAACACAATATGCAAGGAAGCTGAGGAGAGTTTGTGCCCAGAGTAAAAAAAATGAAAAAGCCAGGATGAGCCCAGGTTACCCAAAGGTGCAGGGAGGCAAAAACCAAGTGTGCTGGGAAAGGGGAAAAAGTATAGAAACAAAGGAACCAGGAGAAGAGAGCATCGTTTAGAGCCAGAAATGAATAGCACAAATAAGAAGGGTGGCCCAACACATTATGAAAACGACATACCAGCGAAAGCCAATCTGACCCAAAGCTGTTATGCAGCCACATCAGGGAAAACAACAGTAAAGGGACGGTAATCAGCAAAGGAAGGAAGGGGAAGAACAAGAAATGCCCGGGTGAAGTCTAGGAACTCAACATGAATTCAAAGAAGTGTTCACAGAGGGACAAAAGGGGCTCCGAAAACGGAGAGGTGGGGTACCCACCAAGTGCTGACACAGTACACAAAACCCAAGGAAAAAAGGGAAGGGCTTCTGAGTGAGTAGATACCTCAAAGGCATGGGCCGGATAACATCTCTCCATGGGTCTGAGGGAGGGACGACGCGCGTTACCCTAACAACAATATCAATACATCATCAAAACAGGGAGATTGCCTAGCTGGAAGGTAGCAAATGTAGTCCCAATCTTTAAAAAGGAGACAGCATAAGCATTAAACTACAGACCAGTGTCATGACCATGTATAGTATGCAAGTCATGGAGAATTATCAGGAAAAGAGTGGGTGGAACCCCTAAAAGGAATGATCTCATCACAGCAGCCAACATGGTTTCAGGGATGGTAAATCCTGTGTCACAACCACTGAAGTTCTTGACTAGTGCAACAGAAGACAAGAGAGAGAGAGAGGGTCGTGGGATTCATCCTTTCTCGGGACTGTAAAAGGCGTTTGACCAGTTCCACACAAGAGATATGCAAAAACCAGGCAGGGAAACAGGAGGCACTAAAATGGATCAGGGAATACTTGTCAGGAAGACAGCAGCGGGGTCATGGTACGTGGCGAGGGTCAGAGTGGGCGCCGGGTTACCAGCGGGGTCCCACAGGGGTCGTCGTAGGCCCCAGTGCTGTTTCTGGATTTTGAACATGACGGAAGGAATAGACTCCGAAGTGTTCCTGCTTGCAAATGACGTGAAGTTGATGAGAAGAATTCATTCGGTCGACGACCAGGCAGAACAACAAACGGATCTGGACAGGTTGCAGACCTGGTCCAGCAATTGGCTCCTGGAGTTCAACCCCACCAAGTGCAAAGTCATGAAGATTGGGGAAGGACAAAGAAGACCGCAGACGGAGTACAGTCGAGGGACTACAAACCAGAGACTACAAACCTCGCTCAAGGAAAAAGATCTTGGGGTGAGTATAACACCAGGCACATCACATCTCCTGAAGCGCACATCAACCAAATAACTGCTGCAGCATATGAGCGCCTAGCAAACCTCAGAACAGCATTCCGACATCTTAATAAGGAATCGTTCAGGACCCTGTACACCGTGTACGTTAGGCCCATATTGGAGTATGCGGCACCAGTTTGGAACTCACACCTAGCCAAGCACGTAAAGAAACTAGAGAAAGTGCAAGGGTTTGCAACAAGACTAGTCCCAGAGCTAAGAGGTATGTTCTACAAGGAGAGGTTAAAGGAAATCAACCTGATGACACTGGAGGGCAGGAGAAATAGGGGGGACATGATAACGACATACAAAATACTGAGAGGAATTGACAAGGTGGACAAAGACAGGATGTTCCAGAGATGGAACACAGCAACAAGGGGACACAGTTGGAAGCTGAAGACACAGATGAATCACAGGGATGTTAGGAAGTATTTCTTTAGCCACAGAGTAGTCAGGAAGTGGAATAGTTTGGGAAGCGATGTAGTGGAGGCAGGATCCATACATAGCTTTAAGCAAAGGTATGATAAAGCTCACGGTTCAGGGAGAGTGACCTAGTAGCGACTAGTGAAGAGGCGGGGCCAGGAGCTGGGACTCGACCATTGCAATCTCAACTAGGTGAGTAGGTGAGTACACAGACACACACAGTGGAATAGTCTCGCAAGTGACTTAGTGGAGGCAGGAACAATACAGAGTTTTAAGATAAGGTTTGATAAAGCTCATGGAGCAGGGAGAGAGAGAGGACATAGTGGCGATCAGTGAAGAGACGGGGTCAGGAGCTATGAATCAAACCCTGCAACCACAAATAAGTGAATACATACACACGCAGGAACTGGAATGACTTGAACGCCGATGTGGTAATGAGAGAATTCATACATAGCTTTAAGAATACACATGATAGTGCTCACGACGCCAGGAGAGAGTCAACCCAGCAGCAATAGAGGAGAGGAAGGGCCAAGAGCTAAGCTTCGACTTATGCAACCACATAAATACACACACTAGTATCAAGTACCTTAAACGCAAATGTAATCAAAATTGAATGATGAATTAGACATATACGCAGCATCTGGTACCTTCTCGGTATTACATGCAAATACTTTAAACAAGCTTTGCACATAACAAGTCATAAAGATTTACGAGAAGTGCGAGGGAGGATCAACTCTTCTGGCTCCCCACACAGTTAAACTACTCTGAGTTGTTATTGATGTGTGGCATCCCTGACAATTATAGTAATATTGGCTGGTATTGATGTTTAGTACACCACGGGTAATTATACAGATCAGAGCTGGTGTTGAAGCAGATACCACTAACCCATAAATTTTACATGTAATCTGAAAGTTTTTCTCCGGCCTTAGCCATCATCAAGTCATGACTTAATAACAATCCAGCACAGACCTAAAGGTCGTCGAGTTGGCATTTCCATTTTTTTTTTTTTTTGTAATTAATGGTTCCAGTCACGCTACTGTGAATTGCATTCTTCAGGATCGATGCTTCTAAATATTACTTAGTTTAACATTTCTCTCTGTTTTAGGTGACAAGTGAGAAGTTCACACCCAGTGCTGGGACCGACTCAGCATTAACCTCGTCATGGATCTTGATTCACTATCAAAAATCCATTGAATATTTTGAAACTAGCTGGGTGTCTTCAACAAGTTAAAGCGGTGATGAATGCTTTGAAAAACCGACAAGTTGAAGATTGAGACACTTATGCAACATATGTAAATCTTTATTCAGGAAACTTTTCGCCACACAGTGGTTTCATCAGTCCAATACAAAGTAGAAAGGCGACTAGTGGATGATACCACTATGACCCCACCTCCTCCTGCTTCACCTCACCTCACTACAGTATATAAGCCACGTCTACGGCCCTATGCTGTACATTCTACAAGACTGATGGACTGAACACATCGACTCCAGGCTGAGGGACTGATTACCTCAAACTCCTCCTCTTCTTACGCCTTTCTACTTTGTATTGGACTGATTAAGCCACTGTGTGGAGAAACGTTTCCTGAATAAAGATTCACGTATGTTGCATAAGTGTCTCAATCTTCAAGTTAAAGCGGAGTTGTTCCTCTTGCAGAAATTAGCTTTTACCGAACTGGAAACTGACATTGCATTCTCAGCGAGAATTAAGCTCAGTTTACCATCAAATTAAAGCAGTGGGTGCTTCTGAATGAAGGATTTGTTTATAAGCAAATTAAAGAGCGCTGAAGAAGAAAAACACAGTATACTTTGTCCATACCATTAGTTTACGATTGGTTAGAAATGTTAATTCACTACTAATAGCAAACAATTAAAAATACCTCTTATAGGCATTGATATATGAAACATTTATGCAGTATTTGGGTAACTTTATTCTGGAAATGTTTCACCAGCCAGTGGCTTCTTTAGTCCAGTGCAGAGAAAGGTAGAAGATAGGGAGAAGTTTAGAATGCGGGTTATTCGTATGTATTAATGATATGACTACTGTATGGCTCACTCATTAAGAGAATACCTTATTTGGTGAGTTTCACCTTCTCTGAGTGAGGTATCACCTCATTTTGTAACATATAACTCAGAGACGGTGAAACTCACCAAATAAGGTGTTCTCTCAGTGAGGTAATACCTCTCAAAGTGAGGTAACACCTCAAAGTACACGGTAGGAGGCCTACTGGTCCACAATTTCAACGATAAATAATAGCTCAAATGTTACTAATAAAACAGTAAATTGCAAATAATGTCAAATCGATAAGTAGATTAACAAAGTCAGATAATAAAGTCCAACCAATAACATGGAAAAAAGTGCAGAGGCAATTTAAACTAAACATTTCATGTCTTAAACTTAAATAAAACATAATAATCGAGGAGCCTAGTGCTCCTCCATTCCCTTACTTCACTGAATTATAATCCTTCGTAATTGATACCAACAAATTGGCTTGAAATGTCACGTGAGCAAACACTGAAACAAATGTATTGGAACGCTTTGGTCCTGGAACCTTGGTCACCATTAACATACAAAGGCCGAAAATGAGTGTACGTAGGTACGAAGCGAGGAGCGAACGTTGCATAGTGACTTGACAAATACAAGTGAGGCAATTTTTTTTTTTTAAATGAAGTCAGGTGGAAATGAGGTCAGGTGTTACCTGTGTTGTGAGGTAGGTTGTGTTGCTTGGTATTATTATTTTTATAATCAAAAAGAAGCGCTAAGCCACAAGGGCTATACAGCTGTGTTGCTTGGTAGAATATCGTGTGTATCAGTGTTCCAGAAATTTTGTGGCTTCCAGTGTTATGTTCTGCTGTGTCTGTGACGGCGATTAGCATGGCTTCCAGGCACCGTCGGTGCCTGTGATAAACTGAAAATTAATAATATTTCACAGCATTCTACCCGTAAAATTATTATTATTATTATAATCAAAAAAGCACCCGTAAAATGACCCAGTTTACACGTAAATATCTATCAATCTCCGCCGTCATCTGTTTTTTAGACACGTTCTTTGATAGTTTGAAACTCCGTCTCTGAGGGTTCTGGAAACTATTAAAGCCATTCCATGATGCTGATAATGGGTTCAACCACTTTGGTCATGGGGCAGGTGAACATGCCAAATATTCCAAGAAATTGATCCTCGTTACCGTACACAAATGTTGAAAATTTCAATCTGATTGGATGATAAGATGATGAGATGAGGCGTTCTCCAGTTATGATCGAAATAAAATCGAAAAGTTGAAATAAGAAAAAAAAAAAAAAAAATTCGGTCGCTGTGTGAGCCAAGAAAAGTATCCTCAAATTTTCATAATACCAAACACCTGTGCACAGAATAAGTTGATAATGCAATGAAACATTGCGGTTTAATATTTGAAGAGGACCAAAAGAGACGGTCACAAACCCTTATATGAAAACTAATATCGAAATTTCTTCAATAAAAATGGTAGATTAGGACACACAACCATACCACAGGGTGGGGATTGAACTCGTGGCAAATGAGATGCATCCAACTAGGTATATTTATACACCGTAGAGAGGTTAGCACAGGCCCCACTGTAACCACAAATGCAAGTTTTTCCAGATGAATCTACCGCCAGCGTGGTGGCAGATTCTAGTCCCCTCAAAGCCGTCATCATGACTCACGCCCGTGGTATGGTTTGTTTGCAATCGTGTCATTACGATTTCGTGGCCTACGTTTTTGAGGCCCAGAAGCCTGAACAGCTATGGAGGCCCCTTCGCAGTAGCTCCAAATTTTTAAACAATGTGGACTAAAGTCGCTTTTGGGGCCCCTCCGGGATAATGGGCCTTGAAGTAAACTTCATTGGTATCCTGGAAGATACACCCCTATATACACAACCCAAATCTAACTTAAATCTTTCATGGAAAAGACGAAGCCAGTCAGATACGACACATAGAAATAATCACATAAAAAGCAATATTTCAATTTTTCCAATTTAAAAAAAAAAATATGCAAAATGGGACCTACACAGACCAGCTATTAGGAAAAAAAGTGCAGTAAGTAGTAAGTTTTATGCATATTTACTGAACATATGCAATTTTTAACAATAGTCTTGGGAGCACACATGTTTTAGGTACATTAAAAGTACAAAATGTTGATTTAACCTAAGATAACGAAATAAGAGATATTTTTGACCTAAGATAGCCAAATAAGACTTATTTTTTGACCTAAGATAACCAAATAAGCCTTATTTTTGCCCAAAGATAACCAAATAAGACTTATTTTTGACCTAAGACAACCAAATAAGACTTATTTTTGAACTAAGATAACCAAATAGGACTTATCTTTGACCTAAGATAACCAAATAAGACTTATTAATGACCAAAAGAAACATTCTTCAGTTGTTTTAGAGAAATCAGTCTGATTTAATCAAACCTGCACATAACTTAAACAAGCCAATACTGAGAGAGTACTTTGAGGAAAATACACCAGAACTCAATATTTAAAGCTGACCGCTAGACGATTTTTTTTTCCAGTTACACAGAACCCAACAAAATTCGTGCCTATACAGCCTAAACCCTGGTCTAAATAGGTTACTATGCCGGATTATTTTTTGGGGGTAATCCTAGGTAACTTACACTATGTATGGTAACTGTAGTTATGTGTTTACCTGGAGTTTACCTGGAGAGAGTTCCGGGGGTCAACGCCCCCGCTGCCCGGTCTGTGACCAGGCCTGTGACCAGTACCTGTGAGTAAATAAACTTATTTATTAGTTGAATACTGATGCCTTTCTCAGTTGTTTTATTTTAATCAGGGGGGACGCTAAACCCGTAGGAGTCATATAGGACCTGTAGAATGTGAGCGCTAAAAGGAATCATATAGGACCTGTAGAATTGAAGATATTCAAATTCGATCCCTGCCAGGGGAAGATAGATTCAGTTCCTTGGATGAAAAGCCCCTCACTATCATAAAAGTAAAATAATGAAATAGTGTGAAACTAATACTATACATTTGCTAGATTATAAATGGCAAAAAAGGCGCCCACACACTGGGTTAAATATACCAACTTTTTTTTTTTTTACGCAGGGTTTGACAAGGTTAAGTTCTAGGGTCACGTATCCCTAACTTTATTGACAAGCTGTTGTTAAGTAAAGGATCCCTAACTTTACTGACAAGCTGTTGACAAGTTAAGGATCCCTAACTTTATTGACAAGTTAAGGGTTTATAACTTTATTGATAAGCTATTGACAAGTTAAGGATCCCTAACTTTATTGACAAGCTATGAGCTGTTACCTACATCAGCCCATTTGAAAGCATTTTTATTGTAATGAAACATACAAGTAGGGAACAGGATGAAGTTGGAGCCATCTGTGGACCAGCATTTTCATTTGATCAGCTGACTTTATCTCGTTGACATCATAATGTTGTACGAATGTGTTCCAGACTTAAGTCATCGAGTCTAGGCAGGATATATGAGTGCTGCAATCCTACCTGAAGTCGATCCGAGGAGCCTTGTCTTCATCTACCACACCTGGAGTATACCTGGAGAGGATTTCGGGGGTCAATGCCCCCGCGGCCCGGTCTGAGACCATGCCTCGTGGTGGATCAGGGTCTGATTAACCTGGCTGTTACTGCTAGTCGCACGCAAAACGACGCAAGAACCACAGCCCGGCTGATCAGATATTGACTTTAGGAAACAAACTTTGGGAATGGCTCACGAAATCGTAATAAGACGATTGCAAACAAATCAGGGAACGGGGTCTGGGTTTGAACCCATGGCGAATGTGCCCTAAAACTCACAGGCCAGTGCTTTTTAAGAGTAACTTGCCATGGTTTCAAATCCCACCCATTCTGTGGGAGCGCTTGAGGTTCCTAAACCTGTATTCCCTGGAACGCAGGCGGGAGAGATACATGATTATATACACCTGGAAAATCCTAGAGGGACTAGTACCGAACTTGCATACGAAAATCACTCACTACGAAAGCAAAAGACTTGGCAGACGATGCAACATCCCCCCAATGAAAAGCAGGGGTGTCACTAGCACGTTAAGAGACCATACAATAAGTGTCAGGGGCCCGAGACTGTTCAACTGCCTCCCAGCATACATAAGGGGGATTACCAACAGACCCCTGGCAGTCTTCAAGCTGGCACTGGACAAGCACCTAAAGTCGGTTCCTGACCAGCCGGGCTGTGGCTCGTACGTTGGTTTGCGTGCAGCCAGCAGTAACAGCCTGGTTGATCAGGCTCTGATCCACCAGGAAGCCTGGTCACAGACCGGGCCGCGGGGGCGTTGACCCCCGGAACTCTCTCCAGGTAAACTCCAGATAAGGTGGCCACACATGCAAATAGCTCAATGAATGTTGTCAAGGATCATTTACCCCATTTTTGGAAAACTGAAGTCGATCGAATAAGGCGTTCTCGGGTAATGAAAGGAAAATTGCAAGAAAGTATACAAAAAAATTGTGGCTGAGAAAGTTTCGAAAATAGGAAAGTCTCCCCTCTGTAAACTTAAAAAATAGGAAAGTCTCCCCTTGGTAAACTTAAAAAATAGGAAAGTCCCCCCTTTGGGTAAACTTAAAAAATAGGAAAGTCTCCCCTCTGTAAACTTAAAAAATAGGAAAGTCTCCCCTCTGTAAACTTAAAAAATAGGAAAGTCTCCCCTCTGTAAACTTAAAAAATAGGAAAGTCTCCCCTCTGTAAACTTAAAAAATAGGAAAGTCTCCCCTCTGTAAACTTAAAAAATAGGAAAGTCTCCCCTCTGTAAACTTAAAAAATAGGAAAGTCTCCCCTCTGTAAACTTAAAAAATAGGAAAGTCTCCCCTGGTAAACTTAAAAAGGCGTAAAAATGTCATTATCCATCCTATCATTTTCCTAGCAAATGTGGTAAATAAATTGTTGCGATCTTTGAAAGTGAGATTCTCTGACATTACTACTTCCAGGTCCTTCACTTTAGTTTCTCACACTATTATGTGACTGGAATTAATTTTTTTATACACCGATACAGTTTTTATTTCCTCGAGTTTTCCATAGCGGTGTAATTGAAACTGTCTTCATTGATCTTCATGTTGTTTTCTGGCGCCCATTTAAAGACTTGGTTAATGTCCGCTAGGAGATCTGCAGTGTCCTCGATGGATGACATTGTCCTGCAGATTGTATCATCAGCAAAGGAGGACACGGTTATGTGGCTCACACCTCTGTTTATGTCAGATACCAAGATGAGGAAAAGGATAGGAGCGAGTATTGTACCTTATGGAACAAAGCTTTTCACCGTAGCTGCCTCAGACTCTCGTCTGTTTACCATTACTCTTTGTATTCTATTAGGAAGTTATAGATCATCTTTCTACTTTTCCTGCTATTTCTTTATCACGCATTTTGCGTGCTGTTACGCAATGATCGCACTTGTCGAAGGCTTACACGAGGTCTGTGTATACTACATCTGCACTTTGATTGTTCTCCAGTGCATCCAAGACCATGTCATAGTGATCCAGCAGCATACACACATATAAAAACCATTTTCCAAGTTTCTTCAATAAAAACAGTAAATTAGAACCTACATAGGCGTGTGTGTCCTAATTTACGCATACGGAAAGGCACCTGCCCCATGTCCAGGTGTTATAACAAGAAACAACTGTACAGCATAGGTAGGAATAACTTATCATTATCAACGAAATTTCATAAACAAGCAATAATTTCCCCTAAGGGAACTCCTGTTGTTCCAAAATATGTCAGTAATAAATTAATTTTAAAGCAACGCTTTTGTGAGAACCTTCAGGAGACTGTATTAAAGGTTACTGACGTGGGAATCTTCGTTAGTAAGAGTAAACCCTCCTGACGAAGACTCCACATTAAGATAAGTTGACCTATCACTCTAATTTAATTCCCACAGGAAGACTGTATATGTAGGGTACACAATGCTCACCTTGCTTCTTGCAAGTTCTTGGTAATACATCTATCGTAAAGAATCATACAGTGCAAATACATTATTATCGTTAGTTATTTACAGTTACTCACACAGTATCATCTAATCTGGTGAGAAAAACACATCTGCAGACGCTTTGGTAACAGTGGGACTCATCAGCAGAATAAGAAGATAATTACAATACCGCTGGCAGTAAAGGTACAAAGTGGAGAAGTAATTTTGACATCTGCCTTGATGGGTGGTTAATTCCACTTGAACAAAGTGCAAAATTCTCATTAAGGGTCATGAAGGTCGTATCTCATTGCTCACTACCAGTCAAGTATACTTTAGTCTTTATTCTCTCGATGTAAATACTTTTTATTTATTTATTTATTTATTTTATGTCTTTGCAAAAAGTACATTGAGATTTTGTATTTGCAATAGTGGGTTGCAATGCAAAGAGAGCCTCTATTATGCCTAGGCATTATGGGCCAACTTAACATTATTGCCGTCATAGCGTAGCACGACCATGGTCTCATGGTCGTGCTTCGCTATGCGGCATCACAACTACCCACATAGCCATTTATTGAAATTTTATTATATTGTATTTATAGTCAGAATTACCCCGACTAATTTACAATATTTAAATATTTATAAAATCTCCCTCAGTTGGCGACGCAATCGCCTCACATACTGTCCGTGGTTCAATCCCCGGCATGGGTGGAAACGTTGGGAATGTTTCCTACACCTGCTGTCCCTGTTCACCTAGCAGTAAGTAGGTACCTAAGTGGTAGTCGACTGGTGTGGTCGCATCCTGGGGAACAAGACTGAAGGATCACAATGGAAATAAGTCAGACAGTCCTCGATGACGCACTGACTTTCTTTGGTTATCCTGGGTGGCTAACCCTCTAGGGTTAAAAATCCTAAAAAAATCTTTCTCTATCTTAATTAACAATAAACCCTGACACAAGCTTTTGTTACTTTATCTCCAGATATCAATATAAGAATATCTATATACCACTAAGCACCTTACTATGTAAGATTTCATTGTTAAGTATGTGGGCTAATTTTTTTTTTTCGTGCCTGGTTAATTGATTACATAGTGCTCGTGGTTCAATTGGTAGTGTCCTCAGTTCACACGCTGAGTGTCCGTGATCGATCCCGGCACGGGTGAAAATGTTTGTACATGTTTCCATAACCTGCTGCCCTGTTCACCTAGCAGCAGGTAGGTACCTGGGTATTAGGCGGCATCAAGGACCTGGTGAAAATAAATAACTTTGTCTGACTTTTCTTGGGTTATTCTAGGTAATCTAAACTTATGCTGCTATGTACGATAATTTATGTAACTGTGTTTATTTGTAACTGTACCTGAATAAACTTAATCCTGGGGGGACAAGATAATAATAATAATAATAATAATAATAATAATAATAATAATAATAATAATAATAATAATAATATCCTATTTACTACAAGTACATGTACAAGGTATATAGACCATAGCTGACATCAGTGACATACTACTATATAGAAAACCGCTTAAGTTAGATTTCGTTCGGATTTTTAACCCCGGAGGGTTAGCCACCCAGGAGAACCCCAGAAAGTCAGTGCGTCATCGAGGACAAACTTATTTCAATTGTGGTCCTCAATCTTGTCCCCCAGGATGCCACCCACACCAGTCGACTAACACCCAGGTACCTATTTGCTGCTAGGTGAACAGGACAACAGGTGTAAGGAAACGTGTCGAAATGTTTCCACCCGCCGGGAATCGAACCTGGGCCCTTCGTGTGTGAAGCGGGAGATTTAGCCACAGGCCACCCAGAACATTACCTGGAGTTTACTGGAGAGAGTTCAGGGGGTCAACGACCCCCGCGGCCCGGTCTGTGACCAGGCCTCATGGTGGATCAGAATCCGGATCAACCAGGCTGTTACTGCTGGCTGCACGCAATCCACGTACGAGGCCACAGCCCAGCTGGTCAGGTACCGACTTTAGGTGCTTGTCCAGTGCCTGCTTGAAGACAGCCAGGGGTCTATTAGTAATCCCCCTTATGTAAGCTGGGAGGCAGTTGAAAGTATGCAAGCTCGGTAATAGTCCCTCTAGGATTTTCCAGGTGTATATAATCATGTATCTCTCCTGCCTGCGTTCCAGGGAATACAGGCTCAGGAACCTCAAGCGCTCCCAGTAATTGAGGTGTTTTATCTCCGTTATGCGCACCGTGAAGGTTCTCTGTACATTTTCTAGGTCAGCAATTTCACCTGCCTTAAAAGGTGCTGTTAGTGTGCAGCAATATTCCAGCCTAGATAGAACAAGCAACCTGAAGAGTGTCATCATGGGCTTGGCATCCCTAGTTTTGAAGGTTCTCATTATCCATCCTGTCATTTTTCTAGCAGATGCGATTGATACAAATGTTATGGTCCTTGAAGGTGAGACCCTCAGACATGATCACTCCCAGGTCTTTGACGTTGGTTTTTCGCTCTATGTTGTGGAAGGAATTTGTTTTGTATTCTGATGAAGTTTTAATTTCTCATGTTTACCATATCGGAGTAATTGAAATTTCTCATCGCTGAACTTCATATTGTTTTCTGCAGCCCACTATAGGATTTGGTGGTTGTCTGCCTGGAGCCTTGCAGTGTCTGCAATGGAAGACACTGTCGTGCAGATTCGGGTGTCATCTGCAAAGGAGACACGGTGCTGTGGCCGACATCCTTGTCTATGTCAGATATGAGGATGAGAAACAAGATGGGAGCGAGTACTGTACCTTGTGGAACAGAGCTTTTCACCGTAGCTGCCTCGGACTTTACTCTGTTGACTGCTGCTCTTTGTGTTCTGTTTGTGAGGAAATTATAGATCCATCTACCAACTTTTCTGTTATTCCTTTAGCACGCATTTTGTGCCTATTACGCCATGGCCACACTTGTCGAAGGCTTTTGCAAAGTCTGTACATATTACATCTGCATTCTTTTTGTCTTCTAGTGCATCTAGGACCTTGTCGTAGTGATCCAGTAGCTGAGACAGACAGGAGCGACCTGCTCTAAACCCATGTTGCCCTGGGTTGTGTAATTGATGGGTAGATGGGTGGCGAACTTGCTTCTTAGGACCCTTTCAAAGATTTTTATGATATGGGATGTTAGTGCTATCGGTCTGTAGTTATTTGCTGTTGCTTTACTGCCCCGTTTGTGGAGTGGGGCTATGTCTGTTGTTTTTAGTAACTGTGGGACGACCCCCGTGTCCATGCTCCCTCTCCATAGAGTGGTAAAAGCTAGTGATAGGGGCTTCTTGCAGTTCTTGATAAACACGGAGTTCATGAGTCTGGCCCAGGGGCAGAGTGCATGAGCATGTCATTTAGCGCCTGTTCGAAGTCATTTGGCGTCAGGATAATATCAGATAGGCTTGTGTTAACCAAATTCTGTGGCTCTCTTATAAAAAAAATAATTTTGATCTTCGACTCTCAGTTGGTTAGCGGTTTGCTAAAAACTGAGTCATATTGGGAATTGAGTAGCTCACTCATTTCCTTGCTGTCATCTGTGTAGGACCCATCTTGTTTAAGTAGGGGCCCAAATACTGGATGTTGTTCTCGACTTTGATTTGGCATAAGAAAAGAAATACTTTGGGTTTCTTTCGATTTCATTTTATGGCTTTTAGTTCTTCCCGCGATTCTGACTCCTATAAGATTACTTTAGCTTAAGATCGATGTTTGCTATTTCTCTGACCAGTGACTCCCTACGCATTTCAGATATATTGGCCTCTTTTAGCCGCTACTGTTATTCTTTTCCGTCGCCTGTAAAGGGAGCGCCTGTCTCTTCCTATTTTACATTACTCCTCCTTTTTCTTAAAGGAATAAGACATGAGCATACATCGAGTGCCACCGAGTTAATCTGTTCTAGGCATAAGTTGGGTCTGTGTTGCTTAGTCTATCTTCCCAGCTTATATCGTTTAGGACTTGATTTACTTGGTCCCACTTTATGTTCTTGTTATTGAAGTTGAATTTGGTGAAGGCTCCCTTGTGACTAATTTCCATTTTGTCGGTCTGGAGCTCCGCGCATACATGTCTGAACCTCGATTTGCTGTGATCTGAGTATATTGTTTTTGATATGGTGATATTTCGTATCAGATCATCATTGTTAGTGAAGATGAGGTCTAGTGTATTCTCCAGTCTAGTAGGCTCTATTATTTGCTGGTTTAAGTTGAATTTTGTGCAGAAATTTAAAAGCTCGTGTGTGTGTGAGTTCTCGTCAGAGCTGCTCCTGGTATTATCACTGC
Source organism: Cherax quadricarinatus (assembly GCF_026875155.1). Taxonomy (NCBI): domain Eukaryota; kingdom Metazoa; phylum Arthropoda; class Malacostraca; order Decapoda; family Parastacidae; genus Cherax; species Cherax quadricarinatus. Next base: position 43,945,620 of record NC_069419.1, on the reverse strand, counting down.
AACAACATTATTTGCTATATTCCTCTTTTTTAGGTACTTCAAGTTGAAAATCCCCCAGGAGCAAGATGTTGGGGGCAGGAGCTGGCAGATTTTCCAGACAGTGGTAAATTTTTTCAACAGCTATTCCTGGAAATGTCGGGGAAATTTGGTTATCGATCTTTACTGCTAAAACTTCCACTACATCATTTGAGGCTTAAGCAGTTCTGTGCAAACAAGTGACTCTGCGATATACAGGCCAACCCCCCCCCCTTTTGCCTGTTCACTCTGTCACATCTGTATAGGTTGTAACTGGCATCCATTTTCGTTGTCCAAGCGATCCTTTATGTGGGTCTCTGTAAAAGCTGCGAACATTGCATTTGCCTCTGCAAGCAGTCCACGGATTGAAAGGTATTTTGTTGTTCGTTGCTGGCTTTTGACCCTGTCATCAGACTGGTGGTATTGTGGTACTGGCGGGGACTTTTTTTTCCGGCACTAGTATCTGTATCTGTTGGTTTGGAGTGTAGGGGCCCTTGACTGTGGTTCCACTCCAGAAATGACTGGATTTGGCATACGATTTCTGCCAAATTTCCTGCCAGTTTTTTTCCTTCCTGGCACTAAAAAAACCTCTCCTCTTGAGTGGCTGTGGCTACCCCGGTTTTCCATGGTCTAGATGTTGGTTCTTTTTGCCCCAAGATGCGGGCTCACACCAGTCGTCTAACACTCAGGTACCCAATTTACAGATGGGTAAACATAGACAACCGGTGTAAGGAAAAAACGTCCATTGTTTCCACCCCTTCGCCGGGAATCGAACCCCGACCCCCACTGTGTGAAAACGAGAGCTTTTGCCACCTAAGTTACCCGAAATGCTTCGGTAATTTGTAGACGTTCTATGTACAGTATGCCAAAAATGTCGCTAGGTTTGTATCAGTTGCATCATGTATTTGTAGAAAGATAACATGTTGAAATATATGCTAACTAGGTCTGATGTGGAGAGGGGGGGGCGAGGGTTTGAGGCAACAATGTAGCGAAAATGGCAAGGATTGTGGCACCATTGTCGTAAAATGAAAGGGACAAGGATTGTGGCACCAATGTCGTGAAAGTGACAAGGATTGTGGCAACAATGTCCTGAAAGTGACAAGGATTGTGGCAACAATGTGGCGGAAATAACGACGGTTGTGGCAACAAGTGTCCCGTGGCCTGGTGGCAAAGCTCACGCTTCACACGGTGAGGGTCCGGGTTCGTTTCCCCGGCGAAAGTGTGAAAAACAGTAGATGGGGTTTCCTTACACCGGTTGTTCATGTTCACCCACCCAGTAAAATGGGAAACCTGGGTGTTAGCCGACGGGTTTGTGAGTAAACATGAGGAATTAAAACTTCAATCAGAGTATAAAACAAATTTCCAGCCACACAATAGAGCGAAAAACTAACGCCCAAAGACCTGGGAGTGGATATGTCAGAGGATCTCACCTTCAAGGACCATAACATTGTATCAATGCAATCTGCTAAAAAAAAATGACAGGATGGATAATGAGAACCTTCAAAATTTAGGAATGCCAGCCCATGATGACACTCTTCATGTTGCTTGTTCTATCTAGGCTGGAATTTTGCTGCACACTAACAGCACCTTTCAAGGCAGGTGAAATTGCTGACCTAGAAAATGTACAGAGAGCCTTCACGGCGCGCATAACGGAGATAAAAAAACCCAATTATGGGAGCGCTTGAAGTTCCCGAGCCTGTACTCCCTGGAATGCAGGGGGGGAGAGATACATGATCATATACACCTGGAAAATCCAAGAGGGCTAGTACCAAACTTGACACGAAAATCACTGTCTATGAAAGCAAAAGACTCGGCAGACGATTTCAACATCCCCCAATGAAAAGCAGGGGTGTCACTAGCACGTTAAAGAGACAATACAATAAGTGTCAGGAGCCCGAGACTGTTCAACTGCCTCCCAGCATACATAAGGGGGATTACCAATAGACCCCTGGCTGTCTTAGGCAGACACTGGGCAAGACCTAAAGTCGGTACCTGACCAGCCGGGCTGTGGCTCGTACGTTGGATTGCGTGCAGCCAGCAGTAACAGCCTGGTTGATCAGGCCCCGGTCACAGACCGGGTCGCGGGGGGGGGCGTTGATCTCCGGAACTCTCTCCCGGTAAACTCCAGGTCGCATCTGGGACAAAAAATTTACCTAATTTGCTCGAAATTGCTCTGCATAACAAGCGGTTTTCTATATAGTAGTATGTCATTGATGTCTTGTATACCTTGGACATGTACTTGTAGTAAATAAGATATTATTATTATAACAAGTAGCGAAAGTGGAAACGGTGGTGGCCCACAATGTAGCGAAGATGGCGAGGATTGTGGCAACAATGTAGTGATGGCGAGGATTGTGGCACAATGTAGCGGAGATGGCGAGGGGTTGTGGCAATAATGTTGTGGTGGCGAGGGTTGTGGCAACAATGTAGCGGGAGATGGCGAGGATTGTGGCAATAATGTATGGTGGCGAGGGTTGTGGCAACAGTGTTGCGGAGAGGCGAGGATTGTGACAACAATGTAGTGATGGCGAGGATTGTGGCAACAATGTAGCGGAGGGTGGCGAGAATTGTGGCAATAATGTAGTGGTGGCGGGGTTTGGCAACAATGTAGCGGAGATGGCGAGGAAATTGTGATAATAATGTAGCAGAGGTAGCGAGGATGTAGCATCAACGTAGCAGAGTTTAGCGATGGGTTATGACAATAATTTAGAAGAGGGAGCGAGGATGAACTCCAGGGGAGATATGGTCACAACTTGTCATGATTGTGACCCTATTACCGGAGTTCATTACCTTTGTAACTTGCTCATATCAAAACTTTGGGGCCCCGTTTCCCGAACCCTTTTTGTACCTTGTAATCTTTTTATACCCCCCAAGGTTGGTATGGGGTGCATAATAAAAAGTAAAC
>NC_069419.1:43927096-43942200 GCF_026875155.1 Cherax quadricarinatus | reverse complement strand
TGTGTGCACTGTTTTTGTTGGGTATGCGGTGTTGCCATACCTTGCTGCGATAGTGACATTTACTTTTCTGGTAGGATGGCAACTGTTGGGCTTTTACTGTCCAGGGCGCTGTTACTCCATTCACCTTTTCCAGCCCCCATGACTGATTTCTTTCTTCATGGAATTGAAGAAGAAATATAAATATAATTAAGGCAGCCTGTACCCCCCTAATGCCTGCCATTTTCACTCTTCGCTCTTTTACTCATATACAATAATATTTATTTCTCTTTTCCAGTCCCTAGTACACTTAGTATCTGATTTAGCAATCACCACTGAATTACTAGTAAAATTTCCTCTTCAAAACCCTCTTCACTGCTCACTTTTCCCTTAACTTCACAAAACCCTTACAGTTAACCCCTTATTACACACTCCCCTTCCCATCTCACTTCACAGTCTGGCTTCCCCAATTAACTTCTAACTCCTTTCCATTCTGGTAGATCAGAAAGGTTTAATCCATGGTTTTATCCTTCCAAATCCCCCTTAGTTCCATTTATCGGGGGTTGTGTGGTGTTGTTGACTGCCTGACCTGTTCTGCTGACTCAGCCATTTTTAAAACACTGAGGGGAGTAACGCCACCTACAACCTGACTTTCCTTGAGTTTATAGATATATTGATGCTACAACCTCGCTACCTCCGCTATGTTGGTGGTAGAGCCTGGCTACATTGGCTGTGTTGACGCTACAACCTTGCTACCTTTGCTATGTTGGTGTTAGAGACTTGCTACCTCTGCTACGTTGATGCTACAACCTCGCTACCTCCTCTACGTTAGTGGTGCAGTCTCGCTACCTTTGCTACATTATTGTCATAACCCCTTGCTAACTCCAGCTACGTTGATGCTACATCCTCGCTAGTTAGTTTACGTTTATTATGCACCCCATACCCAACCTGTGGGCGGTAGTCAAAAGATTACAGAGGTACATAATGGGTTCAGGAACTGGGCCCCAAAGTTTTGATAGCTGAGCAAGTTACAAAGGTAATGAACTCCAGGTAGATATGGTCACAATCATGACAAGTTGTGACCATATCTACCTGGAGTTCATCCTCGCTACCTCTTCTAAATTATTGTCATAACCCATCGCTAACTCTGCTACGTTGATGCTACATCCTCGCTACCTCTGCTACATTATTATCACAATCCTCGCCATCTCCGCTACATTGTTGCCACAACCCTCGCCACCACTACATTATTGCCACAATTCTCGCCATCTCCGCTACATTGTTGCCACAATCCTCGCCATCACTACATTGTTGTCACAATCCTCGCCATCTCCGCTACACTGTTGCCACAACCCTCGCCACCACTACATTATTGCCACAATCCTCGCCATCTCCGCTACATTGTTGCCACAACCCTCGCCACCACTACATTATTGCCACAATCCTCGCCATCTCCGCTACATTGTGCCACAATCCTCGCCATCACTACATTGTTGCCACAATCCTCGCCATCTTCGCTACATTGTGGCCACCACCGTTTCCACTTTCGCTACTTGTTATAATAATAATATCTTATTTACTACAAGTACATGTCCAAGGTATACAAGACATCAATGACATACTACTATATAGAAAACCGCTTGTTATGCAGAGCAATTTCGAGCAAATTAGGTCAATTTTGTCCCAGGATGCGACCTGGAGTTTACCTGGAGAGAGTTCCGGAGATCAACGCCCCCCGCGACCCGGTCTGTGACCAGGGCCTGATCAACCAGGCTGTTACTGCTGGCTGCACGCAATCCAACGTACGAGCCACAGCCCGGCTGGTCAGGTACCGACTTTAGGTGCTTGTCCAGTGTCTGCCTGAAGACAGCCAGGGGTCTATTGGTAATCCCCCTTATGTATGCTGGGAGGCAGTTGAACAGTCTCGGGCTCCTGACACTTATTGTATTGTCTCTTAACGTGCTAGTGACACCCCTGCTTTTCATTGGGGGGATGTTGCATCGTCTGCCGAGTCTTTTGCTTTCATAGACAGTGATTTTCGTGTGCAAGTTTGGTACTAGTCCCTCTTGGATTTTCCAGGTGTATATGATCATGTATCTCTCCCGCCTGCATTCCAGGGAGTACAGGCTCAGGAACTTCAAGCGCTCCCAGTAATTGAGGTGTTTTATCTCCGTTATGCGCGCCGTGAAGGCTCTCTGTACATTTTCTAGGTCAGCAATTTCACCTGCCTTGAAAGGTGCTGTTAGTGTGCAGCAATATTCCAGCCTAGATAGAACAAGCAACATGAAGAGTGTCATCATGGGCTTGGCATTCCTAGTTTTGAAGGTTCTCATTATCCATCCTGTCATTTTTTCTAGCAGATGCGATTGATACAATGTTATGGTCCTTGAAGGTGAGATCCTCTGACATGATCACTCCCAGGTCTTTGACGTTAGTTTTTCGCTCTATTGTGTGGCTGGAATTTGTTTTATACTCTGATGAAGTTTTAATTTCCTCATGTTTACTCACACCAGTCGGCTAACACCCAGGTACCCATTTTACTGATGGGTGAACATGAACAACCGGTGTAAGGAAACACATCTACTGTTTTCACACTTTCGCCGGGAATCGAACCCGGACCCTCACCGTGTGAAGCGTGAGCTTTTGCCACCAGGCCACGGGACACTTGTTGCCACAACCGTCGTTATTTCCGCCACATTGTTGCCACAATCCTTGTCACTTTCAGGACATTGTTGCCACAATCCTTGTCACTTTCACGACATTGGTGCCACAATCCTTGTCACTTTCACGACAATGGTGCCACAATCCTTGCCATTTTCGCTACATTGTTGCCTCAACCCTCGCCACCCCTCTCCACATCAGACCTAGTTAGCATATATTTCAACATGTTATCTTTCTACAAATACATGATGCAACTGATACAAACCTAGCTGACATTTTTGGCATACTGTACATAGAACGTCTACAATTACGCGAAGCATTTCGGGTAACTTAGGTGGCAAAAGCTCTCGCTTCACACAGTGAGGGTCTGGGTTCGATTCCCGGCGAAGGGGTGGAAACAATGGACGTATTTCCTTACACCGGTTGTCTATGTTTACCCATCTGTAAATTGGGTACCTGAGTGTTAGACGACTGGTGTGAGTCGCATCCTGGGGCAAAAAGATACCAAACATCTAGACCATGGGAAAACCTGGGTAGCACCCACAGCCACTCAAGAGGGAGAGGTTTTTTAGTGCCAGGAAGGAAAAAAACTGGCAGGAAATGGCAGAAATCGTATGCCAAATCCAGTCATTTCTGGAGTGGAACCACAGTCAATGGCCTACACTCCAAACCAACAGATACAGATACTAGTGCCGGAAAAAAAAGTCCCCGCCAGTACCAGCAATACCACCAGTCTGATGACAGGGTCTAAAGCCAGCAACGAACAACAAAATACCTTTCATCCGTGGACTGCTTGCAGAGGCAAATGCAATGTTCGCAGCTTTTACAGAGACCCACATAAAGGATCGCTTGGACAACGAAATATGGATGCCAGGTTACAACCTATACAGATGTGACAGAGTGAACAGGCAAAAGGGGGGGGGGGTTGGCCTGTATATCGCAGAGTCACTTGTTTGCACAGAACTGCTTAATGCCTCAAATGATGTAGTGGAAGTTTTAGCAGTAAAGATCGATAACCAAATCCTCGACATTTCCAGGAATAGCTGTTGAAAATTGACCACTGTCTGGAAAATCTGCCAGCTCCTGCCCCCAACATCTTGCTCCTGGGGGATTTCAACTTGAAGTACCTAAAATAGAGGAATATAGCAAATAATGTTGTTGCAGTGATAATACCAGGAGGCAGCTCTGACGAGAACTCACACACACACAAGCTTTTAAATTTCTGCACAAAATTCAACTTAAACCAGCAAATAATAGAGCCTACTAGACTGGAGAATACACTAGACCTCATCTTCACTAACAATGATGATCTGATACGAAATATCACCATATCAAAAACAATATACTCAGATCACAGCATAATCGAGGTTCAGACATGTATGCGCGGAGCTCCAGACCGACAAAATGAGATTAGTCACAAGGGAGCCTTCACCAAATTCAACTTCAATAACAAGAACATAAAGTGGGACCAAGTAAATCAAGTCCTAAACGATATAAGCTGGGAAGATAGACTAAGCAACACAGACCCCAACTTATGCCTAGAACAGATTAACTCGGTGGCACTCGATGTATGCTCATGTCTTATTCCTTTAAGAAAAAGGAGGAGTAGATGTAAAATAGGAAGAGACAGGCGCTCCCTTTACAGGCGACGGAAAAGAATAACAGTGCGGCTAAAAGAGGCCAATATATCTGAAATGCGTAGGGAGTCACTGGTCAGAGAAATAGCAAACATCGATCTTAAGCTAAGTAATCTTATAGGAGTCAGAATCGCGGGAAGAACTAAAAGCCATAAATGAAATCGAAAGAAACCCAAAGTATTTCTTTTCTTATGCCAAATCAAAGTCGAGAACAACATCCAGTATTGGGCCCCTACTTAAACAAGATGGGTCCTACACAGATGACAGCAAGGAAATGAGTGAGCTACTCAATTCCCAATATGACTCAGTTTTTAGCAAACCGCTAACCAGACTGAGAGTCGAAGATCAAAATTATTTTTTTATAAGAGAGCCACAGAATTTGGTTAACACAAGCCTATCTGATATTATCCTGACGCCAAATGACTTCGAACAGGCGCTAAATGACATGCTCATAGCACTCTGCTGCCCCAGGGCCAGACTCATGGAACTCCGTGTTTATCAAGAACTGCAAGAAGCCCCTATCACTAGCTTTTACCACTCTATGGAGAGGGAGCATGGACACGGGGGTCGTCCCACAGTTACTAAAAACAACAGACATAGCCCCACTCCACAAACGGGGCAGTAAAGCAACAGCAAATAACTACAGACCGATAGCACTAACATCCCATATCATAAAAAATCTTTGAAAGGGTCCTAAGAAGCAAGTTCGCCACCCATCTACCATCAATTACACAACCCAGGGCAACATGGGTTTAGAGCAGGTCGCTCCTGTCTGTCTCAGCTACTGGATCACTACGACAAGGTCCTAGATGCACTAGAAGACAAAAGAATGCAGATGTAATATGTACAGACTTTGCAAAGCCTTCGACAAGTGTGGCCATGGCGTAATAGGCACAAAATGCGTGCTAAAGGAATAACAGGAAAAGTTGGTAGATGGATCTATAATTTCCTCACAACAGAACACAAAGAGCAGCAGTCAACAGAGTAAAGTCCGAGGCAGCTACGGTGAAAAGCTCTGTTCCACAAGGTACAGTACTCGCTCCCATCTTGTTTCTCATCCTCATATCTGACATAGACAAGGATGTCGGCCACAGCACCGTGTCTTCCTTTGCAGATGACACCCGAATCTGCACGACAGTGTCTTCCATTGCAGACACTGCAAGGCTCCAGGCAGACAACCACCAAATCCTATAGTGGGCTGCAGAAAACAATATGAAGTTCAGCGATGAGAAATTTCAATTACTCCGATATGGTAAACATGAGGAAATTAAAACTTCATCAGAGTACAAAACAAATTCCTTCCACAACATAGAGCGAAAAACCAACGTCAAAGACCTGGGAGTGATCATGTCGAAGGATCTCACCTTCAAGGACCATAACATTTGTATCAATCGCATCTGCTAGAAAAATGACAGGATGGATAATGAGAACATTCAAAACTAGGGATGCAAAGCCCATGATGACACTCTTCAGGTTGCTTGTTCTATCTAGGCTGGAATATTGCTGCACACTAACAGCACCTTTTAAGGCAGGTGAAATTGCTGACCTAGAAAATGTACAGAGAACCTTCACGGTGCGCATAACGGAGATAAAACACCTCAATTACTGGGAGCGCTTGAGGTTCCTGAGCCTGTATTCCCTGGAACGCAGGCAGGAGAGATACATGATTATATACACCTGGAAAATCCTAGAGGGACTATTACCGAGCTTGCATACTGTTCAACTGCCTCCCAGCTTACATAAGGGGGATTACTAATAGACCCCTGGCTGTCTTCAAGCAGGCACTGGACAAGCACCTAAAGTCGGTACCTGACCAGCTGGGCTGTGGCTCGTACGTTGGATTGCGTGCAGCCAGCAGTAACAGCCTGGTTGATCCGGATCTGATCCACCATGAGGCCTGGTCACAGACCGGGCCGCGGGGGCGTTGACCCCCTGAACTCTCTCCAGGTAAACTCCAGGTAATGTTCTGGGTGGCCTGGTGGCTAAATCTCCCGCTTCACACACGAAGGGCCCAGGTTCGATTCCCGGCGGGTGGAAACATTTCGACACGTTTCCTTACACCTGTTGTCCTGTTCACCTAGCAGCAAATAGGTACCTGGGTGTTAGTCGACTGGTGTGGGTGGCATCCTGGGGGACAAGATTGAGGACCACAATTGAAATAAGTTTGTCCTCGATGACGCACTGACTTTCTGGGGTTCTCCTGGGTGGCTAACCCTCCGGGGTTAAAAATCCGAACGAAATCTAACTTAAGCGGTTTTCTATATAGTAGTATGTCACTGATGTCAGCTATGGTCTATATACCTTGTACATGTACTTGTAGTAAATAGGATATTATTATTATTATTATTATTATTATTATTATTATTATTATTAATTATTATTATTATTATCTTGTCCCCCCAGGATTAAGTTTATTCAGGTACAGTTACAAATAAACACAGTTACATAAATTATCGTACATAGCAGCATAAGTTTAGATTACCTAAAATAACCCAAGAAAAGTCAGACAAAGTTATTTATTTTCACCAGGGTCCTTGATGCCGCCTAATACCCAGGTACCTACCTGCTGCTAGGTGAACAGGGGCAGCAGGTGTATGGAAACATGTACAACATTTTCACCCGTGCCTGGGATCGATCACGGACACTCAGCGTGTGAACTGAGGACACTACCAATTGAACCACGAGCACTATGTAATCAATTAACCAGGCACGAAAAAAAAAAATTAGCCCACATACTTAAACAATGAAATCTTACATAGTAAGGTGCTTAGTGGTATATAGATATTCTTATATTGATATCTGGAGATAAAGTAACAAAAGCTTTGTGTCAGGGTTATTGTTAATTAAGATAAGAAAGATTTTTTTAGGATTTTTAACCCTAGAGGGTTAGCCACCCAGGATAACCAAAGAAAGTCAGTGCGTCATCGAGGACTGTCTGACTTATTTCCATTGTGATCCTTCAGTCTTGTTCCCCAGGATGCGACCCACACCAGTCGACTACCACTTAGGTACCTACTTACTGCTAGGTGAACAGGGACAGCAGGTGTAAGGAAACATTCCCAACGTTTCCACCCATGCCGGGGATTGAACCACGGACAGTATGTGAGGCGATTGCGTCGCCAACTGAGGGAGATTTTATAAATATTTAAATATTGTAAATTAGTCGGGGTAATTCTGACTATAAATACAATATAATAAAATTTCAATAAATGGCTATGTGGGTAGTTGTGATGCCGCATAGCGAAGCACGACCATGAGACCATGGTCGTGCTACGCTATGACGGCAATAATGTTAAGTTGGCCCATAATGCCTAGGCATAATAGAGGCTCTCTTTGCATTGCAACCCACTATTGCAAATACAAAATCTCAATGTACTTTTTGCAAAGACATAAAATAAATAAATAAATAAATAAAAAGTATTTACATCGAGAGAATAAAGACTAAAGTATACTTGACTGGTAGTGAGCAATGAGATACGACCTTCATGACCCTTAATGAGAATTTTGCACTTTGTTCAAGTGGAATTAACCACCCATCAAGGCAGATGTCAAAATTACTTCTCCACTTTGTACCTTGACTGTCAGCGGTATTGTAATTATCTTCTTATTCTGCTGATGAGTCCCACTGTTACCAAAGCGTCTGCAGATGTGTTTTTCTCACCAGATTAGATGATACTGTGTGAGTAACTGTAAATAACTAACGATAATAATGTATTTGCACTGTATGATTCTTTACGATAGATTTTATTACCAAGAACTTGCAAGAAGCAAGGTGGGCATTGTGTACCCTACAAATACAGTCTTCCTGTGGGAATTAAATTAGAGTGATAGGTCAACTTATCTTAATGTGGAGTCTTCGTCAGGAGGGTTTACTCTTACTAACGAAGATTCCCACGTCAGTAACCTTTAATACAGTCTCCTGAAGGTTCTCACAAAAGCGTTGCTTTAAAATTAATTTATTACTGGCATATTTTGGAACAACAGGAGTTCCCTTAGGGAAATTAAATTTCTTGTTTATGAAATTGGTTGATAATGATAAGTTATTCCTACCTATGTGTACAGTTGTTTCTTGTTATAACACCTGGACATTGGGCAGGTGCCTTTCCGTATGCGTAAATTAGGACACACACGCCTATGTAGGTTCTAATTTGCTGTTTTTATTGAAGAAATTTGGAAAATGGTTTTTATATGTGTGTATGCTGCTGGATCACTATGACATGGTCTTGGATGCACTGGAGAACAATCAAAGTGCAGATGTAGTATACCCCAGACCTCGTGTAAGCCTTCGACAAGTGCGATCATTGCGTAACAGCACGCAAAATGCGCGATAAAGAAATAGCAGGAAAAGTAGAAAGATGATCTATAACTTCCTAATAGAATACAAAGAGTAATGGTAAACAGACGAGAGTCTGAGGCAGCTACGGTGAAAAGCTTTGTTCCATAAGGTACAATACTCGCTCCTATCCTTTTCCTCATCTTGGTATCTGACATAAACAGAGGTGTGAGCCACATAACCGTGTCCTCCTTTGCTGATGATACAATCTGCAGGACAATGTCATCCATCGAGGACACTGCAGATCTCCTAGCGGACATTAACCAAGTCTTTAAATGGGCGCCAGAAAACAACATGAAGATAAATGAAGACTTTTTTCCCTTTAAAACCGCTATGGAAAACTCGGGGAAAAATAAAAACTGAAATCGGTGTATAAAAAAATTAATTTCCAGTCACTAATAGGTGAAAAAAAAAAAGGGGAAAGGGAAACCCGGGAAAAGTAGTAATGTCAGAGAATCTCCTTTCAAAGACGCAAAAATTTTATTTCCCAAAATTTTGGGGGGGGAAAATGTTTTGGATGGAAAAATTTACATTTTTTTTAACCCGGGGGTTTTTTTTTAAGTTTACAAGGGGGGGGACTTTCCTTTTTTTTAAATTTTTAACAGGGGGGAAAATTTTCCTATTTTTTAAGTTTACAGGGGGGAGACTTTCCTATTTTTTTAATTTTACAAGGGGAGACTTTCCTATTTTTTTTAAAGTTTAAAAAGAAGGGGGGGAAGACTTTCCCCTTTAATTTTTTTAAATTTTAAACCAAAGGGGGAGACTTTCCTATTTTTTCAAGTTTCCCAAGGGGAAAAACTTTCCTTTTTTTTAAATTTTCAGAGGGGAGACTTTTTTTTTCCCGAAATTTCCCCGCCACAATTTTTTTGTTTTATTTTTCTTGAAATTTTTTCCCTTTTCATTACCCGGGAAAAACGCCTTATTCAATCGACTTCATTTTTCCCTTAAAAAGGGGGAAAAATGACCCTTTTGGACAACATTCTTTGGACTTTTTTGCATGTGGGGGCCCCTTACGGGGATTTTTCCTGGGAGAGTTTCCCGGGGGTTCAACGCCCCCGGGGCCCCGGTCGTACCGGCTTCCTGGGGGACCAGAGCCTGATCAACCAGGTTTACTGCTGGCTCCCCCGAAAACCAAGGGACCCCAAACCCCCCCGGGCTGGTCCGGGAAACGGCCCCTTTAGGTGTTTGTCCATTTCCCAGTTTGGGAAACTGGCCAGGGGCCCTGTTTGGTAATCCCCCTTATGTTTGCTGGGAGGCAGTTGAACGTCTGGGGCCCCCTGACACTTTTGTATGGCTCTTAACGTCCCTAGGGGACCCCCTGTTTTAAAGGGGGGTTTTTGCTTCGTCTGCCAAGTTTTTTCCTTTGAAAGTGAGTGTTTTTCCCGTTGCAAGTTGGGTTTATTTAAGTCCCTCAAAGGATTTTCCAGGTGTATTAATCATGTATCTCTCCCGCCTCGTTCCAGGGAATACGGATTTAGGAACCCCCAAGCGCTCCCACAGAATGGGGGGGGTTTTAAAAAACCCCCGGGGGAAAGTTACTCTTAAAAAACCCGGCCTGTGAGTTTTTTGGGCACATTCCCCATGGGTTCAAACCCAGACCCCGTTCCCTTTATTTGTTTGCAATCGTCTTAAAAACGATTTCGTGGGCCCTTCCCAAGTTTGTTTCCTAAAATTTAATATCATCAGCCGGGCCCGTGGTTTTTTGCGCCCTTTTTGGGGTCGGCTAGCAGGAAAAAGCCAGGTTAATCGGGCCCTGATCCACCCCGAGGCATTGGGGCTCCGGGGCCCCCCGCGGGGGCATTGGGCCCCCGAAACCACTCCCGGTATACTCCGGAAGGGGTGGTAGATGAAGACAAGGCTTTCCCCGGGACGGGCTTCAGGTGGATTGCAGCCCCCTCCCAAAATCCTGCCTAGACTCGATGACTTAAGTTGGGAAAAACATTGTACAAAATTTTTATGTCAACGAGATAAAGTCACTGATCAAATGAAAATGCTGGTCCACAGGAAAGGCTCCCAAATTCATCCTGTTTTTTCCCTTTCTTGGGTTTTTTCATTTTCAATAAAAATGCTTTTCCAAAAGAGGGTGATGTAGGTAACAGCTCATTTGCTTGTCAATTTAAGTTTTGGGAATTTCCCTTTAAATTGTTCACAAAAAAAAACTTGTCAATAAAAATTAGGGGATTTCCCTTTTTAAATTTAACCAAAAGTTTTTCAATAAAGTTTTGGGTAAAATTTACCCCAGAATTAAACCTTGTCAAACCCGGTTAAAAAAAAAAAAAATTGGTATATTTTAACCCCAGGGTTGGGGCCCCCTTTTTTCCATTTAAAACTAGCCCCAAAAGTTTTAGTTTGTTTCACACTATTTTATTTTTTTAATTTTTTGATAGTGGGGGGGCCCTTTTATCCCAAGGGAAAAAAATCTATCTTTCCCCTGGGAGGGGGTCGAATTTGAATATCTTCCCTTCTAAGGTCCTTTTATGATTCCTTTTTGCGCTCACATTCTACAGGTCCCCTTTTTGACTCCTACGGGTTTTTTTTTCGTCCCCCCCCGATTAAAAAAAACAATGAGAAAGGCATAAGTATTCAACTAATAAATAAAATTTATTTAAATCCCCAGGGACTGGTCACAGGCCCGGGTTTAAAGGGCCGGGGGAGCGGGGGCCCTTTTTCCCCCGGAACTCTCTCCAGGTAAAAATCCAGGGAAAAAACATAAATACCGTTACCAAAATATGTAAGTTTTCCTAGGATTTCCCCCCAAAAAATAATCCGGCATTGTTAAACCTTTTTTGACCAGGGGGTTTTTGGGTGTATAGGGACGAATTTTGTTTGGGGTTTTGTGTTTAAATGGAAAAAAAAAAGTTTTAGCGGTTTAGCTTTAAATATTGATTTTTGGTTTTATTTTCCCCAAAGTACCTCTCAAAATATTGGTTTGGTTAAAAATTTTGTGCAGTTTGATTTTAAAAAAGACCCGATTTCTTTTAAACAACTGAAAAATGTTTCTTTTGGTCATTAATTAAATCTTATTTGGGTTTTCTTAGGTCAAAAAGGGTAAAATCCTAAATTTGGGTTTTCTTTTGTTCAAAAATAAATCTTATTTTGGTTTTTTCCCTTGGGCAAAAAATTTTTTTTTGGTTATCTTTGGGCAAAAAAAAGGTTTTTTTTTGGTTATTTTTAGGTCAAAAAATAAATTTCTTATTTTGGCCTTTTCTTAAAGGTTTAAAAATATTCTTTAAAATTTTGTTATCTTAGGTTTAAAACAACCTTTTTTACTTTTTAAAGTACCTTAAAAAAATGGGGTGCTCCCAAGACTAAATTTTTTTAAAAAAAAAAATTTTTTGGGGGGGGATTGTTCAGTTTAAAAATGCAAAAAAACTTACTACTTTTAAATGCAAATTTTTTTTCCCAAAAACCCGGTCTGTGTAGGTCCCATTTTGCCCTATTTTTTTTAAAATTGGAAAAAAATTTAAATATTGCTTTTATGTGAATTTTTTCTATGTGTGTATTGACTGGCTTTTGTCTTTTCCATGGGAAAAATTTTAAATTTTGATTTGGGGTTTTGTATATAGGGGGTGGGATCTTCCAGGTACCAATGAAGTTTTCTTTAAGGCCCCCCTTATCCCGGAGGGGCCCCCAAAAAACGAAATTTAGTCCCCCAAACATTGTTTAAAAATTTGGGGGCCCAATGCGAAGGGGCCTCCCTAGCTGTTCAGGTTCTGGGGGCCCAAAAAGTAGGGCCCCGAAATCTAAACACATTGCAAACAAACCATACCACGGGCGTGAGTCATGATGACGGCTTTGAGGGACTAGAATCTGCCACCACGCTGGCGGTAGATTCATCTGGAAAAACTTGCATTTGTGGTCACAGTGGGGCCTGTGCTAACCTCTCTAAGGTGTATAAATATACCTAGTTGGATGCATCTCATTTGCCACGAGTTCAATCCCCACCCTGTGGTATGGTTGTGTGTCCTAATCTACCATTTTTATTGAAGAAATTTCGATATTAGTTTTCATATAAGGGTTTGTGACCGTCTCTTTTGGTCCTCTTCAAGTATTAAACCGTAATTTTTTATTGCATTATCAACTTATTCTGTGCACAGGTGTTTGGTATTATGAAATTTGAGGATACTTTTCTTGGCTCACACAGCGACCGAAATTTATTTTTTTTTCTTCTTATTTCAACTTTTCGATTTTATTTCGATCATAACTGGAGAACGCCTCATCTCATCATCTTATCATCCAATCAGATTGAAATTTTCAACATTTGTGTACGGTAACGAGGATCAATTTCTTGGAATATTTGGCATGTTCACCTGCCCCATGACCAAAGTGGTTGAAACCCATTATCAGCATCATGGAATGGCTTTAATAGTTTCCAGAACCCTCAGAGACGGAGTTTCAAACTATCAAAGAACGTGTCTAAAAAAACAGATGACGGCGGAGATTGATAGATATTTACGTGTAAACTGGTCATTTTACGGTGCTTTTTGATTATAATAATAATAATAATTATTACGGGTAGAATGCTGTGAAATATTATTAATTTTCAGTTTATCACAGGCACCGACGGTGCCTGGAAGCCATGCTAATCGCCGTCACAGACACAGTAGAACATAACACTGGAAGCCACAAAAATTTCTGGAACACTGATACACACGATATTCTACCAAGCAACACAGCTGTATAGCCCTTGTGGCTTAGCGCTTCTTTTTGATTATAATAATAATAATAATACCAAGCAACACAACCTACCTCACAACACAGGTAACACCTGACCTCATTTCCACCTGACTTCATCTAAAAAAAAAATTGCCTCACTTGTATTTGTCAAGTCACTATGCAACATTCGCTCCTCGCTTCATACCTACGTACACTCATTTTCGGCCTTTGTATGTTAATGGTGACCAAGGTTCCAGGACCAAAGCGTTCCAATAAATTTGTTTCAGTGTTTGCTCACATGACGTTTCGAGCCAATTTGTTGGTATCAGTTACGAAGGATTATAATTCAGTGAAGTAAGGGAATGGAGGAGCACTAGGCTCCTCGATTATTATGTTTTATTTAAGTTTAAGACATGAAATGTTTAGTTTAAATTGCCTCTGCACTTTTTTCCATGTTATTGGTTGGACTTTATTATCTGACTTTGTTAATCTACTTATCGATTTGACATTATTTGCAATTTACTGTTTTATTAGTAACATTTGAGCTATTATTTATCGTTGAAATTGTGGACCAGTAGGCCTCCTACCGTGTACTTTGAGGTGTTACCTCACTTTGAGAGGTCTTACCTCACTGAGAGAACACCTTATTTGGTGAGTTTCACCGTCCTCTGAGTTATATGTTACAAAATGAGGTGATACCTCACTCAGAGAAGGTGTAAACTCACCAAATAAGGTATTCTCTTAATGAGTGAGCCATACAGTAGTCATATCATTAATACATACGAATAACCCGCATTTAAACTTCTCCCTATCTTCTACCTTTCTCTGCACTGGACTAAAGAAGCCACTGGCTGGTGAAACATTTCCAGAATAAAGTTACCCAAATACTGCATAAATGTTTCATATATCAATGCCTATAAGAGGTATTTTTAATTGTTTGCTATTAGTAGTGAATTAACATTTCTAACCAATCGTAAACTAATGGTATGGACAAAGTATACTGTGTTTTTCTTCTCGCGCTCTTTAATTGCTTATAAACAAATCCTTTCATTCAAAGCACCCCGCTTTAAATTTTATGGGAAACTAGTAAAATTTTCGCTGAAATGCAATTTGTTTCCAGTTCGGGAAAAGCTAATTTCGCAAAAGGAACAACTCCGCTTTTTAAATTGAAGATTAACACTTATCAACATACGTGAATCTTTTAATTTAGAAACGTTTTCCACACAGTGGCTTAATCAGCCAATACAAAGTAGAAAGGTAAGAAGAGGGGGGATTTAGGTTTAACAGTCCCTCAGCCTGGAGTCGATTGTTCAGGGCCCCTCATCTTTTTAGAATGTCACATGGGCCGTAGACGGCTTATATACTGATGAGGGGGAGGTGAAGCAGGAGAGGTGGGGTCAAGTGGTACACCACTAGCGCCTTTTTACTTTGTATTGGGGCTTTGCCACTTGGGCGAAAGTTTTTCCCGAAAAAAGATTTACATATGTTTCATAAGGTCTCAATCTTTAACTTGTCGGTTTTCAAACATTCATACCGCTTAACTTTTGAAGACCCCACTTTTTAAAATATTCAAAGGATTTTTGATAGTGAAAAAAAAAATCCATGACGAGGGTTAATGCACGGTCCAACTGGGGAAAATTCCACTTTTCACCTAAAAAAGAGGAAAGAAAAATAGAATATTTAGAACACACCCGAAGAATGCATTTCCGTACGGACTGGAACCATTAATTACAAAAAAAAAAAAAAAAAAAAGGGGAAAGCCAACTCGACGACCTTTGGTCTGTGTGGATGTTAATAAACTGATTTATGATGGGTAAAAAGGCCGAGAAAAACTTTTTCAG
>NC_069419.1:43907708-43926596 GCF_026875155.1 Cherax quadricarinatus | reverse complement strand
AAATAGTTTTCAGCACCACGGGGAAAAAAAACAAGGGTTTTCACTCTGACCATTTCAGAGCCCTTTTTATAATGCAGAGATTATTTCATAAACTCATATAGAGCCCCTCTAAATAGTGCGAAATTTTTTAGATGTGATTGAAAAACGCAACAAACTTGAACAGAACATGGAAAGACCTTCACAGTAAGTGTTATTCAATTTTGAATGCATTTTTAACTGAACGCTTTATAAGAGAGCTGACTGGACTTTTTTATTTGTCTAGGATGATAATACTGTACTCAAATTTTTTTACAGCATAATGTAAAATAAAAACCCATACCTTTTAGCAAAGCAGGGCCTCAACTGCATAAAGTGGGGGTCACTTCGCTCTCCATAAATGAGGTCATTTAGATACTTTCTTCTCCGGGTCTTTGTTGTAAGTCTTATAATTTCTGAAATATCAAAGAAATAAAAAAAATTACTGTAATTTCAGATCAAGCTGCATGAAACAAATAAACCAATTACTTTTTTTAAACACAGTTGTTGAGCAAAATTTTATACGATATGATATGGTTTTATTTCTCTGATCCTTTACAAATGCTCCTCACTTTACAATGGTTCAACTTACAATATTTTTGCTTCATAATGGTGTGAGAAAAAATGCAAAACTTTTTTGTGCTATACAGTACTGTACATTTATTGACAGAATACACTTGTATCATTTATTTACTTTTCAATACTGATATTTAGTTAGCTACAGTAATTACTTATTTATTTAATTTAGTAACAGTAGTTTATTTATTTATCATAATTAATATTCAACTCCAATATTTTCAACTTACAATGGGTTCAATGGAACATTACCCCATTGTAAGTCAAGGAGCACCTGTTTGTTACTGAATAAGTACAATAGAAACAATAAAGAAAACCAAAAATTTTTTTTTATTGACACATCAGTCGCTTTCCACCATGCAGGTGGGCCCGAAAAAATAAAATGTTTCATCATCATTGTCTTGCCCGAGGTGTGCTTACACTGCTGTTATAAAACTGCAACATTAACAACCCACCTTCAAGTGCAGGCACTGTACTTCTCAATTTCCCGGACTTAAGTCTGGCCTGCCGGTTTCCCTGAATCCCTTCATAAACGTTTCCTTGCTCACACTTCCCAAAAGCCCTCAAGTCCTAAAACCCATTTGTCTCCATTTGCTCCTATCTAACACACATGCCTGCTGGAAGTCCAAGCCCCTCGCACACTAAACCTCCTTTAACCCCCCCCATTCAACCTTTCCTAGGCTGACCCCCTACCCCGGCCTTCCCTCCACTACAGATTCATACAATCTTGAAGTCATTCTATTTTGTTCCATCCTCTCTACATGTCCAAACCACTTCAACAACCCCTCCTCAGCACTCTGGATAATAGTTTTGGTAATCCCACACCTCCTCCAAAATCTCCAAACAAAACGGATTCCCCTGCATTATTTTACACCACACTTTGGCCCCCTCTGACAGGGACATTCCCCCCCCCAAAGCTTCACACCTTTAAAAGAGCAAAAACCCAATGTATTTTGGGCAATTTAAATCAAAGCAAAACTGCTGCTTAAGAACTTGACATAAACGAAATATAAGATTTCCTTGTTCTTTTTAACTAAAATTTAAATAACAAAAAGAAAGGTAGAAAATTGGGAAAAAAGGCCCAAAATTCCCAAAAGGTTTAAAAAAATTTATTTAAACGGGTTAAATGATTTTCAGTTTTATGGGGTGATTGAAATGGGGATGGGTGAAGATACAACAAGTTTCTTAGATTACAAAATAATAGGACAATAAGAAAAACCCAGTACCCCTGATTTGGTATCCATGGTTTCAGTTATCCCCCCTTTCCCCAAGCCCCAAATACCCCTTAATTTTTTTTCATAATAATGGCCCCCCAAACACAAAAACGAGAAACGACATTCTTCAAAGTCTAAGAAAGCTATTAAGTATTCCCCTCACTGAAAAAAAAATGACAAAACTCCACTTTGCATAATTTATCAAATAAAAAACCACAGGGTTTTCTATTATTCACAGTTTTTATACCACGGCAGGTCCCTTTGGGAAAAATTCCCTGTGGGGCAGGGGGCCTTCGTATACAAGGAACCCCAGTACTAACAGTTTTTAAAAAAACAATTTTGGTTTTTTAAAACTTTTTTTGGGAAACAAATCGTCGGGGAGCTACTGTTTTGTTGCACTCGACCTGCAGAAAATTTTTCGTAAAACCATTTTTATGTTTTCTTCGCCTAAGAAAGGGTTTGTATTTAAAGCCAACCAAAAAGAAAATTGGGTTTTGGGAAAAATTTGTTTGGTACTAAACGATTGGGACTCGAAAGCCCCGGAACCAAATTTAAATTCGAGTGCCAGATTCTTCTGTCTATTACTATTTTTAATGAAGGTGAAGGAGGATAAAAAAAGGACGAACTGAATGAACATAAGTTGTATTTTTACATAGTTTAAACTGCCAAAATTACAATTTAGAGATTAGGTCGTTTTAAAAAATGGTCGAAAAAATTGACAGAAGGGGGCCTTTAGAAATTTCAGGTAGGGGTTCCAGATTTTAGGTCATTTTAGTGCACTGCTTTTTACACAAAGATGAGTTGGACACAGAGATACATGAAAAGGGTTTTTTCAGGGACAAAACCACAGGGGAGGAAAGGGTGATTAGAAAAAAAATACAATATAAGTGTCTGTTAGAGGTACACGTAATGTTCCTAGTGGGATCTATGTTTTTTGGAAAAGACGGTTTGACTTGTTAATTTCCTTTCTATAATTTTTATATGAAATTTTTCCCAGTCTTTCCTGAATGACAATGAAGAGGCATACAAGTTTTATTAAGACAATTCTCAAAAAACATAGTTAAAAAACATTTCTTCGATAACCCTTTATTTAAAAATTCTTTGGGATGGTTCTTCTAGGTCTTTCCCCCTTTCACGTCGGTGCCCATATAGGTACAGCTTACGGCCAGTTTTGGTGATTATTAATACCCCAAAAAATCTAGGGGCTTCAAATCAAGGGGAAAGGGGTAGACCTCTTGGGGGAAATGGGTTTGAGGGTCATGTGAGCATAAAAAAAAATTTGGGGAGGCCACAGTGCATTTGTGGGAGTGAAATTCGATGCTGTGCCTAGCGTAAGGAATACCTGTCTCCTGGCAAATTTTGGATTCTTCCTAAAAGCAATGCCCAGGATACCAGAAATAGTGCCGAAAACCCAGACAATTATCAACCTTCCACCTCCCTTCCACCAAAAAGTCAGTGACTTATGGAGGCAGCATGGGTTTGTGTACACATAGCAATATATGTGTAGTTTTACCTAGGATAACCCAAAAAAAGTCGAAGTGACTTATTTCCATGTTGGTGGTGAGGAAGACAGCATGGTTGGTGGGGAAGGCAGCATGGTTGGTGGGGAAGGCAGTGTGGGTTTGTGTAAACATGTTTTGTCAACAATATAATGATAACACTATTTGTGTGGTTATTGTGTTGCACACCATGAGTGAATATATATATGTACATTGTGCATTGTATTGGTCCCACAGGCCACAAAAGTTACTTGAAAAAATAAAAATATTAGAAAAGAAAAAAATCAAATAACATTACCAAGTGAGCAGCAGTTGCCGCTGTTGCCATAAGGAGTTCACTTTCTGTCAACTTCACGCCTCTATATCTCAGTAAGTACTAATCGCAAAATTTTTTATTTCTTTAAAGATCAGAAAATTTTCTTAGATTTTGTTAAAAAAAATAACTTTTTTTTTCAAATACTTTTCGACACTGAAAGCGAGTGTGGGATCAGAGGTCTCGACAGTGAAAGGGTTAAATAAAATGTCTCAGGAACTTGTGAGTAGTATGCAGTATTACCTCGCCAATTTGTCAATAGTACCCACACCACAGTAACTTCTCATAAATGTTGTTTTTCTCCCAAATCCTGGAACATATCACTATGGTGAAGAAAATTTCATGCTACTCAATTTTTTCTACTGGTTATAGTATTAATAAGCAGATAAAACTTCCTGCTACTTTTTTCTACATTAACAAAATAAATAAAATGCAACTGAAAAGAGTTATACGTACATCTACATTGCCAGAATATCCCTTTTCACAACATAAAATGTTGTCCCAGCAGATCTGAAAGAAAAAAAAAGGAAAAAAAAAATTAGACAAAACACATTTGCAAAGCCAGTATCTTCAAAACTGACAATTTCTTGAGAGCACTGACCCACCAATTATTACCACTATAAGTAGGCAAATCCAAGGAAGATCAATGAAAAAAAAAATCATCTTCAATTTTGTTTAAAACATGGTTTAAGGATAGTTTTTGCCCAAAAAATTTTAATATTTGCAAATTTTAGCAAAATCCAACTCAGACCGAGTTGTGAGTGCATCATTTTGAGTTCACTTGTTGCCATCACACATGTTAAATTGCCTTAGCTCTCCTGTCGGTCACAGCCCTCTAAAAGTATACTGAATTGGAATCAGCATGAGCAAGACATTGCACACATAAAATCACTGATGTAGGTAGAAAATTATAATTTGACCTTTGACTATAATTGAGATTATCATTTGACCTCTCTGATACTGAAATCCAGATAAAACTATAATTGAGAGAAAAAGCTTGCTCTATTATCAGCTATAAAAAGTTTGTATGTAAGTTAGGGATGTGACGATATCAAAATTTTTGAAGATACCGTAATCAGTTTTGAAGCGATACTGATACCATCAAAAATTTTTCATGCTTGCCTATACCAATACCAGTGCATGTATCATCAAAATTACCCATTTCTCACCAATACCAATACTCAATTATAGGCTGATACCTCTAACAAAACCTAAAAAAATTATCACTTCCCATCAATACCTTGGCACAACCCTGCATACTTGGAGGGGGCTTCGGGGGTCAACACCCCCATGGCACATCTGTGACCAGGCCCCCCTGGTGGATCAGGGCCTGATCAACCAGGCTGTTACTGCTGGCTGCACGTAGACTGATGTATGAGCCACAGTCTGGCTGGTTAGATACTGACTTTAGGTGCCTGTCCAGCACTTTATGAAGACAGCCAGGGGTTTACTGGTATGCTGGGAGGTGGTTAAACCCATTTCTTGGTCCCCTGTCACTTATTGTGTTGTCTCTTAGTGTACTCTATGGCACCCCTGCTTTTCCTTTGGGGGGATGTTCATCTCCTGCCAAGTCTTTTGCTTTCATAGGGAGAGATTTTTCATTGGCAGATGTGGGACTAGTCCCTCTAGAATTTTCTAAGTGTATACAGTGGACCCCCGGTTAACGATATTTTTTCACTCCAGAAGTATGTTCAGGTGCCAGTACTGACCGAATTTGTTCCCATAAGAAATATTGAACATACATGTACAAACGCACTTACATAAATACACTTACATAATTGGTTGCATTCGGAGGTAATCGTTATGCGGGGGTCCACTGTATTATCATGTATCTTTCTTGCTTGCATTCCAGGGAGTACAAATGAAGGGACTTCAACAATTCCCAGTAATTTAGGTGCTTCGTCGTACTTATACATGCTGTGAAAGTTCTCTGTATATTCTCCAGGTCTGCAATTTCCCTTACCTTGAAAGGGGCTGTTAGTGTACAGCAATATTCCAGCCAAGAGATAATGAGGGATTTAAAGAGAATCATGGGCTTGGCATCCCTAGTTTTGAAGGTTCTCATTATTCATCCTATCATTTTCCCAGCAGATGTGGAAGATAAATTGTTGTGATCATTGAAAGTGAGATTCTCTGATATTATCACTCCCAGGTCTTTTACGTTAGTTATTCACTCTTCTGTGTGGTTGAAATTTGTTTTACACTCCAATACAGTTTTAATTTTCTCGAGTTTTCTAAAGTGGAGTAACTGGAATTTGTCTTCACTGAACTTCACATTGTTTTCTGTGGGCCCTTTAAAGATTTGACTGATGTCCGCTTGGAGACTTATAGTGTCTTCGATGGATGACACTATCATGCAAATTCAGGTATCATCACAAAGGAGGCCATGGTCTGTGGCTTACTTTTTCGTCTGAATATGGGATGAAGAACAAAATGGGTGATACTGACCTCTGGAACACAGTTTTCCCACGTACTCCCTTTGACTTTTACTATTACCTTTGTGTTCTATTGTTAAGAATTTATGATCATCCATGATTGCTTGTTGAAGGCTTTTGCGAGTCTGTGTATACTACTCATATTACATCACTGTAATAAAAAACCTAATTTGAGAAACCCCCAATTTTCCCCTTTTTTTTTTTATAAACATCTAGTTTTGCTCTTAGTTCAAATTTTACAACAACATGGCAAACGTGACTCCCGAAACTGTAAAACGGTCCCCAAAAACAATACTTTATTGGGGTTTTTTCCCCTTTTTTCATAATTTAAATTAATAACTGTTGGCATAGTATGGTAAGGAAGGAAGGGCCCTTAAAAAAATGTGTGTTTAGCGCTGGCTGGGGTTTCCCCAAATTTAAGTTGCGTAAATAAGTTAGTAATAATCAGTGGGCCCCCGCTTAACGATCACCTCCAAATGCGACCAAATTATGTAAGTTATTTATGTAAGGCTTTGTCGTGTTGTTTGGGGGGCTGAAAAGGGTAACTACTTCACAATATTCCTTTTTGGGAAAAAATTCGGTCAGTACTGGCCCTAACATATGCTGGAATGAAAAAAGTTTGTTAACCGGGGGGGCCCCTGTTTTTTAATTTTTAAAAATTGCTTCAACTGATCAAAACGCAAGTAAATTTCCCCGCTGAAATTTTAGGAAATATTTTTGAGGGTGGTTACGAGCCACACAAGTGTTTTAAGCTGACGAGACAAGTGTTTTTTGGAAGAAAAGCCCAAAAAAAAAAAAAAAAAAAAAAGAAATTTATAAAATCAACAGGAGAAAAGTCACGGGCTTAAGGCACAAACATTGCTCACCTTTTCCTTTGCGTAAAGCGTCAGGTATTTCAAATTATGCCTCGTGCTTTTAAAAAATAAAAAAAACGACTTACCATAAAATTTGGGGTCAACCATCGCATGGGTGACAGAGGAAAAAATTTATTCTGGTTTAAGATCACTTTAAAATTTTGAAGTCAAGTTTTACCCGACAGCAACAACCTTGCATTCAAGGCTCTCTTCGTTCCTTATAATTCCCAACCTCGGAAAAATTTGCTTGGGTGTGGCCCCACACGAAAAGTTGTATTTTTACCCCCAAATACAACTCTTTAAAGCAACCACTGGACTGGGGGGTTTTTTGTCATTCAAGCAAATTTCACAAAAAAGTGATGAAAAAACTACGCATCAAAGGACTCTGGGTCCAACCTGGCAGATCAAGCTTCTGGATTATTTTTAATTTACTGCAGGGGAAAAAAAAGCCAGAGATCCATTACAGAAAATTTTTAACAACTCCCATACAACCCTGACTTTAAAAACCCAACCCCCCCCATCCCCTTCTGCTAACAACCAACAACCATCCACCTCAGCCCTGTAGGGCCACCCCCGTGCTCTCCACTCCTTTACAATCTTTGAATACATCACAAGCAAAATTTAAAGGGAAATGATATTATTTTGTTTCATTTGTAGTCTTAAGCAACAAAAAATTACGCAAACCATTGTTTAAAAAGGTTTTTTTTTGGACATTTGGTTTAACACTATGAAAAAAGCGGCAAATTTTTGGATAAAAACTTCGTTTTCGGGAGGGGAAAAATTTTTGGGGTTTTCCTCTGTCACTGCCGGCTGGGGTTTGACCCCTGAGTCAATGTGGGAGACCTCCACCACCCCCACCAAACCCCCCCACAATACCCCCCCCTCCACCACTCCCCCCACCCTTTCCCCCCTTGGTTCATCATGTGTTGGACCTCCTCTGCTAGGGGAAATATGAGTAAATTGAGTTTTTATAATCTGACGATTTCGACTTGACGACTGACCTGACTGACTTGACATTTTTTTTGTGGGGAAGCCCACTTCCTCCCCTGCCTTCCCCTCCATCTCACGGTCCACCTTTCTTTCCCAAGGGTTCCAGATCTGTTTGGTTTAAAATTTTGTTGATTTTGCATAGATCAATGAGCGTGTTTTAATATCATTTGCATCACGGCAAAATTTGGGGCATGCGCAAACTTTGAAAATTTTAATGTAACCCTTTTTCGGGTACCGAGCCTTTCCGTAAAGTCAACATCAAAAAAATTTCGGGTATTTCACAAAGTTTGCTCAAAAAAAAATTGGGCAGGAAAAGATTTTTTTTTAAAAAATTTAATAAAACTTTTTTTTAAAAAAAATTTTAAAATAGAAAAACATTTTTGTAATTTTTAGGTCTCAAAATGAAACCCTATTTTTCCAAGTTTTTTTATTTCAAAAGTCAAGAAATTACTGATGAAACATTTTTTCAAGAAAGAAACCCCCATACAAATTATAATTATCTATTTTTTCATATTTTTATATACGTATTTTAAAAGGGGGGGGTGAAAAGGTGCCCCTTTAGGTAAATAAAAAACACTTTTTTGTACCTTTCTCCCCAAGAAAAAAAAAAAAGGGGAAAAAAAAAAATGCCTAAATTATGCAATTTCCCTTAAAATACACATCTCTTTAAAAACCTACACTAAATCTTACTAAAAAACCCAAAGTACAAGAAATAAATCTGTACTCCCTAGTTTTGGGTTTCGGGGCGATCACGCTCCTGGCCCGGGGGCCCCTTAACTGGCCGTACCCATCCTCTTCCCCCCTCCGGAGCTTATCATACCCTTCCTAAAGCCCTGCATGAATCCGCCCCCACTACTCCCCACCCAGGGGTATCCCCTTCCCAATGACTCTTGATGAAGAAAAAAAATTCCTAAAAACCCGTGTTTTTTGATCTTCATCTTTCCCAAATGTGACCCTTTGTTGCTGGTCCAGTCTCGGAACTCCCGTCTCTTCCCCCAAGTGCCTTTTTTATTTAAATACCCAAACTCTTTAAATAATAGAAACAATTTTTTTTTTCTTCAAAACGTGCCTTTATTTGCGTGACATGTTAGGCACAAGTTTTTAAAAAAATCACACACTGTCAACAGTAATTGAAAAAAAAAATTTTTAGTTTTTTGGTCAGGCAGGAGATGTTATTTTCTTTTTATCAATATACAACCCCCCTCTCACTTTTTTTTATCTCACTTTACTATACTGTACTGGTTATCTACTAGTACACATAATTCTAGAGCCCCAGTTTTACTGTGAGCAGCAAAAAACGATCTAGACACAAGTCAATGGGTTTGTGTGGTGGGTGTGATAATATAAAAAAAAAAAAAACCCTGCCCTAAGCAGTGCATGATGGTAATTGCAGCATTGATTCTGCTTTGGGGCCCTAAAATAATGTGTGGGGGTCATTTTTTTAGGAGGGTTTTCATGATTTTATTGCCTATTTCATTGTCCAGTGGATAGAATGGGGACAGATATCTCAGGCCACTTCAAAGGTGGACAAATCTGGAAGGGTATGTAAAAGATGTAAATTGAAAGTGAATATATAAAGAGAAAGGTGATGAGGATAACAAAGAATTTTGGAAATTTGAAAAACTGGTTATCAGATTGGAAGAAGGGGTGTGAAGGAAGGGAAGTGCTCATATATTTTGGAAGTGAACTTGTCAGTGGGCAGGTTATGAAAGACAAGGTAACTACAGAACTGATGGGGGGAAAAAGGTGGGCAGTGCACTGAGGCATCTGTGGAGACAAAAGAAACTTATCAATCAAGGCAAAAAGGAGAATGTATGAGAGTATAGCAGTACCAACATTCTTATGAGTGTGAAGCATGGGTTGTGAATGTTGCAGCAAGGAGGATGGAGGAGGCAGTGATGCCATGTCCAAGGGCAATGTGTGGTGTAAATATTATGCACATAATTAAAAGTCTGCAGATTAGAAAGAGATGTGGAATTACAAAATGTATTATCCAGAGCACTAAGGAAGGGTAGGGATTACTGAGGTGGTTTGTACATTTAGAAGGATGGAGAAAACTAGGATGACTTGGAGGATGCATACATCTGAAGTGGAGGGAAGGCAGAGGTAGGGGCACCCTAAAAAAGGTTGCAAGGAGGGGTAAAGGAGGTTTTATATATGAGGGGCTTGGATATTCATCAGGTGTGTGAACATGTTTGATAGGCGTGGAGGGAAGTGGTTTCTATGACCTGATGTGCTGTTGGTGTGTTAGCACAGTAACATTTATGAGGGTATTCAGGGAGACCAGTTTGCCATACTTGAGTTCTGGAGGTGAGAAGTACAGGGCCTGTACCCTGAAGGAGGGATGGGGATACTGCAGTTTGTAGGGGTATTTCAACTGTAATATCAGCATGTCTCTGGCAAGACAATGATGGAATGAGTGAGGATGAAAGTGTTTCTTCCTTTCCCGGTCATCCTACCTCAGTGGGAGATGGCCAGTGAGTTAAAAATAATAATAACAATAATACAGGATGATCTGGGTAGGTTAATGTTGTCATTGGAGAAATGGCAAATGCAGTTTAATTTGCACAACTATGAAGTTATAAACCTGGGAAAAGAAAATACCTACAGCACACAAACTAAATACAGTAAATAATATTATCTTAATCAAACTAAATTTATATAGATTTAAAGCCAACACAACAATGAACAGTTATTCACAATAAAGCAAGTAAAATTCTTGGCTTATGAAGAGGGAAAGAAACATTCTGAAAAGCTTTTAAATGTTGATGAAAGAGAAGAAATTGATTTCATGCATTGGGCAGAGAGGAAAAACATCTAACAGGAGTAATAAAAAGCCAGATATGAGTGTGGGAAAAAGTCTGTGAAGCAGTAGGTAAAATGAATGAAATGAGATAAAGCAGCCAAGACAGATGAGATTAAGAGAGATATTAACAGCAACTGAGAATATAATTTGGAGAGGTTGGTGCAATTACTCAATAAATACATAAACGGGGGAAAGTTACAAAGACTGGCAGAGAGCATGAATAGTCTCTCAGTATACGAGAAAAAGGGACACAAGAGAATGCAAGAATTATAGGAGAATGAGCCTGATGAGCATACCAGGTAAAGTGTTTGAAAGAATTATTATTGAAGGAGTTAAGGATAAGGAAACAAGTAGGACTGCAGAGGAGCAAGGAGGATTTAGTACAGGAAGGAGGATGTATAGATCAAGTGTTTACATTGTAGCATATAAGTGAACAGTATTAAAATAAAGGTAACGAAATGCTTGTTGCATATATGGATTAAAAAAAAAAAAAAAGCACCAAAATGTCACCTACAGTTCATTCTCAAAAGTGCGAGTTATTAGTTCACATGACCCCAATGGAAATAAAACAATTTCCCATGACTTTTTTGGCTGGGTTATCCTAGGTGCTTTACACATATGTTACTATGTATGAATACTATATACACATATATTTGTTTAGCTGTACTTATCTGCAACTGTACCTCAATAAACCCGAATGGAAATACGTCAGGAAAAGATCTCCTCGGATTTTTAACCCTGAGGGTTAACCACCCAGGACAACCTAAGAGTCAGTGAGTCACAAGTCACTCGTCTTATTTTTTGGGGGGTATCCTAGCTACTTACACTTAGGTCCCTAAATAAACTTACATACGTACTTAAGTAGGTCACTGAAGTCAGTTAGGTCTGTATAATAACATAATAATTTGTATAACGTACTGGTAGAAATAAATATTATTAATTATTATTATTAATACTTGTTCAAGGCAGGTCTCGTGACAATTCTCGCACTAATTACCATCTCAATCGAGCGAGACACTAACCATACATCTTTATAAAAGACTTTGTGGCCTCTAGGAACTCCACGGTGTCCAGCTTGCCATCTGGGGTAGGACTGGGGTACAGGGGAGAGATCTGAGAGAAGAAATGTGGCAAGGAGGAGGAGCTGCCGCTGTTGCTGCTGCCTTCCGTCATGGTACTGCTGCTGCTGCTGCTCTGTCACAAGTGTTATTGTTTATCTCTGGATGCCACCCAGCGGCCGCCCCGCTGGTGTTACCATAAACCCCTTGCTACTTCCGCTATGTTGATGCTACAACTTCGCTACTTCCGCTATGTTGGTGGTAGAGCCTCGCTATCTCGGCTATGTTGATGCTACAACCTCGCTACTTCCGCTATGTTGGTGGTAGAGCCTCGCTATCTCGGCTATGTTGATGCTACAGCCCCGTATTCCCCTTTGTTGGGGGTAAGCCTCGTATCTCGGCTATTTGATGCTACAGCCCCGGGAAATTTCCCCTATGTTTTTGGGGGGGCCTCGCTTCTTTTTTGGCTATGTTGAGTACAACCTCGCTACCTCCCCATGTTGGTGGTAGAGCCTCGCTATCCCCGGGTAGTTGATGCTACAATCGTACTTTTCCCCTATGTTTTTTGGTAGAAACCCGCTATTCGGCTATGTTGGATGCACAAAACCCCCTACTTCCGCTATGTTGGTGGTAAGCCTCGCTATCCGGCATGTTGATGCTCAGCCTCGCTACTTCCCCTATGTTTGGGGAAAGCCTCGCTATTCGCTATGTTGATGCTACAACCTCGCTACTTCCGCATGTTGGTGGTAGAGCCTCGCGCTGGCTAAGTTGATGCTCCCTCGTATTCGATGTTGGTGGTAGAGCCCCGCATCTCGGGTATGTTAAGTAAGTAAGTTTATTCATAACACAAAAACAGTTACATAGAATTTTCAAAAAGCACATAAGTGTGAGAACCAGGTAACCCAAAAATCGAGTGATTATTTCCCTTGGGGTCCCTTTTCCCTTTTTATTTTTAAAATAAAGTTATAAATTTTTTTTTATTTTACAATGAATAACATCTTATTAAATAAAAAGACATCTGTCACCAAGGGCATTTAAACTATTACAAACAGGGTCTTTCAAGGAAATAAAATTTACCGTATGTTACTGGGTTTCCGGAGGTTCCCGGGGGGAAGCCCCCGCGGCCCGGCTTGACGGCCCCTGGTTTTCAAGCCCGACAAAGGTTTTGCTGCTGGGGAAAACCCAAGTGGCCCCCCCCTGATGGAAGCTTTGGGGCTTTTCATGCCAGTTGAAGATTGGGCTTTTTATCCCCCATTTTGTAAGTTTAACCTCCCCCACATTATTGTATTCCCCCTTTAAGTCTTGACCCCAGCTTTTTTGGGGGATTGCATTCCCTTCAAATTTTTGCCGTAGGAGTGATTTTGTGTGCAAGTTCGGTACTGTCCCTCAGGATTTTCCAGGTTTTAAATGATCTCTCCTCTCTTCCAGGGGGAAAAATTTTTTTGGAAACCAAGGCTCCCCTAATTGATTTTTATCTCCGTTAGGGCGTGAAAGTTTCCCTTCATTTTTCTAGGGGGAATTTAGTTTGGGTGCTTTATTGCGCAAATTTCCGCCAGGTAAACAAAGGATAAAGGTTGGGCTTCTGGGCTTGGCCCCCGTTTTGAAAAGGGTTTCATTACACCCGTCATTTTTGCAACATGAAAATTTATTCCTTGGGAGACCCCACATGTATCCCAGGGGTTTTGACGTTGGGGTTTTGCTATTTTTCCGTTTTTTTTTACCGATAAGAAATTTCCTCATTTTTACCAAAAATTGGTAATTGAATTTTCAATCGTTGAACTTCATTTGTTTCTCAGCCCATAAAGAATTTGGTTGAGTGCTACTTTGCCCCTTTTTCATGGAAGAAGTAGCAAATTGGGGGTTATTTTAAAAAAACCGGTCCTTTTTTTAATCTTTCTATCTATGGGGGGGAAAAAAGATACATTTTTCCTTTTGGAAAAGGCTTCCCCTGGCCCCGGACTATCGTTTAGATAATTTTTTCTGTTTAGGGGAGAAATTATAACCATCGACGACTTTTTCCCCTTTGCTAAAAAAAGTATTCCCCCCCCTTTCTTTTGTAACATTTCATCGGGGCCTTCTTTTAGTTGGGTTTAACCGGGCTTAGTTCTTTTTGAAAAAAGTATGAGATACACTTCTAGGACAACTTTTTGGGGGTTCCCCCTTTTTGGGGTTAGTATTTTGAAATTATCAGAGTCTGTGTTAAAGGAAATTGATGCAGGGGTATTTTTCTTACTAGTGTTGATGCAACAGTTTTTTAGTATAATTAAAGCAATTTGCCACCTTAATGTTTCGTGGCATACCTCTTACGATAGGGACTTGTTAACCTATCTACTGGTTTGGCTAACCAAAAACTTTTTAGTTTTGCCAAGGGCTTTCGGGGTTTTAGCTTATACCTTTCATTTTTGAGCAGTAGTGCTTTGTTTTGCTCCTTTTAAAAGTCCGTACTCTTTTCCTCCCCTTTTTGGAATTCTTTTATGCTGCAATATCCTGTCTGTTGTTTTAAATCTTTTTAGCAGCGGGTTGAATTTCATTTTATCAAATATCTCAGTTTTATCCGGGGTTCAGTTCTTCGTTTAATCCTAACCCTTAACTGGTGCAATTTATAAGGGAGGTATAACATTGTTTTAAATTTTTTCCCCAGGCATCGTTTACGTGTGAAAATTGTTATCTTTTCCCAGTCCAATTGTGTACCCTATTTACCGTGTTTCTTTACGTAGTTTCTAGTTGACCTCATTTTTATTGTCCGTGTGGGCTATCCAACCCCTATTTATTTTCCGGGTGCGTAAATTATGAAATGTCACAAAGCCTGTGGAAATGACGCGACTGACTAATTTTCTCAGAGGGTTTACAAATATGTGGAAATTTTGGGTGGCTGAGAATTGGACCGGTTGGGGTTTTAATTATTGATGTAACTTTTTAAAACCTAGAATTTGCTTATACCTTTTGCATAGCCCGTTTTTTTGCCTTGAAAACGATATTGAAGTCGCCCAGTTTTATTTCTCGCAATTTTTTCAACTCCGGAAAAACTCTGGAAAAGCTTTTAAGAACGGCCCTGGTAGGGGGCGGTAACATTTCCTACAAAGATGGGTTTGGTCTTGGGAAACAGACTTCAAACCATAGAATCTCCTTTTATTTTATTAAAATCAGTCGGGGTTGTAAGCTAAGTCATTTCTAATGTAGCACATACTCCACCACCCTTTCTGTTCCTACTAGCGTTTTATATTTAACATTATTTTGACCTGTCGCAGTCCCGTATCATCCAAAACCCAAAATTCAAGGGGGTTTTAAAATGCCGCCCTAATTTTGTTAGCTTGAATCCCAATCTCTGCCAATTTAGGAAGAAGTGATCTTGCATTGACATGAATAAAGTGAAGGCCCCGTTTTCATAAAACAATCAAATCATCAATATTGGCAATGGGGTCTTTGTATTAAAATTTGTAAACAATGTCACATGAAAAAGGGGGAAATGTCCAAGTGCATTGTTACCACAAAATTAAATTTTGGCACCTTTCTATAATTGTACTAACCCAGCACCCCCCCTTACACATTTTAAAAATAAGGTGCCTTTTCTGTTTTTTAGCGTACTTATACAGTGTATGACCTGTTTGGGAGTGTTTGAGATAAAAATGGCTGTATTGTCTCCCCTTTACCTTTGTATGCATTACAAAGGTTAAAAGGTTATCATTCCTAGACAACCGTATTAAACGCCGCATTTACTGTTTTTGCCTTGCCAATGTTTGAGGTTGGATTAAATTTTTGGGTATCACCCCTTAAGACGCACAATAAGATTTTTGGGCCCCGTTTTTGTTTGGGTATGCGGTGTTGCCAAAACCCGCGCGATAGTGAATTTTTTTTTTTTTTGGAAAGGGTGGAAAAATGTTGGGCTTTTACTTCCCGGGGGCTTTTTCTCCCCTTCACCCTTTTCCAGCCCCCCCTGACTGATTTTTTTTTCATGGAATTGAAAAGAAAAATTTAAAAAAAAATTAAGGGAGCCTGTCCCCCCTAAACCTCCATTTTCACTCTTTGCTCTTTATATATACAATAATATTTATTCTCTTTTCCAGCCCCAGTCACTTATACGTTTAGCAATCACCACGAATTATAGTAAAATTTCCTTTCAAACCCTCTTTCCGCTCCTTTTCCCCCTTAACTTACAAAACCCCCAAAGTTAACCCCTTATTACACATCCCCTTCCTCTCACTTACAGTCTGGCTTCCCCCCTTAACTTCTAACTCCTTTCCATTCTGGTAGTCAGAAGGTTTAATCCTGGTTTTTTCCTTCCAAAACCCCCCTTTTTTCCATTTATCGGGGTGTGGTGTTGTTTACTGCCTGACCTGTTCGCTACTCAGCCATTTTTTAAAAAATGAAGGGATAACGCCACCTACAAACCCGACTTTTCCTTTAGTTTAAGATATATTTATGCTAAACCCCCGCTACCTCCCCAGTTGGTGGGAAGCCCCGGTACATTTGGGTGTGTTGACGCTACAAACCTTTCACCTTTGCTATGGGGTTTTGAGACTTTCTCCCCGCTACGTTGATGCTACAACCTCGCTACCTCCTCTCGTTTGGTGCGTCTCGCTACCTTTGCTACATTATTTTCTAACCCCTTGCTAACTCCCTAAGTTGATGCACATCCCCGTAGTTTGTTTACGTTTTTTAGACCCCATACCCAACCTGGGGCGGGAGCAAAAGATTTTCAGAGGGACATAAGGTTTTTAGGGAAATGGGCCCCCAAATTTTGAAAGTGAGCAAGTTTCAAAGGAATGAACTCCAGGTAGATATGGTCACAATCATGACAAGTTGTACCAATTACCGGAGTTCTCCCCGCTACCTCTTCAAATTTTTCAAAACCCATCGCTAACCTGCTCGTTGTGCTACATCCGCTACCCTGAAAATTATTTTCACAATCCCCGCCATTTCCGCTACTTGTTGCCCCCAAACCCTGCCACCACTACATTATTCCACATTTTCCCCCATCTCCGCTACAATTGAAATTGCCCAAAAATTTTTCCCCCTCCCCCTCCGCTACACGTTGCCACAACCCTCGCCACCCTCATTATTTCCCAATC
The DNA here is from genome assembly GCF_026875155.1 of Cherax quadricarinatus. Classification (NCBI taxonomy): domain Eukaryota; kingdom Metazoa; phylum Arthropoda; class Malacostraca; order Decapoda; family Parastacidae; genus Cherax; species Cherax quadricarinatus. Next base: position 43,909,767 of record NC_069419.1, on the reverse strand, counting down.
CTCGCCACTCCGCACATTGTTCCAAACCCTCCCACCCTACATTATTGACAATCCCCGCCTTCCGCTACATTTGTGCCCCAAACCCCCGCCCTCACACATTTTTGCCACAAAACCTCGCCCTCTTCGCTCATTGTGGCCCCCAACCCTTTCCCCTTTCGCTATTTTTATAAAAATATCTTTTTTATACAAGTACATTCCCAAGGTTTTCAAGACATCAATGACAACTCTATATAGAAAACCGCTTTTTATGCGAGCAATTTCGAGCAAATTAGGGCAATTTTGTCCCCGGAGCGACCCGGATTTACCCGGAGAGAGTTCCCCAGATCAACGCCCCCCGCGCCCGGGTTTTGACCAGGGCCCGATAACCAGGGTGTTACGCTGGTGCACCAACCCAAAGTAAGCCACAGCCCGGCTGGCATACCACTTAGGGGCTTTTCCGTTCTGCCTGAAGAAGCCCGGGTCTTTGTAATCCCCCTTATGTAAAGCGGGAGCAGTTGAACAGTCTCGGGCTCCTGAACTTATTGTATTGTCTCTTAACGGGCAAAAGACACCCTCTTTTCATTGGGGGGGATGTTGCATCGTCTCCGGTCTTTTTGCTTCATGACAGTTTTTCGTGTCAAGTTTTGGGATATCCCCTTGGGATTTTTCCGGGGTATTGACATGTATCTCTCCCGCCCGCTTCCAGGGGGTACAGGCTCAGGAACTTCAAGCGCCCCAGTAATTTTAGGTTTTTATCTCCGTTACGCGCCGTGAAGGGCCCTGACATTTTTCTAGGGCAGCAATTTTTACCTGCCTTTAAAAGGGGCTGTTAGGTGAGCAATATTCCAGCCTAGTAGAACAAACAACAGAAAAGTTCTCATGGGTTGGCATTCCTAGTTTTGAAGGTTCTCTTTTTCCTTTGTCATTTTTTCTGGGCAGATCGTTTGATACAATGTTATGGCCCTTAAAGGGTGAGACCCCCTGACATGATCACCCCAGGTCTTTGACGTTATTTTTTCGCTCTATTGTGTGGCTGGAATTTTTTTTATATCTGATGAAGTTTTAATTTCCTCATTTTACTCACACATGGGCAACACCCGGGACCCTTTTTACGAGGGGAACTTAACAACCGGTGAAAGGAAAACCATCTACTGTTTTCACCTTTTTCCCCGGGGAATCGAACCCGGACCCTCCCGTGTGAAGCGTGGTTTTTTGCCACCAGGCACGGGCACTTGTTGCCAAACCGTCGTTATTTCCGCCACATTTTGCCAAAATCTTGTCACTTTCAGGACATTGTTGCCACCCCTTTCATTTTTCACGACATTGGGTGCCACAACCCTTTTCACTTTCACGACTTGGTGCCAAATCTTGCCATTTTCCTACATTTTTGCCTCAACCCTCCCCACCCCCTCCACATCAACCTAGTTAGCATATATTTCAACAGTTTTTTCTACAAAAATGATCAACTGATACAAACCTAGCTGACTTTTTTGGCATACTGTAATAGAACTCTCAATTACGCGAAGCATTTCGGGTAACTTAGGGGCAAAAGCTCCGCTTCACACATGAGGTCTGGGTTTCCCCATTTTCCCCGGGGAAAGGGGGGGAAACAAAGGACGTATTTCCTTACACCGGTTTTTTTATGTTTTCCCATCTGTAAATTGGGTACCTGAGGTTTGACGACGGTGTGAGTCGCATCTTGGGGCAAAAAGATACCCAAAAATCTGACCATGGGGAAAACCCCCGGTGCCACAGCCCCCTCGGGGAGGTTTTTTGTGCAGGAAAAAAAAACGGCAGGGAAAGGCGAACAATTCCAACCCGCATTTTCAGTAAAAACCCGGTAATGGCCACACCCAAAACCCAAAGAAAATATAGTGCCGGAAAAAAAAACCCCCCCCCGACCCGAAAACCACCAGTCTGATGACAGGGGCAAACCCCCAAACAACAACAAAAATACCTTTATCCGGGACTGCTTGCAAGGCAAATCAAATTTGAAAATTTTAAGAGAAACCCCATAAAGGATGCTTGGGGAAGGAAATTGATGCCCAGGTTACAAACCCAAAAAGAGGAAGGGAAAAGG